>CM076573.1:183781924-184195477 GCA_034641835.2 Pinus albicaulis
GTTAGGTCCCTATATCACTAGTATAGCCCCTTATTATTGTTAGTGTAAACCCCTTATTGTTATTATTGTACCCTTGTAACCCCCATTTTGTTATTATTGTGCCCTGAAATTATTATTGTTAGGTCGGCTAGGATTACATTGTGGCCCACTAGGATTACATTATGGCCCCATGGACTCCTATATATAGAAAGGAGGTTTTGTAAATTGTATCATCCAAGAATTTTTCATTCATGTAATGTATTGAAGGTTTCCCCCTCGAAGTGGCTTATTTCTAAGGCATTGATATCTCTTTTCTTCTATTTTTGGAGCTGGTTACACAACATTTGGTATCAGAGCTTTGGATTCTAGGGTTTCGCTGCTCCAAACAGGTCATCGTGGCATTTTCGCTATAACTTTTTTTCTACGAAGTTTCAGAAGCTGAAATTTTTAGGGTGCGAAGCAAAAATCCTGAGGAAGCTTGTATAAAAATTTCAGAGTTTGGTTCGCAATAATTTCGGAGATATGATCTGTGGAAGTCAGGTATTTTTTCAGGCTCCTAAACAGGTCATCGTGGCATTTGCGCTATAAATTGTTTTCTACGAAGGTTCAGAATCTGAAATTCATATGGTGCGAAGCTGAAATCCTGAGGAAATTCATCAAAAAATTTCAGATCTTGTTTCGCAATATTTTTGGAGATATGATCTGTGGAAGGTAGTGCTTTTTCAGGCTCCTGAATTTCATCTCAAAGAGGTGATCGTGGGAAAAGTTCAATAACTCTCTCTCTGAAGATTGGATTGGAGTGCCGTCAAAAGTAGTCATAATTACACGGCCTGTAGTTTCTTTGCTATCAATTTCAGAAACAAAGGAAAAAACAGTGACACGTGGCAAGTCGTACAAGTTCGCTCTACTGAACCAGTCCAGAATTAGGTCATTGTGGGAGATTGGACACAACTTTGTCTTGGAGAATAAAAATCAGGTCAGACCTGTGGCATTTGAAAGAAGCTTCAGAGGGCTACTACAGGGATGAATTTAAGATATCGAAGATTTTCAATTACAGAGATAATTCAATTTCAATATCGATCTCCTAAAAGCTAGTAAAAGGTGTGTATTTTTTTTTCCAAATTGCATAAGTCTTGTTTGAAGAATCAAGTTGAATTGATTCCAAGGGCATAGTGTAGAATATATATCAGTATTGTATTCTAAAATGGCCCCTAAAAAGAATTCAACACCCATTAAGCCTTCAGAAGGTTCTACTATGACTCATGAAGATGAAGAATTGCAACATGACATATCAAAATTACAAGAGCAAATTTCGCTCTCGCAAAGAACAACAAAAAATGAAATGGAAGTTTTGAAGAAAGGCGTGGAAACTAAGATGGATGGTTTGAAGAAAGGCGTGGAAGCTAAGATGGTTGGTTTGGAAGCTAAGATGGATGGCATGGAAGTTAAGATTGATGACATGGAAGCTAAGATCGATGAGAAAATGGAAAACATGAAGAATTTTCTAAAAGCAGACATGGAAGGTTTGACAAAGTTTATACAAGAAAGGTTTCCTAATGGTGAAAAGATAGTAGAAGAACCTCATGATGAGAACAAAATAAATGTTAATTGTGATTTCATAAGCTCTAATGTTGGCGGGAAGAACCACCATATTCCAAAGATGGATATGAGGAAGTTTGATGGAAAGGATCCTGTAACATGGATACTACAGATGGAGCAATATTTTGATCTCCATAACGTACAAAACACACAAAAGGCACGCATTGCAACTTTACATTTAGAACAAAATACATTTGTATGGTATCAATGGCTTTGCTCCCGTAAAAAAATTGTCACTTGGTCAATTTTTACGGAGGAAATGATAGCACATTATGAGGATACAAAGAGCAACACCTTCTTTAGCCAATTGATAAATCTCAAACAAAAGGGTTTAGTGGGGGAGCACATTGAGGACTTCCAAAAAATTGAATATAAGGGTAACTGATATTCCAGAGGAACACAGGATTGATCTCTTCATAGGCACTTTAAAGGATAACATCCAACATGAAGTTCGCGTTTTGGAACCTGATTCATTGGAGAAGGCATTCGGGTTGGCAAGAAAAGTTGAATGTAAAATTATGGCGACAAGGAAGCCTACCACTCAATTCTATAAAGAAGGAAGTGTTGCTACGCCTAGATTTCCACAACCTACAAGGTTGACACCACAACAATTGGAAGAAAAAAGAGCAAAAGGGCTTTGCTACGGTTGTGATAGCAAATACACTAAAGGTCATAAGTGTGCTGAGAAGAAATTATTTTACATAGATTGTGAAGAGGAAGAAGAAAATGAACAAGAAGGGGATATACACCAGGAACCAGCCCTAGAAGAGGAAGAAATGAATCCGACCATATCGTGTAATGCACTGGCAGGAATTACCACTCCTCAAACTCTCAAGATAGAAGGACATATCAAGAAGAAAAGGGTAATAGTGTTGATTGATTCGGGTAGCACCCATAATTTTATTCATTATAAGGTAGCCAAGGAATTAAATTGTTTCCTATACCCAGCACCAGAATGTCAAGTGATGGTTGCAAATGGAGGAACTATAATTGCTCTGGAAAATGTCATAATATCAAGCTAACCATGGGGGAATATGTATTGACTAGTCCAATGCTTTCCATTCCTATGGGAGGTGCTGATGTTGTACTAGGAGTACAATGGTTACAATCTTTGGGGACAGTAGCTTTTAATTTTCAAGAACTTTTCTTGAAAGTTTTTTCAGAAGAAAAGGAAGTCGAATTATGGGGTATTGAAGGGAAGCCAGGAAGGATAATAAGCTCTAATGTCATGACAAAGCTTCTAAAGAAAGAACAGCGAGGCGTAATTGCACAATTATGCTCACTAGAAGTTCCAACATCAAAATCATCTATTTCTGCAGATCTCCAACAAGTCTTGGACAATCATTCCAAGGTGATTGAAACTCCCAAAGGACTCCCACCTATTCGTGATCATGATCACGCTATTCATTTGATTCCAGGAAGTGTTCCTCCAAACATCAGGCCTTATAGATAAAGAAATGGCGAACTTACCTAATGGGAAGACACTTCAAGGTAAAAATTGATCATGATAGTCTTAAACACTTTTTGGAACAAAGTCTATCTTCAGAAGAGCAACAAAAATGGGTCACAAAGATGTTGGGTTATGACTTTGAAATAATCTGCAAAAAAGGAAAGCTTAATGTTGTTGCATATGCACTCTCAATAAATAATGAAGAGGTCGAAGCATTGCTTTGTGCCATTTCTATTATCCAACCAGATTGGATAACTGAAGCAAGAGATGAATGGAAGAAGGACAAAGATGTATGGACACTCATTCAAAAGTTGCAGCAAGATCCTAGTACATCTGATACATTTAGTTGGAAAAATGATTCCTTATGGTACAAAGATCGCTTATATCTATGTAAGAATTCCCAACTAAAACAAAAGATTCTTTTGGAATTGCACACTTCTCCTTTAGGAGGACACTCAGGATTTTTAAAAACTTACCACAGGGTGAAGAAAGAATTTTTTTGGGATGGCCTTAAATCAGATATTCAAAAGTTTGTGGCGGAATGTTTGGTTTGCCAGCAGAATAAAGTGGAGACAATTAAGACCCCGGGACTTCTACAACCTTTATTCATTCCAAGTCAACGTTGGGAGGAGATTTCAATGGATTTTATCACAGGTTTACCTAAGTCCGAAGGAAAGAATGTCATCATGGTGGTAGTTGATAGACTTACCAAGTATGCACATTTTTGTGCATTATCTCATCCATTTAAAGCAAGCACAGTTGCTACTACATTTATGGACAGAATTCAAAAGCTACATGGAAGCCCAAGGGTTATTGTGAGCGACAGAGATCCCATTTTTACTGGAAATTTTTGGACGGAGTTATTTTCTTGTTTGGGTACTCAATTAGCTCATAGCTCATCTTATCATCGTAAATAAATGTTTGGAAGGATATCTTCATTGTTTTGTATCTGATAAACAAACACAATGGGTCAAGTGGCTACCTCTTGCTGAATGGTGGTATAACACTTCCTTCCATACTGCAGCAAAAATGACCCCATTTATGGCACTTTATGGATATCATCCACCATCCATCACATCATCTTTGAGGGAAAATTCGAAGGTTCAAGCAGTGGAAGATCACATCGAGCATCAACAAGAATTTCTCCAACTCTTAAAGGATAACCTGAATTTGGCACAAAATCGAATGAAACAATAGGCAGATCAACATCGCAATGAGAGAAGTTTTGATGTAGGAGATTGGGTATTTTTATGGCTACAACCATACAAACAAATGTCCCTCAAGCAAGCAAAGAAGGATAATAAATTATCGCCAAAGTACTATGGTCCTTACAAGGTGTTGCAAAAGATTGGTACTATGGCATACAAATTGGAGCTTCCTGCTTCTTCGCGAGTATATCCAATTTTCCATGTTTCATGCTTAAAGAAGGTTATCGGTGAAAATCTTCCAGTTCAAACAATATTACCAGAACTTGATGAGGAAGGAAAAATCATATTGGAACCTGAAGCGGTCACGGAAACAAGAACTCGACAACTACGGAATCGATCAATTTCAGAGTATCTCATCAAGTGGAAGAACTTACCCACCGAAGATTCTACATGGGAGGATGAGAATTTTATACAGAAGCACCCAGAGCTACTCAAGCGTTGAGGACAACACTTTTTTGAAGGAGAGGGGCATGTTAGGTCCCTATATTACTAGTATAGTCCCTTATTGTTGTTAGTGTAACCCCCTATTGTTATTATTGTACCCTTGTAACCCCCATTTTATTATTATTGTGCCCTTAAATTATTATTGTTAGGTCGGCTAGGATTACATTGTGGCCCACTAGGATTACATCATGGCCCCATGGACTCCTATATATAGAAAGGAGGTTTTGTAAATTGGATCATCCAAGAATTGTTCATTTATGTAATGTATTGGAGGTTGCCCCCTCGAAGTGGCTCATTTCTAAGGCGTTTATATCTCTTTTCTTCTCTTTTTGGAGCTGGTTACACAATAAATTTTACCTAATGTCATTGATGAGGTTGATTCCTATAAAATGGAGTTCGCAGATTCCTAGGTGAATATCCATAAAGAATATGAACAATCAAGTATACATAAAATTCCACCAATGCATCTATGTTCGACAGTTGACAGGGATGAACATATTGTCTCCACAGATGAAGGAGACCTGGGAGATATGAGTGAGGATCCAGCCATAGTGAACCAGCATGATGAGTATGATCACGAAGAGCAACATGACAAACATAATGTGCAAAATGGACCATTCCTAGAGAGTTGGTCAAAGGCTCAAGTTGAAGATGTGGTCGTGGGGCATCCAGTGCAGTCAAATATAGAGACATTCAACAGGGCACTAGAATTTCCAGTGTTGAAGCAAAGAGTCTGGACAGTCCGAGACACTGTCTTACAGGAGAACAGAAAAATAGAGGAACTCATAGGGGTATATGCCGAATCAAAGACCAAGTTGTCTAGTGTTGAGGAACGACTCAAATCCCTCATAAGGAAACAAGAGGAGTACAATTGGGATTTCCAGAGCATCCCTCTACAAGAATACATAAATAAGGCTTGCAACACTAACAACCCATTTGTATACTTTGGGAAAAGCAGGGCAAAGTTCTCCAAATACATCATGTTGGGTAACCAAGTAGAGCTGCATGAATCGAGCATCGAACAACATCAACATAGTAGATTTGCAGATATTCATTCTTTCCCAAGTATGGATTGGCGAGAGATTATGAGTTGGTATTCTAATGATGGGTTGATTATTTGGAGGATACCCATAGCCAAGGGAAAATTACAGCTTGAACCACTTGGTGCAGACAACAATGGAGAGTTGAAATGGTACCATAACCCACAGGTCCCAGGATTTAGGTGGTATTGGGATCCAGGAGAATCCATTGAGGAAAGGATTGGTCAAAAGATTGTTTGGGATCTAGGTATCGAAGGATCCATCCAGGACCATTCAACATGGAGGGTACATCGGATTGTATGGGATCCTGGTATCAATGTACAAATTCTTCCGTTGTGGATAGAAGTGGATCACTTGAGGACAAGCAATCTTTGGGCGGGAGGATTTGT
Source organism: Pinus albicaulis (assembly GCA_034641835.2). Lineage (NCBI taxonomy): Eukaryota > Viridiplantae > Streptophyta > Pinopsida > Pinales > Pinaceae > Pinus > Pinus albicaulis. The sequence goes on from CM076573.1 coordinate 183,788,034, forward strand.
AATATTCCCTTTCTTGATCCAGTCAAAGTGGATAGAATTGATCCATGGTATTTACCGTGGTATTTTCCCATGGTTTTGACCCATGGTATTTCTTGTTGGTATTGACCCATCAAACCTATAAAAGGGGAGAGAAGCTAGGCATTTAGAGCATTCTGGATTATCTATCTTATTGTGTTTGGGTTGAGAACCTGGCCTGGCCAGTTCTAGCATTGATCCCGGGATGAAAACCCCGCGGTGATGTTTATGTGGTGGATCTATCCAGGGTTCACAAGTGGGCTTCAGTTTCTTATATTTGTCATTGTAAAGCAGCTGTGCATGCCATTTGCAGGATTTTATGGTCTGGGCATGTATTTTACTTTCAGTGAATAATAATAATATAAATAAATGGCTGCATTTCTTGTGTTCTGGTTCTTGATAAAATATTCTATTAAATGAAAACACTAAGATGTTCTAGATCTATCCAAATTTTTATTGTTTGGAATCTTACACTAAATTTGACTACTATTAAATTTTCTTTGACCTTCCCAATATTTTACTTAACTTTACACATAAATATATTGCTAAGATAATAGAATAATATTTTAAAAAAATGAATAAACCTCTTTATTAATTGCAGCCTGTGGATAATCAGAATGGATGGGCAACTTAAGGCCATGTCGATGTAATGTATAGGCATTTGCACTCTTCGAGCTAATTGTTTCACAGATTCAATGGACAAGTAACTATATCCATAAACTAGATTAACAAACCTCGAGATTGGATTGATTTACGCCAGGTGAAGAAAATCGTTTGATTGCATGCAGATGATACGGTTTGAGAGATGCTTGGCAAATATTCAAATGATAAAGCACATGCGATATTGCATTATCTACAGCTTTCCATTTCTTAATGAGTTAATTAGTTGTACACAATAACGAGGACGCTCTACACTTGATCTTCATTTTCATCCTCAGACATTTTCGGTGGTTTTTTTTTTTTTTTTAAGTTTGGTTTTACTTTCATTTTCATTATTTAATAGTTAATTATAATTAGATGAATATTGTTAAGTGATTTCAGTAGTTTTTTTGTGCTAATTAGATGAATATTTTTAAGTGATTTCAATAGTTTTTATACGAGAAATTAAGTTTGTTGGTCATCTAATGACTATCGTTAAGTGATTTCAATAGTTTTTGTGCTAATTAGATGAATATTGTTAAGTATTTCAATAGTTTTATATGAGAAATTAAGTTTGTTGGTCATCTAATGACTTAGTATACTATCCAAAAGCAATATATCTTGAGTTTGTTTAACCAAACTATATACCACTGTATGTTTTCCACCAATGCCGGATCCCGGATCTTGAGTAGTAGTTCCCCGGAATTCAGTCCTGCTTATGCATCTGGAACTGGATTTCTCAAATTCTCTTAATTTTAAATATAGCATCTAATTACTAGGCTAATTTATTTATATAATAAATTAATGTTCATTTGAATTATCTAGGGGAGGGAGGACTACATTAAAGCATGGTAGCATTTGGAATACTTATCATTTTGGAATACTCATCATGACAACACTTGGTGTTTGAAATCAAGATCGAGCACATGACCTGTTCGTCTTTGCGAGAGTGACCTTACCACTACATCGCCCAACCTTAGTGGGCTCAATGGTTAAGAACTTGTGATTTCTCTTGGGAGGTCACAGGTTCAAAACCGACGGGGGGTAGGGTTGTTTATGGCTCGCCAATGACCAAGCTAGAGGGATAGATGTCCCCGTTGTTGGAAGCCTTGGTCCTTGCAAAGTTATGAGTTACTGGTATATGTGGCTTGGGGGCTGTTACATATACTCAGAGAGATTACTTAGTTCCCTGAGAGATTGCTTAGTTCCTTGTTTAAAAAAAAAAATGCTAGCATAAAGAAAAGAAGCTACCCTATGCCATCCACCTTGTTGCAACGAACTGAAAGAAACACTAATATTATTTCCTTGTGGAAGCACATATCAAACTTCTTATACTATTATCACAGTTATTAAATAATTGATTCAATTTAAATTGAAAGATATAAAAAAGGAAAGAACTTCATTGTCTTGGTTTAAGATTTATTTTAGATTTGAATTTATATGATAAAATTATTTTGGACTTCAATATCTAATCTGACGGTCTATTTCACTTTCTAATGAAAGTCATAAAACAGAAATTTGTAAATATAAAAAGTAAATAAGATTATAATTTTTCCTTCAATTTTCAAACATACAAATTCCATGCTGTAACTATCAAAACCAAATATATGAATTTTATTTAATTTAATATTTTGCCAATTTTAATTTAATATCTTGCACATGCATGCGTTGCAAATTTTAGTAAAGTATTCTACCTATTTTTAGAGATGTAGACTTCTCAATTTTTCTAAACCTTATTTACTTTTTATATATTAACTTTTAAGAAATATTTGTAAAGCCTTTTGTTTCATAGCAAACTAGGTATAATGTATAATAATGCTTAACCTATACATGTATGACTGCACTTTTATAGGGATGGTATAATGGGTTTTTTAACCAGAGAATGTGATAGAGTAAAAAATATTATGAAAAATATAATATATATTTTATTGATATATAAAAAGAGATTATACATAACTTAAATATTTTTTTCAAAACTCAAATTATTATAAATTATTTATTAATTATTTATTTATAAAATAAAATTTATATTTATATTTATTACTAAAATTTTGATTGTGATTATTCAATAAGTAACATTTATTATGAAATACTCTTTATCATCTCCCAATTATTTAATTTATGTAATTTTATTAATAATCATTAAAAATTAAATTAAAATTATAAAAAACATATTTTAAAACAAATATACTTATATTCAAAAATATTTATAATAATGTATAATAAAACATTGAAAAGTGTTATGTTAAAACACATATGAAGTCATGTGTTCAATTCTTTCTTGATATTAAATATATCTATATCCTTTTTAACTAGCTTCAAACACCATCATAACCACATCATGAGAAAGAATGCTACTGACCATGAAGACATTTCCCAAAAAAAATCTTAAGAACTTTTTTAACTCAGAATATGACTGCCACTAGTCCATTTCACTTACATAAGTATTAAAATATGACAACAAATGTAAATAATGTAATTTTGGGCAAATTTACTTATTATCTGTTAGTTGGTTGTATAATGAAATGAAGTTAGAATAACGAAATAGCCCTCGTTAAATTGGATGGCCCGAGAAGCTTGTAAGATGAGGAAAATCATTGTTGATTAATGAGTTTGCAATCTCTTTCCCTGTGGAGGTTTCCTTGACACACTTTCAAAGTTTTACCATGTAAATCATTTATTTATTTAATATTTATTTACCATGTAAATCATTTATTTATTAGTATTTGAACAGTACCATACCATCTCCCAATTTTCCACACTTGTAAGATGAGGAGAATCATTGTTGATTAATGAGTTTGCAATCTCTTTCCCTGTGGAGGTTTCCTTGACACACTTTCAAAGTTTTACCATGTAAATCATTTATTTATTTAATATTTATTTACCATGTAAATCATTTATTTATTAGTATTTGAACAGTACCATACCATCTCCCAATTTTCCACACTTCATAACACCGCCTACAAAAGGCACATAAATATTTTATCCTTCCAGGCATAGGAAAAGAGAATGGAGTAGTCTTTAGTGCGACATTTTGGAGTTTCCGGTGCCAGAATCTGGTGAAAAAAATTGAAGTAAAATCTTGATTTTTGTTATTTAAACTAGTTTTTTTTAGTGTAAATATAGATTCAGCTCCTAAAAAACCCATAGGACACTTTTATTGTGCAGGTTACCCATCAAATTTCTGTTTTCAACACTAAATCGCAAGAAACAGATTTGATAAAATCCAGAAAATTGCAGAATAAAACATCACCATACCCCTTTCCCAAATTTCCACGCCTCATCAACACCTTCGCCTACAAAAAGCACATAAATATTTTATCCTTCCAGGCATAGGAAAAGAGAGGCTCCAAGAAGCAGATTTAATGAAATCCAGAAAATTGCAGAATTATGTTATATAGGAACTGTGAAAGACGAAGTGTTTTGACAAAAAGCCAGGATGTAATATTTTTTTAGCAATATTTTGTGCTAACTGTTTTTTAGAAATTTTTAAAGATAATGAAGGAAGGAACTTAGAAGAGAAGGATAACAGAAGATATATGTATTATCTTATATTTTAATATATAAATAGCATTTTTTTATGAAAAAAAACTCGGGGCGAATGAAGATAACAATATTTTACTATAATTGTACAGAGAGAGGTGCAAAGGAAAGAATGAAAATACTTTACACATTATTATTTGTAGTATTTTGTGCTTGCACGAAGCTATTTAAGTTGAATGATCTAGATTAACTCATCACATGCTTAATATAGTTGCCAAGCTGCAAAGGAATATTTAGTTGCCAAGCTGCAAAGGAGAAGGAAGAAAAACTTTTGCAGACAAATGTCTGAAAAAGCTCGAGGAAGAGCATTGCCCATTGTTAACTGTGGTAGGCAATCAATATGAGAGGGACCTCTGTTGCCCACTGTGTGTGATTTATGTAAGTACAGATGGAAAGCTCAACAGAATATAATTCATAAATCCTATGCAAATTTGGCAAAATAGACGGGCAATACTCAGAGCCAAGGAGCATAGCCCAGATTCCCCTCCAACCTTTTATGGCTTCGTATTTCTTAAATATCATGTGTTAATCGCCCTTTTCCAGACATGGGATGGGCATGGAGCATCTCCAACATCCCTGTACAGGTATACTGTAAGGATCTGTGGGAGAACAAGTACAAATAACAGTCTGCAAACATTTGTTATCATTTATTTGCACAGGCCTTTGTCTAGATTATCATTGTTATTGTGTATTGATTTTCTTGATTTAATAGTAACTGCCAACAAAGTTTTGCAAAATTTACCGGGTAAGGAGAACAACGATTGCTAAATTTACTGGGTAAGAAGAACGACGATATGAGTGCTTTTTATCTCACGCCAAAACAGATGTGGGAAAAGTTCAATGCCTGTAGATGTGGGACAAGTTCAATGCCTGTAGTAGACCCAACGCATTTTCTCTCCTGCAGGACCCATTCCCACTTGAATTTCATGTGATATCATTGACAACCAAAAACACATTGCTTAAAACCATACTACGATAGACAGATATGGTAGGCATTAGGGCCAATAATATTTGAAGAAAAACCAGGCATGGTGATAAAAAGTTTACTTAATACAGATTAGGGAGTTTGGACATAAAAAGACTAAACTCATAACTCAGCCTTGCGGCATGCAAAACACATACATGTTGATGTAGTCGAGGCTCATTTGAACCAGTTGAGCATTGGTTAAAACATTTTCAACATACAGTTTTGGTAAATGCAAATAGAGAAAGAAAGATATTAAGATGCTTCATAAGAGGAAGCATATGGAACAGACAGTTTTAATACCAATGCCGACGAATTTTAACCCACAACACGAATACAGAACAAACCATATTGGTTTGTCCATGCTGGATGCATGCATCATCATATCTTCAGAACTGGGTATATCATAGAAAAATACTTCTAAGACATATAACTAAAACCTGTATGGATACATAGAAAAGAAGCCCTAATCATAAAAGCTGGGACCAAAACAGGTTAGAACATTTTTAGCTTAAGGATATTGCATGTACAAAATTCATAAAGACAAGTTTGATTATGGTAAATTGTTGATAAACCATCATTTATAGCATGAAAAATAAGGTCTAATTATAAAAGATTAGGGCTACATAGAAATACTTGGGTCATCGAATCTCCATGCCAGGATGTGCACCAACAATATGAAAATTATGTACTAGAGACCATCTATATCCAACATCTGATAAAAAGACAGCAGAGGCAAAGAGTTAGCAAATTCCGGTAAAAATGAGATTGAGGCAAACATCTGTTGTAACAATGCAATCAGAGGTAGAACACGAGGTTGGTGACAAACAGAGCAAAATGACTATGCGGTAAAAATGAGGGGAAACATGAAGCATATTATAGTTATCTAGGAATCTCATTCAAAAAGTGAATAACCAAAATTTGAGGCCTGGAAAATTAAACAAAATATGGTTGATAGGGGCTTGAATAGCAGATAAAGCAGGTATATTTCAAACCTAACAATGTATTCAATTTCCAATAAACAAGTTTTCCAACTCATGGACCATTACTTGTTCAAGTAACTAGGCCAAGTACAAATTTTAAGCAAATCTGGTAGATACCTCACCCGTTGCTTCTCAATTTCAGGGATCTTTTGATTTGAACTAGTATGGTGATCTTTGTGTGGACGAGCTATGTTTGAATCTCCCATGAACAAGGTTTAAATCTCTCGAATTTTTCCCATCACAGCTAGGTGTAAATCCTATGCAAATTTAGCAGAATAGATACCATCATTCAATGCGATGTCAACCAAGCTTATCTCATCTCCTCCAAATTATTGTTTTTTATCATAAAGAAAAATTGCAACCGATTATTCCGCAACTTTATCCTTGCAAATATGGAAAGAGCGCTGGGGTTTGTTAGACGTAGGGATCTTTCAATTTGAGTAGAGATATTTGAGTTCTTGGGTTTATGGATAAATTAATGAGCATTTACTTAATATTGATAATTGAGCAACTAAGAAGAACGGAGAGATTGTGGAAGGCAAACTAGCAGAGATTTAAGTTCGATCCAAGAGATACTAATCATTGTAGGGATTGTAACCGAGTTAAGTTTGATCCCTTTGCATTGTATAAGCATTTTCAAATAAGACACACATTTCCAAAATTCACAGAGAGATAAAACCATTGAGAAAATAACAAGACATGTGACAGATCGAAATCAATATCAAATTAGACATTCTCTAGAGATTAGAGCTATGCTCTCCTAAACCATGATTGTTAAATGCATTTCTATATAAAAAATGGGAAGGAAATGGTTAGATCATAGATGTACTCTGTGACCAAACAAGTAGCAACATGGTAAAACTAGTTAAGAGAATAAAAGGTAAAGAGGGAGCACTTGTCTCAAATAAGTTGTAGTCGTGTCATTAAGAAAAAAGTTACACAATGGTTTCTCCCAAAAGATCCTTAAAGCTCTCCTTCAAACTCAAAATGTAATCGGAGTAGCATTGAACAGGCGTTCTTCCCTTCAATAAACATAACTGGACGATTAGCACATCCCAAGAAATAAACTCAGTCTTTCCTGCCCCACTGGTCTAAAGATCCTTAAATCTCTCCTTCAAACTCCTCATGTAATTAGCGTAGCATTGAACAGCCGTTCTTCCTTTCAATAATCAAAACTGGGCGATTATCACATCCCAAGAAATATACTCCTAGTTTTTCCTGCCCCACTCTGTGTAGACCAGATCATTATCTCGGTCTATTTCTTCAACAACCCACTTAGGCAATGGAATACTGCACAATCACAAACCACATAACCATTCAGGTCCTGAAGCATTCCGAGGCATGAAACAATATGATTTTCACTTAAATAAATTGGACTTTCAAAGAAGAAATAATAAGTTTTATTGGGAAGATTTAGCGTCCATACTCAGGCAGAATCCCCAAGGCCTGAAGACTGGCATTCATAGCTCTGCTCAAATTGGGCACCAAGTGCAGCTTCCCAGTCGGTGGCAGGAGTAGCCAGAGTTTGAGACTCAAATGACTTGCAGGCCTCCCATAAATTAGACCTAATTCGGTCATTTTTCCCTCTTGGGCTATATGAACAAGCCTTCTCCACCCATCGGCAAAGGGAGAAGAACTTCATGGGCTTACAGTGGGGGAAGAAACTTGCAGTCGGTGTATATCAAAATCTACTTTAGGTCTCTGGGTTTTGCGTTTCAGACCTGAAGCAGGCCTCCATTAAGCTAATATCATTCTTCCCGCCTCACCTAGGACAATCAGAAAATGTCTACGTATATGAAAGCTTTTCAGCTGCTAATATACTTCCACACGAAAAGCCAATTTGATGTGGCAATTCCATCAACATGTTGACAATTTTTGAGAATTCCAAAACAAAATACTCTGTAATTCCATAAACATGTTGACAAATTTTGAGAATTCCAAAACAAAATACTCTGTAGCATAACATAGGAATAGAAAAGACTCCAAAGCGAACTTCAGGTTTCCCAGTTTTGCTGTCAGTCTATCTGCCTTACCATCAGAGACTTCCATAACATCAGTGCCAAAGTTTTTTTCTCCACTATGTTGCCCTTTTTACCAATTCAGCCAGATAACTTTCTTTCCAGCTGACTGTGGAGCACCGAGAACCAACAACTAAATTTATTCTCCTGCGGGAGTTTAAGAAAGTAAGGTTACTCCGCGGGATGGAAGTTTATCGCACAGGAACAACCATTGGTAGATGGGATAAAAGGCGCTTGAGAGGCGCTTGGGCTCGACTGACCAACGGGAAGGAGAAGGGTACAACGAGCGGCAAGGAGAAGGTTTTGCAAACAGGTATGGCAGAGCAGCTGTAAGGAGAAGGATTTGCAAACAGGTATGATAGAGCATGCCGTGTGTTAGTAGAGCTGCAGAAACACGCAGAGGCAGAGGCAGGTAGGGAAAAGGTTGGATGAAATTGAGTTGAAAATACATGGAATTTTTTTTTATTGGTCGGAAAATAAATGGAAAAATTTAATTGGTTAAAAAGGGAAATTCAAGCTCTGTTTGCCCACCCCAAACCAACAAAGAAAGGCTTTTGAGCGTAAATAATGAAAAAGAATAAACAAGAACGGATAGAAGTAAGCCTACTTAAAATAATGATAAAGTCCACGCACAAAGCAATACCAACGGTTGCTGTTATCACTGCATTTCCATTGAGGCGGTAATGGCAATGGCAGATCCAAATACACTAAGAACAGCCTAACCAATAGAGCAAATCAAATTAGCATTTCCATGCTGTGAGCATTTCCATTGAGGCGGTAATGGCAGTGGCAGATCCAAATACACTAAGAACAGCCTAACCAATAACCAATATAGCAAATCAAATCAGCACAACACACCACAGATTTGGGTAGAAAGGCATTGGTAGCTAATCCACTTCCTTTACCCTTGTATTTTACACTTTTGGTTGAACCTCCTCTACCTCCAGCCAAGTATACTTCCAGATCTTTAGAAGCCATGAATCTGGCTCCTCTGCTTTCCGCATTTTTAGATCTCAAAAATCTTATCATTAACTCTGTGACATCACATCTGGGACTATGCATTGGAATGCATAAGCAAATTCGCTCTTTTGCGTTGATAGACTAGACACCGATAATATTAAGGATTTCAGATACGACCTTGAACTTACTCACCCTCACTTGTTGCTGTTCATAGAGTGTTGCCCTCCACACACACAGCAGGTTTGAAGCTATGACTGCCATTTATGAGGAATAATAAAGCTTGGTTGATTTGTAGACTGCGTTTTCAAATGAGTTTACTCTAGAATGTACAATTTATAAATTTGGTTGGTTGTTTTGTATGTTATCATGTTTTGATTACACACCATTTGACATGAGTGAAGGTGTTAGCAGATTTGTTGATATTCATATTCTAGGAATCACATGATTAGGTAATTCAGCTCTTTTTTGGAAATCTCATAAAAGGAAAGCTGGATCTGGATTTGAGCTTTGTAAAAAAAAAAAAATTACCATGTGATTCCTCCTCAAACAGGGATATCAACCAATCCTCTAACACCTTCACTTGTCTCAAGTTGAGCAATAAAAAACATGATAACTAAACCAAACAATAAACCAACTATAATCAACAATAGCAGATTCTGGGGTAAACCCATTTCAAAAGGCAATCTACACTAAAGCTTACCGGACTTTGGATCAACAAAACTTTATTCTTCCTTAGAAATGGCAGCAGCTAACATGATAACGAAACCAAACAGCAAACCAACTTTATAATCAAGAATAGCAAATTCTAGGGTAAACCCATTTCAAATGGCAATCTACACTGAAGCTTACCCGATTTTGGATCAACAAAACTTTATTCTTCCTTAGAAATCACTGACTGCCATAGCTGCATTTAGACAACCTGTTGCGTGTGCAGGGTCCGTTGCCCTTGGAGTACGCTGATGAATGAAACAAAACAAGTGAGAGCGAGCCAGTGAGTGCAAGGCGGTATCTGAAATCCTTGATAATATCTGTACTTGGTCTATCAACACAGAGAGCATATTTGCATCTGCATTCCAATACATAGTGCAAGCTGTGATGTCTAGGCATAACAACTGGTAAGATTTTTGAGTTCTAAAGATGAGTATTTTTAGAAAAACAAAAACTTGTTCGACTTGTCATCAACAAACTTTATTCTTCCACTCGATATACACTCAGTCTGTGTTGTGCACGAAGACATATTGATATGGAAAAAACATATCATTTGGCTTCAAACTATGCGATCCATGAAGTTTCGCATTATCATCCTTATAACTGCCTAGCAATTTTTGCATGTAGGTGTACCGCGTAATAGTAATCATAACGCAGAGCAAATACAATGATGCGTCGAGGAAACCTCTTTTCTGTGAAGCAGCCAGGAAATTTCTTTTCTGTGAAGCAACCAAAAATTTCTTGATCTGTTTGGCGCCGTGATTCCCAGTAAGCGATAAACCTACTTTATTTATTTTTAAATCGGAATTAGGGTAAATTTTCCCTTCCCATTGTACTCTGAAATCGCTGTAGTCCAAAAATCATCCATTTCCTTATGTCCCAACAATAATGTTTCATGCCTTTATGTCACAACAAGAATCTTTTGGTTGCTTGATAAAGACATAAAGACATATACAATTGATACGTACCTGAAAATTCTTTTCAGGGAAGCAACCAAAAAATAAAGACATGACACATTCTTGCTGTGACAAAGAAATTTTTGCTGTCACATAAAGCAATGAAGGATGATTTTTGGACTAAACCCATTTCAAAATACAATGGGAAGGAAAGTTTACCCGAATTCTGATTAACAAAAATTATATCATTTGGCTTTAAGAGTGGTGTGCAGGTATGATTTATGGAGAAGTAGCTAGTAATTTCGTCATGTTGCTGTACAGCGTTTTATGAACCTTAACACTGTAAGTTTGTTTGGTGTGAAACAACCTAAAATTCTGCGGGATAAAATATTATAGATGATTTTCACATTTACCAAAGCAATAACCTGAGATCACAAATTGAAGTTAAAGGTTAGACCGGAAGATTTAAAGATTTATATGTAAAGTTAAATTATATTTTTAAAGTTTTTTTATTAATTTTAAAAATATATATTCAAATTGAGATTTATTATTATTATTATTTTATTAAGTGGAGTACATATAGGTTTACTTACAGTTTTTTAATGGTAGTTTTTATTTTCAATTTTTTTTTAATTATAAGATTTGATCAATCAATAATTATTTTGAGAAGCACTCTATAACTTAGTATGGAATAGATGTTGTACGTTTATGCTATATAAATAATTTGACACCATTAAATTATTAGTGGTTTTTGGACTGGAGAGTTTCATGATCCATAGTTTTTTTATGATATTTTTTTCTAACGCAGTCTATTCAAAGACAAAAAATTTATGAACTTTTTTTTTAAGAAAGATTTGGTTGCAACAGGTTTGGTAAGAGAAATGTACTACAAATGGCAAGACACAATCATACATTAGTGACAAGGTTTTTTTTGTTGAAGTACGTCCAAAGAAATAATCTTTGACATATAAAAGTTTCCATTCCTCATATGAAAGTAAACCCTAATTTCCGCCACAAATATCAACACCATACCCAATTTTCATGTTGTTGAGTTTATAATGATATAAAATTATGAAAATGACATTGTTGTTGGATTAGCCTATATTATATTAGTTTCCAAGAAAGGATTCAAGGAATTTGATTAACTTACACATGTCCCCTATAATGGTTTATAGAGTGCCTCTTTGGGCAAAAACAAAATTACAATATAAAAAATTAAAATTTAATGTCTAACATCTAATACCTACACATTCCCTACAATGGATTGTGGAGCACCTCTTGGTGCAATAAAGAGGTATCGACACCTCTACTTGATTATTAAACTTTTTTCATATCACCAAAGTAAAAATTATTTCATGATTTCATTTGGGGTTGAATGTGATCCACCCACACCTACCATCCTTAGAATATCTATATTAAAACATTAAATTCCATAATTTAGAATTTAATGTTTATGTGTGACATAATTTAAACTCCAACGCAAAATAAAAGATATAAGATGGACATGTAGAAAATGACCCAAAACAAATAAAGAAAAAGAAAACGACATAAGAAAAAACATGTTAGAAAATGCATGTTCAATATCAAGGTCATTTGTTGTTGCTCAACTAAACAATCCTATTTGTTTAAACTTTGGACCCCTTATTCATGCTAATTATAATGACATTTCATCTTTTCTACCCATTTATGTGCACTACATTTTTTCAGTCATCATGCCTACTTCTACACCCATAAATCACATTAGTTATGGATTCCTAATGAAGCTTTTCAATGTTTTAGTTTCCATGTTTGAAGACGATTATTTTCTTATTGATTTTTTTTTGTGATGTTAAGAGACAACAAGTGCTGAACAGGTACTCGGTAAACAATAATTGCCCTTCTAAATGAGGTATTTACCATAATTGTCATTTCACACTTGCCACAAGATATACACTATAGTGATTGATAGGCATAGGAGATAAGTTGTAGAATTAAACAAGTGGGATTGGTACATAACAACATAGTCCTTGACTCTATCCTAATGTGATTAAGGCAATGTAGATTCCACATTGGGGAGCAGGAAAAACTGTGATTGCGGATCCCCTCTCTCCTATAATTTAGAAAAAACATGAATTTTGACAAGTAAAGCGACCATTGTTATCATTCTGGCATTTTTCTAGAACACTCTGTTTCTGCAACCATTTCCACAATATATCATTATTCCCTCCTGTGCACACTTCTTTCATACTTCTCCCCATTGCAGGCAACTTTTTCCGCACATGAACTACTTTGCTAAATTGCTTTCATGCATTTTTTATTTCTCATGCTCCCTCCTAACCAATGCTATCAACTATTTTTATGCCACCAATTCTCATTATAATAATTTTGTGGAAGTTATTGGATCAACTACTCATGTCAATCTAAGACTTGAAATTTATGTTAAAACACATTAATACCATATGACCTAGTCCATTTACTATACTCATAAACCAAACTTTTCATGTGGAAGAAATGTTGTGTAGGCTGGAAGTGTGTGGAAAAAGGTTACGGAGTAGGGAATGTGTGCAAAAGTAAGGATGTGTGTGGAAGGAGGAAGAATGAAAAAGAGACATCCGCACTTCCATGCACTTCCATACCTTCTGCACATCCCTCATAGCATAATCAAATAACTAATAACACCACAACATATTCTTATAAAAATGAATGAAACAAATATTAAATTGGCTCTATTGCCAATACTTATAAAAATTCACCAACAACGAAATATACTATTATGCTAGTTTAAATAATTGTGAGAAGGTGCACTAAAATACTAATAAATAATTGCAGGAAGGTACAATAAATTACTAACAAATAAACTTCAAGTCACTGTTTATAGTAACTTGTCGTCTATAAAGTAGGGAGACAACAAAGATGCACACGAGTTTAAATAAATTTCTATTGAAAAATAAAGTTCAACTAATTGATTACAAGAACTTTCAATTTGTATAATGGAAATACAAAAACATTAAACTAAATAATTCGAGAATAAATTTCTATTGAAAAATAAAGTTCAACTAATTGATTACAAGAACTTGCAAGCTGTATAATGGAAAGACAAAAACATTAAACTAAATAATTTAGGGAGAGTACAAGAAAATTCACCATACCTATTATGATTCTCAAGAATCAAGGACTTGGGAAGTTATTTCTTTTGGGTACATGTGATTTGAATTTGAAGGTGTTTGGGTGTGCACAAAGTAACATAATCTCTGCCTCTTTTGGTAGTTATAGGATCAAATGTTCATATCGATGTAAGACTTGAAATTTAAATTAAATCATGCTATTTTCATATGACCTAGTCTTAAACCAAAATTTTCATGCCCCAAACTTGAATAATCCAAAACTCATAATTAATTGAATAATATGTAATGTTGTGCAAGATGAAAGTATACCAAAGAAGTGTGTGGAGAGCAAATGTGTATTCATGCCCCAAACTTGAATAATCCAAAACTCATAATTAATTGAATAATATGTAATGTTGTGCCAGATGAAAATATACCAAAAAAAAGTGTGTGGAAGGGAAATGTGTGAGATCTCGAACTAAGAATGTGTGCGGAACAATACAAAAAAAAATTGTGTTTCATTTTCCACACATCCATTTTCCTACACAACGCTTCTTACACCACTTCTTCCACACATGCATTAAAAAGACACCTCTTGCGAACATTTTAATGGTCCTTTTGGCAAAAGAACTACTTATCGAATAATGGTGAAAGAACCATGACCATTCCTTTATTCTTCAAACTTTGGTTGGACATACACAGTAAACAATAGCTATCTCGAATAATTTCCAAGCGCCGTGAAATTTCTCTGGCTTTGCATGCTTTCAAAGTGTTGCACGCAAAATTAGGAAAGATAAAATTCTATTGTTGTGCAGTCAGTTTGCGAGTGGGGTCGTTGTAGAAGATTTGTTTAATAAGCATCAGAGATTTTGTTATATGATAACTTGGATTCGACCAAACCATTCGTAGCGCGCCTTCATATAAATCTTGTTGGAATGTTTCAGAATTCCAAAATAATAAAATTCCCTTTCCTTCACACAGAGAAAATTCTGAAATTGCATTTACAGACAGAGTTTCCACATAAAAAAAATTTCTATTCATAAAAAAAACTGTTGTTACAATTCTTCCTCAAAAGAGGACTTACAAAATTATGGCTGCTTCAAAAACACAGTGCATAATATCAACTCACTGTCTGTGTAAAAACACACTCTGTTTCACTAAAAATAAACACTGTTGTGTATGCTCTGTATTTTTCTAAAACACTCTGTTGTGTGTAATAAAAAAAATTAAAGCTCTCTGTCTCTGTTTTAAAATATGCTGCTGTGTATATAAAAACATTACATTACAGATGACTCTGTTTCTGCATATTACAACACAAAAATATCTGTGTCATAAATTGACTCAACCACTAAAAATCACCGCTTGACAATCTTTATGGCTTCATTAACTTCTGTCAGCACCGCTCTAAAATGCATTGATTACAGCTTTGAATTGGTGGCACTATGATATTTCTTCCTTCCCGCACTGTTGTGCAATGAAACTGTTCTGTTGTCTTTTCCCTTTTTTTTATATATGTACACTGCTGTGTAATTAAAAAAAAATTACAATACATGCCTCATGGGCTTTTTAATATATATGTCACATATATTAAAAACAAAACAAATAACATATAAAATATTTAAAACCAACTATTGTTTTAAATCATGTGCAATGGGCATAAAATTAAACCCTGCAACTATTTGTTAAAACGGATAACATGTATGGGCCCCGCTGCTGATAACGTCAGCAATTTCGATGGGGTTCACACCTCCGCCAGTCTGGCCTCATCGACCCCCTCGGACTTGGCTCTGCCTGCGCTGTCCTTTTCGTTGTCCGGTTATGCGGCAGTTGGAAATTAATTCCAACACTCCCCCTTAATTTCAACTGCTGGGTTTTCCTGCATACCCATGCATTTTCTGAAATGTTCAAAGCTTTTCTGCTGAAGTGGCTTTGTGAGGATATCTGCAAATTGATCCTCTGTTCTGCAATGTTGCAAAACGATCTTGCCATTGCTAACCAATTCCCGTATGAAATGAAACTTGGTGTCAATGTGTTTTGTTCTTTTATGAAAAACAGAATTTTTAGACAATGCAATAGCTGAGCTATTGTCACAAAATATCACTGTCCCTTTTACATGTTCTTGACATAAGCTTTCAAATATTTTTCTCATCCAAACTCGCTGACACGACGTCGCTATAGTCGTCATATTCGCCTCTGCTGTAGACAATGCTACAATGGGTTGCTTTTTAGAAGCCCATGAGATGGCTCTTGAACCCATGTGAAAAACATAACCGGAAGTGCTCTTCCGATCATCTACACTTCCAGCCCAATCACTTTTAGTGTATCCAACTAAATCTGAACATTCTGAAGCAGTATATAAGATGCTATACCTTTTGGTACCTTTAACATACCTCAGAATTCTCTTCGCTACCTACCAATGTGCATCCTTTGCCTATGAACCTCGGGAACCTAAACTAATAAAGATGTGATTATGTCCTACTGCTGCGCTCAAATACATAAGGCTGCCAATTATGCTCTTGTATAAACCAGGATCAAAATCCTTACTGCTGTCCTCTCTGCTGAGTTTTAATCCCATCACTGTGGGAGTGATTGCTGCTTTGCTCTCCTGCATGTTAAATCTTTCAAGCACCTCATTAACATACTTTGCCTGTGAGATAAAAATCCCATTTTTATCTTGCTCTACTTCTATTCCCAAGAAGTATTTCAACAAACCCATATCAGTCATTTCAAATTCTTCCTTCATGACTATTTTAAAATGTTCAATAAGGCAATCATCATTACCTGTAAAAATAACATCATCAACATATAAGACTACAATCAAGATTTTACCGTCTTTTTCTTTGATGTAGAGGGTGGGTTCTCTCACACTTTTCAAAACCATTTTCCAAAGAGATAGAATCTATCCCACCGTACCACGCCCTCGCGCTCGTCTTAAACTTACAACAGCTTTCTTCAATCCTGCACACTTCTTCCCTTCTTTTTTTTGGCCTTTTTCATAGCCGAGAGTTGTTCAATGTAAACCTCTTCCATTAACACTCCATTCAGAAATGCTGACTTCACGTCCATTTGGTAAACTTTCCACTTGTTTTGTGCTGCTATGGACAGCACTGCTCTCACGGTTTCCATTCTGGCAACCGGTGCGAAAGTTTCCTCATAATCTATCCCGTGCTTCTACTTATACCCTTTGACAACAAGTCTTGCCTTGTGTCTCTCTATTTTGTCTTCAGCATTACTCTTGGTCTTGTAGACCCATTTAACACCAATGACATCTTTACCTTTTGGGAGTTCAACCAAATCCCAAGTTTTGTTCCTCTCTATGGCATTTATTTCCTCATCCATAGCTTCTATCCATTTCTCATCCTTGATGGCTTCTTCGAAATGAACAGGATCATCAACATGACAATATAAAGCAAACAAAGAATTGATACCTTCATTAGCTAAATCTTGTTCATAAATATCTTTCAAACTTCTGAATTTCTTACCTCTTTCAGTAGGTGTACAAGTACTTGAAGAAGCACTTGAATATCCTCCTTGTGGTGTGCTTGCATGTATTTATCACCCCTCAAGGTGTGCTCTCCTATCGCTCTTTTGGTGTTGCCGTTTGGGGATGTATTTCAGCCAACTCATCATCATCTTCATCATGAGATAAACAAATTTTAATATTGATTGTTTTCTCAATGCTTCCATCCCATGCTTCCTCTTCAATGAATTACACATCTCTGCTTATCACGAAGTTCTTTGTGGATGGGTTATATAATCTATAAGCCTTGGATTCCTCACTGTATCCAATGAAAATACATTTCTCCCCCTTGCTGTCCAACTTCTTCCTTAGCTGATCCGGAATGTGTGCATAAGCCACACATCCAAAACCTTCATGTGTGTGACACCCTGCTTTGTGCCACTCCATGCCTCTTCCGGCACTTTGTTCATAACTGCCTTTATAGGGCACCTGTTCAAAATATACGCTGCACAATGTACAACTTCAGCCCTATAATCATTAGGCAAATGCTTTGCCTTTAACATACTCCTCGCCATGTCCATTATGGTTCGGTTCTTCCTTTCGGCTACTCCATTTTGTTGCGAAGTATATCTAGTTGTAAACTGCTTTTGAATACCATTTTCTCTACAAAAACGTAGAAAATATTTAGAGATATACTCAATTTATCACCTCCCAGAACCTGATATGTACCACTCGTTCAACAAGTGCTTTGAAATTGCAAAATTTTTTTCAAACACTTCATTTTGTTTTTCAAAAAGCAACAAGTTTTTCTGTAAAATCATCTATACCAAGTTAATATAGTGGCCGCTTTTTGGTGTTACGGAGTTTGGCATTGGTCCACATACATCCGAGTGGACAATCTTCATGGGTGCTTTTGCCCCTTATGCTTTCTAAGGAAAATCCTTTCTGTTGTTTCCCCAAGATATAAGGCCTTCATGTTGGTCGTCCGATTTCTCTATCAATGGTAAACCACTTACCATTCCTTTTCTGTTCAACAAGTTAAGACCTCCAAAGTTGAGATGTCCAAATCTCAAGTGCCACAACCAATTATCATCCTTTGGTTCGCTTTGGAAAGTCTCCTGTGCAATTGCTGCTTTCTCTTCACCTTTCTTCAAGTCTGCTCTCATTCTGAGAGGGAACATCCTGTTCCTTGTCATCTTCACTTCAGCAATACACTGATCGCTGGGTGGTTTATCCATGATGGTACAAACATCATTATCAAAGAAAACATTATACCCCTTATGGACAAGCTGTCCAACACTTAAGAGGTTACACTTCATTCCTGGAACATAATAAACATCTGCTATGGTTTTCTTTGCTCCTAATCTTGTTAGAACATTTACATCTCCTTTTCCCATAACAGAAACTTTGCTATCAGTTCCTAGTGTGACTTGTGACTGCACACTTTCATCTAACATAGAAAACATTGCTAAGTTTCCTGTCATATGGTTACTACAACCGGAGTCTAGAAACCATAAATCCTCATTCTTTTCTTCAACCATATTACAAGCTAAAAACAAATTATTTTGGCTGCTATTTTCTTTTGTGAAATTTGCACTAGTTTCACTTCTCATATCATTATGCTTCTTCTTTCTACATTCATTAGCATAATGACCATATTTTTTACAATGGTAACATTGGACATTGGATTTATCATACCTTTGTCCTTGAGCATTCTGCTGACCATTTTGCTGGCTGCTGCCTTGGCCTTGATGCTGATTTGGATTGTTGCCCCTTCCTTGAGCATTTGTTGGACTGTCTCTTCCACCTCTGTTTTGGCTTCTGCCTCTTCCTCTCTTGTTTCCTCTGCCTTGCCTTCTTCCTCTTCCGAAAGACATCTGGGTCTTGAAGGCTTGCTCAAGAGATGAGTTTTCACTCCTACCCAATCTCTGTTCATGGGTCATCAGTGATGCATGTAGCTCATCCACTGAAAACTTTGTGAGATCCCTAGTCTCCTCTATGGTGGTGACAATCACATCAAATCTTGAGGGTAAACTTCTCAAGAGTTTTTCAACAATCCTCTTGTCCTCAAGAGTCTCTCCATGAGATCTTATTTGTGTGACCATTCCAATCACATGAATGAAGAATGAGTCAATAGTGTCTGACTCTTTCATACAGAGAGTCTCAAAGTCTCTCCTCAGCAATTGAAGTTTTGTTGTCTTCACCTTTTCCATTCCTTGATAGGCTGTCTTGAGAGTTTCCCATGCTTCTTTGGATCTGTTAGCTGCTGCTATCCTCGGAAACACACTCTCATGTACTGCTTGATATAAGAAGAAAAGAGCTTTGGCATCTTTCTTCTTATTGCTCTTCAGAATCTCTCTTTCTGCTTGAGTTAAAACATAAAACTCTGCTTCATTTGTTGGCTCTTCAAAGCCATCCTCAACAAATTCCCATAAGTCTTGGGAGACAAATAATGCTCTCATAGTTATTGACCAGTAGTCATAATTTTTCCCATTAAATTGTGGGAGATGGATATTTCCCATACCCATACCAGTGCTGGCTCCAACCATTCTGCACTCTTAACTATGATTCAAAAAACACTTGACTGTGTGTTTTAAAATTTAATTAACTTTACTGCAACAGTAACACAAAATTGTATAGAGAAATACCTTTGGATTCTTCTTTTCTGAGTCTTCACACTGCTGGAGAAGCTACTGCAACAAAGAACTCCTTTCCTTCAGCTTCTTTGATCTTGAAAGAGGTTGGACTAGCTCTGATACCATGTTGGAATATTGCAAATTCTAGAAAAAACAGTGGAGAATAAAACTCCGATCCTTAACACAGAGAAAATACTAAAATTTCATTTACAGACAGAGTTTCCACATAAAAAAAAATTATATTCATAAAAAAAACTGCTGTTACAATTCTTCCTCAAAAGAGGGCTTACAAAATTATGACTGCTTCAAAAACACAGTGCATAATATCAACTCACTGTCTGTGTAAAAACACACTCTGTTTCACTAAAAATAAACACTGCTGTGTATACTCTGTATTTTTCTAAAACACTCTGCTGTGTGTAATAAAAAAAATTACAGCTCTCTGTCTCTGTTTTAAAATACGCTGTTGTGTATATAAAAACATTACATTACAGATGACTCTGTTTCTGCATATTACAACACAAAAATATATGTGTCATAAATTGACTCAACCACTAAAAATCACCGCTTGACAATCTTTATGGCTTCATTAACTTCTGTCAGCACCGCTCTAAAATGCATTGATCACAGCTTTGACTAGGTGGCACTGTGATATTTCTTCCTTCCCGCACTGTTGTGCAATGAAACTGTTCTGTTGTCTTTTCCCTTTTTTTTTTATATGTACACTGCTATGTAATTAAAAAAAAATTACAATACATGCCTCACGGGCTTTTTAATATATATGTCACATATATTAAAAACAAAACAAATAACATATAAAATATTTAAAACCAACTATTGTTATAAATCATGTGCGATGGGCATAAAATTAAACCCCGCAACTATTTGTTAAAACGAATAACATGTATGGGCCCCGCTGCTGATGACATCAGCAATTTCGATGGGGTTCACACCTCCGCCAGTCTGGCCTCATCGACCCCCTCGAACTTGGCTCTGCCTGCGCTGTCCTTTTCGCTGTCTAGTTATGCGGCAGTTGGAAATTAATTCCAACAAATCTGGCATTCGAATTATAGTTCGTAGTTTTTACAATTGAAAGTAGAGAGCATCTATTAACTTCACGTATTACTATTCTAATCAAATTATGGAGGTGGGATTGGAAGCCTGTCATGGCCGACCAAGTTGGGAGACTGACAAGCTCAGCCTTAGCTCTATTGCACCAATCATGGTGGCCATGTGAGTTGAGACAGTAGGACCACAATTATGAACGTTCTCATAAAGTTTGTTTAGGATGGAAATCCATTCTATCACTCCTGACATTTATAAACTTTTTGAAATTCCTTTGAATTTTAATTTATTTTAAGTTTTTTCAATATTTTTTTATCAACATTTGTCTGTTTCTTACAAATATAACATTAATTATGCTTTAGATGTGTATTTTTAGTATATTTTTTAACCATAAATTTGGGCCTTGCAATAAATTTGGCTTGCGTTTTAGATAATAAAGAATCGAAAAGTGTTTATAGGATAGCTTGAACATGGCATCCTACTACCTATGATTGAAGGCGCTCGACCAATTACTGATTGAATTTCAAATAAGGAATTGATCCATTTAACTTCAATAAGGGATATAATGCTTAAGAAATCGCATCGAAAGGTGAGCTATTTTTCGAAACATAATGTTAATTGTTTTTTTTATATGTAATTAAAGTTGAAAAATGTAATGTATTTGAGTCATGGTGTAATGTATTTGTCAAAAGAAAAAAAAATTATTAAGTATGTGTTTCATGTTTTATTATTTTATTTTTAGGTCAAAGCCTCTATTGTATGCTTATAGGGTTTGTGTCAAGAGTCATTGTCCTTGTCATCATGTAAAAGACTTTTTTTCGGATTTATCAATTAAGAAATAAATAAATTTTGATGTAAATTAGGTCATTAGGCCTCCTCCACTAATTCAACCTCAAAGAAGGACAAGGCAACCACATCAAGGGAATTCAACGTCACAAATTCACTATATATTAGCAAATATTCGAACTCATTTGAAGCACACACCAAGAAGTTCAATTTGCAGTAGCTGGAAGCAAAAAAGAAGAGGGAAATTCCCAAGAAGGAGGAGGAAACCATAGCGAAGGAGAAAGCGACACTTGACTAGAAAGAAGAAGTTGATTTTCTCTCTCTTATCTCACACGTGCGAAGACGCTGAAGTTATAGGGGGGTTGAATTTGTAGACTTGAATATGGGCTAAAATTCTAAAGTAGTAGGGCTGAAATTTGTCTTTGATGCAATATTATGGCAATTGATCTTTGAAGTTTGGAGGGAAAATTTGAGGGTTGAATTGGTGGAGGAGGAAGATCTTTTGGTCTAGTCTAAGGTCTTGAATTGTCTCAAGTTTGATTTGAGTCTATTAGTGAATATTTTGACTAGGTTTTCCCCTTCTTAAGGGGCTTAGCCCTAAATTAGTGCTTATATATGGTGTCCTTCATCTTCATGTTTTGATTTGACGATTTGATCTGAAATTGAAGGGGAGATACTCCTTCCTAAAATGTTATTGTCCTTTAACGTTTTGCAAGTAAACAAAAATGGGTCTTATATAAACAAGTTTTATGGTCTCTTCAAGGATAATGAGTTAGTTTTCATATGAACTTTAAACAAGCAATATATCTATATTTAACTCATAAAGGCAAACAATAAGAGAGAAAAAACAAAATTTGATGACGAAGTTCACCCCTCCTGGGCTACATCTTTGGGCTTGCTAACACAACTAGACCGCTCCATAGATTTCAGTAGTAAACAATAAATGAAATTTGTTGAAAAAATGAGTGGCTTGTTTCCCCTTCAAGGAAACATGCCCTTGCAAAGAAATATCACTCTAAAAAGCATGACCAACTACATTCGGTCATGAAATAATCAACATGAAAAGGGTTCTCACATCAAGACCCTGTAGTCCATCTGAAAATGAGCATAAACTGTATAAAAATTCCACATTGAAGTAATAAAAAGAGCTTTCCTAAAAAAGACAACGAGAAAAGATAAACATGAGATATACCATAGATGTCACAGTTGTTGCAGATAACATATGAAGGTTGAAAAACCCTTACAAGGTCCTCTCCATGCTAAAAAAACCTTCAAAACTACTTTAAATGACTAATTGTCTCTACCACTCATAGAATCGAACCTGCAAAAATTCCTTCAAGAAGTGATCCAATAAGTAAATAGAGGTTTCCATTGGATTCAAAATGCCCAAAAACCCCTAACTGGGCTCTTCTTGGGCTCAAAAAGGCAAAAAATGCATCAGGTTATGGGTCTCCCATGTTTCTTCTGCTATTTGTCCTCCAAATTAGCTGAACCTGCAAAATGAGCGATATTTTCTCCCTTTAAACCACTCAGGAGGCGGAAATTTCGCCCATAATAGGTTCATTTTTTTGCCTAGTTAGTTTTCCCAATAACCTCATAGGCACAAAAATTGGGTCATATGGCGCACCATAAGGCTAGGGGTTGGGGCCAACAGTCTGCCCCTGCCGGCCTTAGCGCCTTTCCTGTCATGCATGCGGGTGATTTGGTCGGGGGCTGGGGCTAATCACCAACCCCCGCCGCGCTAGCTCCCAAACCTTAAGAAGTCGGTTACACACCTGCATGTGACTAGGGGTTGGGCCTTGAATTTCGCCCCTGTCAGAACCGACTCCTCACCAGGTCATATTGTGCACCATAGCACTGAGAGCTAGGGATAAATATTCATACCTCTCTAGCAGCACCTTACAATTGCATATAGGGTAATGTGGGAGGTTCAATGACCAAGGGTTGGGGCTGGTACCCAAGCCCTCACTTCAAATGGGCTCGCTGACGGTCCCGTGGGGGTGAACATGACCAAGGGCTAGTGCTGGTCCCCAAGCCCTCTCCCCATCGCCTGAGGTCATGTGGAAGGTGATACAACCGAGAGTTGGGGATGGTACCCACTACTTTGCTTTGTCTTCTCCAAGGTTGTCTAGAGGTTATATATGACCGGGGGTCGAGCGGTGGGGGGTCGGGGCTCACCACCCGACCCCTCTCCCAAACACGCCATGACTTAAACCTTAAAAGGATGTAGAGAAAATTATGGTTAAGAACCAACATGTAGGTGAGACAACAACGTTGTGGACTATGTAGTATCAGGTCGTTCGTTCGATTCCCACTACGACCTTCGAACCCAAAACAAAATTTTGACCAATGTGGAGGCGCCACATGGCAAACTCTGGTTGGGCCACATGGCAACCTCCCATTGGGCCACTAAAACAAAACTTTGACCAATCGAATTCGACCAAATGGACCTGTACGAACTCAACACTTGGCGTTATGTGATTGGTTGACCATACACCTAGTAGGAATGTTGACATCATTATCACATCAAAAATACAGACTACCTAGTCAACAGGCTAGTCAACCTGCTTGCAAAATATTTACTATCGGCTAAAAAATTCAGAACATCATAACTTTGTCATACATTGTCGGATTGAGGTGATTCAAGTGTCATTGGAATTAGAACCACAAACACTACGACTTGACACTGGTTTCGAAAGATTTTGGGCACTTTCATTTTTGAGCAAAATTTTGTTCTTTGGATCATGATTGCTTGATGGAAAGAAGATAAAAAGAAGAACCTAAAGTAAGCTAATAAGAATGCAAGAATATCACAAGTAAATATCAAAATAAGAAAATCTTTCTATCTTTCTGGAATTCTAAAATGGTATCAGAGCTAAGGTGAAAGAGGAAAGAAAAAGGCAACTTGAAGATCTATTGAAATACATATTTCATTAGAGAAATTTTGAGGTAAAATTGGGCCTCAAAACAAAAATGTACAACAAAAATAAACTTTATAAGAAACAATAGGATTCAACATATTGATGTCAACAATGGGGGGTGATTCACCATTTCTGGAGTAAAGGTACAAAGATTACAAAAATAAAAACTACTTTTTAAACTCATATTTTCAATTTATGTCCCTGTGATTTTACTCAAATTTTGAGCAGGAGAACTCATTGGATGCAAAATTTAATTTTTCATACAATGAGTTCCCATGTTGCATATTTTTTATGGACCCTACTACACGAAAAATGTGAAATACATGAAAAAACATGTTTGAATCACGTTTTTTCATGTATTTCACCTTTTTCAAGTGATAGAGTCCATCAAAAGTATGTAACATGGGTACTCCTTGCATGAAAAATTAAAATTTTTATCCAACGATTTCTCCTGCTCGAAATTTGAGTAAAATCATAGGGAGATAAGTTGAAAATACGAGTTGAAAAAATAGTTTTTTCTTTTTTCCCTCCAAAACTTGATGAGGTAATCTAATATTATTTTATTATTGCCACTATTATTTTATAATATTCTTTAGGAGGCCCATTTAAGACTTCAAAATTTCTCTAATGAGAAGGAAGGAACAAAGGAATATCATTAAGGAAAGGATCATATCAGAAGCGAAAGAACTACTATCTATATCAAGTAAAGGAGAAATTATAAAGTCTATGATTGTAGAAATTTGAATAATTTGCTGAATTATTCACCGAGATTATCCTGATTACACACTATTTAAGCTTCATGCATAATACATAACCTCTTCTACAATTGATCATCAATATGCGGAAATAGAAACAGTCGCATGTGCACATAAACACAATAATCAAACACACATCTGACACAACAATGGTCAGAAAGTTAATAGCCGAAACCCTAACTATCCGTATATTATAATGATAGAGAATACAATACAGGTGTTAGCAAAAGCTCATGCTCAAGACGTCGGCTTGTCCCAGCACACAAAATTCAGTGGCTTTAAGATGAACAAGTCATGTTCAAATCTCTCCACAAGTACTGCCTTACTTTCATCGCGTACTATGTTTTGGACACGATGAGATCCAAGTTCGAATCTCATCAGCTCTGAATCGCGCAATCTCTCGCTGGTACCCTCCATCAATGTGTGTGCAAATATCATGCACAGCCATAGTCACAACTAATAGTAGACTCACCCTTTCACCCACCTCTAACACCGGTCTCCACTGAACTGTCCATGCATTGCAGTTAACTGATGTGTTCTTTAGTTGATTTATGAGTTAATAATTAGTGAATTAATTAATAATTAATTCACACCACTCATCACTAGTGTATTTATCAGTTAGACTAAATACAACTAGTTCAACCAAGTTAAACCGAACACAACTCCACCAACTGTCTCATCAACTCCACCAAACTCTGCCACATGAGTTCTAACTGAAGTCAACCATGCAATAGCTCAACTAACCCTTAGGAAAAGCGTATTTCCTTCTGTCAGCTGCATGTGTCACATCCAAGCATCAAACTGAAGTGCTCCAAGAGGAAAAGATAATGTTTATAATCTAAATATTATTAAGGGTTAATAATATTTGACTGTTCTATTTTTAGCTCGACAGTCTAAAAATAGAAACCGCCCAATGTCTAAAAATAGAGGTCCATCTATTTTTACCAACTCGGCCAATCATCCATAAATAGCATCCTGCAACTCATAGACCATGATCCATATGTCTAAAAATAGACTTTGCGCCAAAAATACCCTGCGGGCCCACTTGGTGAAGGTGACTTCATTTCACTAAGCTCCATCATCTTGTTGCATTTTCAACAATGATAACCTCAATGAAGAAAAAAAATAATCTAGAAGGAGCTTCCAACTACAGGGCATGGAAGAAAGAGGACGGATCTTATTCTTGCTAAGCATAAAGTTTTGGATTTTGTTCTAGGAAAAGTCAAAGAACCAATAGATGATGCAGGAAAAGGAAAATATAAGGAAACTAACATGTTGGCCATGATTGTAGATGGAGTGAAGGATACTTTAATTCCCCATATATGTAATATATAGAAACTGCAAAGGAGATATATGAATCCCTCTCCAAGTTGTTTACCATCAAGAACATAGGTCAGATAACTAATCTCAAGAATGAAATAAGAACAAGAAAGATGACAATGTATCATCATATTTTGTAAGGATCTCTAGAATAAGAGATGAATTCCAAGTTATTGATGAAGTTGAACCAAATAAAGAACTCGTGATTGTTGCACTACTAGGTCTACCAAAATCATGGATCACTTTTGCATCAAGAATTAACAGTTGGAAAGATACACCAAACTTTGAACAAATGCGGAATGCATGCAATCAAGAATAAGCAAGTATCTCATTAATACATGAAAAGTGTTGATATTCAACAAGATGATGAGTTTAGTGAAAAGAGTCGCCTTCACTAAGTGGGCCCGCAGGCTATTTTTGGCGCAAGTCTATTTTTAGACACGGTGATCATATTTCAAAAGTTGCAGGATGCTATTTGTGGATGGTTGATCAAGTTGGAAAAATAGATGAAATTCTATTTTTAGAATATTGGACAAATTCTATTCATAGATCGTCGATCTAAAAATATAAGTGTCGATTATTATTAGCTCTTAATAATAATCTGACAATAAACAACAACTTATTCTCTTGGAGCACTTAGTTTCAGTGCACAGATTTGGAAAATCAGTGGGCTGAAGGAATTACGCAATTCCTAGGGTTTACCCGTGTCTATGCATGGAGGACAGAATTATAAATCGAAGTGGAAAACTTTGTTGGTTAAGATGCAGTTGGAAGAGAAGTTCGTGAGTTGCTATTTAGTTTAACCCGCTAATGAGCAACCCGCTGAGCTAGTTGTGGTCTAGTCTTCAAACTAAACAGATACATTTAGTGAGATGGAGTGAATGAATACACTAATTCAAAAATAATAACTCAAAAATCAACCCGAACAAATACAACAGCCATTCATAGTACATGGCCTAGTGGGGACCAATGGAGAGATAAAAGGGCAAGACTATCCTTGTGACTATAGTGATGGCTGATTGCACCACACACACATTGGAGTTGCCAATGAGGATTGCGCAGTCAAGGCAAGGGTAATTTGAATTCATTCAGAGCTATTCTTCAGCAGGGATTGCGCAATGGAGGCAGGCTAGCAGGTGGCAAGAAATCGGTGCATGGATTTGTAGATTTCTTCTGATTAGTGTGTGACGATTGATTGTACTGAGAGCTTGATGTACTAAGCTTTATATGAGATTGTTACATGATATCCATGATACATAATATATGATAGTTGGGGTTTTAAAATTCAAACTTTCCCGTTAAATAACTATGTTATGTGCGATTGTTTTTATTGCTTCATGTGTTTGCAATTGAATGTTTAATTTCCGCAAAAGATTAACAGTGGAAGGATTCTGTATTTAGCAAGAAGATAAATATTGTTAGATCAGGAGAATCTGGATATACACATGCATCTTGTATATATTTTATACATGGTATTAGAGCAGTGTTAATTCTTGAAGATTGCAATTGTGAAGAATTGTTGAGTTTGTGTTGGTGGACAATTCGAATTTGTTGCAAAAAATTCTTGGTGCGACAGTTGAGTATACATTGAAATGTCTTTCAATGGGTTGCGATTGGAGTATGCCCTCACAAGGGTGCCCTCGACTATATAGCCTTGAAGGATAGGATGGAGGCGGTGTCGAGGATAATGAATGAAGCAGTTCATCGATGAAGCAGCGATAACCCTAAGTTTCCGGATCTAGTGATGTTGCATTACTTGATGCATGGAAAAATAAGATAGCAAAGACAAGAAGAATTATATTGGAAGGTGTGAAGGACCATATTGTGTCCAGCCTTCACGGGAAAGCCACTCCATTCTTAATGTGGAAGGCTTTGACAGATTTGTTCCAAAGCAGTAGTGACCACAGGAAGTTGGCGCTGAAAGAAAAGCTCAGAAAATTAAAAATGGAGAAGGGCGACAGTATTCCAAAATATCTCATGAAGTTTGTCCATTATAGGGATGAACTGAGAAGTGTGGGGATTACTGTTGATGATGAAGACTAGGTGAGCTTGGCTCTCCTTGGGCTTCCGAAGAGTTGGCATAGCTACGAAGACTCTGTCAATGGACAGGAGAAACTACCGGGATGGAAGAGACTTTGGTCGGATCTTGTGCAGGAGGAGATAAGGCGAGGTACCAGGGATGGCTCTTCATCGAAGAACGAATATGAAGAAAATTGTGCTTTGGTTGCCAAAGCAAGGAAAGGGAAGGGGAAGAAATTTCCATCAAAATCCGAAGCTAAAGGCAAGAAGCAGAATTTGTCCAAGGTGAAGTGTTTTCATTGTCACGAACATGGGAATTTTGCCACTAACTACCCACAGAAGAAGAAGAACAAGAAGGTTGTTGGAGCTGCAGCTGGAGAGGCCTTAGCCTCGAAATTTGAACTTGATTTCTCTTTGATCGCATGCTTGGTTTCAAGCTATATGGGATCGGTGTGGTATCTTGATAATGGTGTGTCTTTCCATATGACGAGATATAAGGAGTTGTTTAGTGACTTGGAGGAGAAGGACCTCCAGATGCATATAGAGATGGGCGACGATGGTCGATACAGTGCGACCGGCATTGGGACTATTACCTTTGAGAGGGAGTCCAATAATCCATTCTTGTTGAAGGATGTTATGCATGTTCCAGGTCTGAAGAAGAACTTGGTCTCGGTCGCAATGTTGGAAGACAAAGGTTATGATGTTGTTTTCAGTGAGGGAAAAGCCTTCCTTCGACATAAAACAACGAGTAAAACCAAGAAGATAGGGATTCGAGTTAAGAATATCTACAAGATGAAGGTAGATGGTTGTGCTGCAATGGTGGGAAAAGTAGAAGAAGTGGTGAGCCGGGATGAGGGTGAATTATGGCACAGGAGATTGGGCCATCTTCACCATGGTGCTTTGAAGATTTTGCAGCAGATTTCTACTGGACTTCCCAAGGGTACTCTTGTGCAATCATATCAGTGCAAGGGATGTACTATGTGTAAGTTTGTGAAGACCACCTTTCATGAGAAGGAGAATCGTGCTTCGATGATCCTGGAGAGAATTCACACAAACGTGTGTGGACCTTTCTTGGTTGATTCAACAGCGAAAAACAGGTATTATGTTATATTTGTTGATGACTATTCTCATAGATGCTAGATCTTCTTCATGCAGAAGAAGAGCGAAAAATTCTAAAATTTCTGTGAGTTTAAAGCATTGGTGGAGAAGGAGTCGGAGAAGCAAGTGAAAGCTCTACGGAGCGATAATGGTGGTGAATACATCTCGGGCAAATTCAAAGACTTCTGTAGCAAAGAAGGAATTCAAAGAGAAGTCATAGTGCCTCATAACCCAAAGCATAATGGGGTCGCTGAGAGGAAGAATAGAACGATTGTGGGTGCTACACGAGCGATGCTGCATGACCAGGGCCTATCGATGCACTTGTGGGCGGAAGCATGCAACACTGTGGTTTATGTGCAAAATCGTTGTTCTCATAGAGTATTTGGCATGAGTACACCTGAAGAAGCTTTTATTGGTAAGAAGCCTGATATTTCTCATTTGAAGATTTTTGGCTCATCTGTTTACATTCATGTGACAAATGATGCCAGGAAGAAGCTGGAGCCGACTGCAGAAATTGGGATATTTGTGGGGTACACAGAAACACCCCATAATTATTGTGTGTATTTTCCAGACATTCGGATGACTGTGGTACGACGAGATATAAAATTCAATGAGGTGAAAGCCATGAAGTTGTTGCTTGAGAGGGAGCTACACTTGCATGCAGAGGAGGAACTTCTTGTTCCCAAAGATGAGCCTCTAGATGTGGATCGACCCTGGGAGAGATTCACGGTGGAAAGTCCTCTGTTCGAACAAACATGCTTCAGAGACGAGAAAGCCTACCTCATAAGCTGAGAGACTGAAGCTTGATGCGGCACAGAATGTAGGAGTCCCTACATCACAATGCAGACAAAGACAGTCACTTGACCGATTTACTGGATACATGGATCTATGAGCAAGTCTATCATGACAAAGCCATCTTCTCTTGAAGAAGAAGTGTAGGAGCCCACATGGGTAGATGCCATGGTGGAGGAGTATAACTCCATTGTCAGAAAAAATTCTTGGGAGATTGTTCCAAGGCCGGTTTGAAAATCAGTTGTAGGATCAAGATGGATCTGCAAGGTAAAGCAAGCTGCTGATGGGAGCGTCAAGAAGTATAAGGCAGTATTTTTTTCCTGGGGCTTCTCACAGATTGAGGGGATTTATTATGAAGAAACCTATGCACCTGTTGCACGGTATTCTTCCATAAGGACCATCCTTTCTCTCTAAGCGCAGATGGGTTGGCATATTCATCAGATGGATGTGAAGACTTTATTCCTTAATGGGATCATTGAGGAAGAGGTGTACATTGAGCAGCCTGAAGGATTTGAGATCTTCAGTAGCGATTCGCATGTGTGCAGACTCAAAAGAGCGTTGTATGGGCTTAAGAAAGCACCTCGTGCTTGGTACACATGGATTGACAGCTATTTCACTGGACTTGGCTTCACCAAGAGTGAGGCGGATGAAAACCTGTACCAAATTGTGGTGGAGGGTAAGATTTCAATCATTGTTCTTTATGTTGATGATTTAATACTAACGGGTGATGAGAAGTTGATACACTCATGCAAGGCAGATCTTGCAAAGGAGTTTGAGATGAAGGATTTGGGCCTCCTTCATTATTTCCTTGGATTGGAAATATAGCAGCGAGAAGGTGAACTGTTTGTGTCTCAAGGCAAGTATGCCCGGGAGATACTGGAGAAGTTTCACATGCAAGGCTACAAGCGTATCGACACTCCTCTTCCAGGAAATTGAAGGAAAGAGGATGCTACATCGGCAGAGGTATTGGATGCCACTGTTTATCGACAGTTGGTGGGTTCGCTCATGTATTTAGTTAATACAAGACCGGACATATGCTATGCAGTGAACTAGCTTTCACAAGTGATGGTTAAGCCTACCAAGCTCTTTTGGAAGGCAGGCAAGCATGTCCTGAGGTATCTCAGGGGCACATCTGAGTATGGCTTATGGTACAGATAGACGGATGAGGTGAAGTTGCATGGCTTCACGGATGCAGATTGGGTAGGCATCCCAACAGAAAGAAAGAGCACATTAGGAGGGATTTTCAGTATCGGATCTACGACAGTTTCTTGGTACAGCAGGAAACAAATATCTGTGGCACTCATTTCAGTGGAAGTAGAATACATGGCAGCAATTCAAGCTGCATGTGAGGCTATCTGGATGAGGAAGATCCTAATCGGTTTGTTCGGTTCACATTTAGATCCTACAGTGGTACATTGTGATAATAAGAGTTGCATTAAACTCTCGATTAATCCTGTGTTTCATGATAGATCTAAACATATTGATATATGGTATCATTATATCATAGATTGTGTGCAACGGAAGATCATGTTGCTTCAGTACATTCCTACGGAGGATCAGGATGCAGATATTCTGACGAAGGCACTCACCAGGAGCAAATTCGAATACCATAGAGGCAGGATCGGGGTGAAAGATAATCCCTATCTTGTTGAGAGGGAGTGTTGAGATTCAACAAGATGATGAGCTTAGTGAAAAGAGTCGCCTTCACTAAGTGGGCCCGCAGGCTATTTTTGGTGCAAGTCTATTTTTAGACTATGTATATTTTTAAACATAGTGATCATATTTCAGAAGTTGCAGGATGCTATTTGTGGATGGTTGATCAAGTTGGAAAAATAGATGAAATTCTATTTTTAGAATATTGGGCGAAGTCTATTTATAGATAATTGATCTAAAAATAGAAGTGTCGATTATTATTAGCTCTTAATAATAATCCGACAATAAACAACAACTTATTCTCTTGGAGCAATTAGTTTTAGTGCATAGATTTGGCAAATCAGTGGGCTGAAGGAATTACGCAATTCCTAGGGTTTACTAGTGGTTCATGCATGGAGGACTCAGTTAGAACTGAAGTGGAAAATTTATTACAGAGTTGGAAGAGTAGTTCATGGAGTTGTTATTGAGTTTAACTCAGTTAATGGAGTTAAACTCAGTTGAGCTAGTTGTATCTTGTCTAACTGAATGATACACTAGTGAGAGTGAAGTGAATTAATTAGTTAATTAATTCAAAAATAATAACTCATCAATCAACGGAACAAATACAACAGTTAACTATAGTGCATGTCAGTTCTAGTGGAGACCCAGTGGAGAGATAGGTGAAAGGGCAATATGGACTATCTGTTGTGACTATAGTGATGCATTGATTGCATCACACACACATTGGAGTTGCCAATGAGGATTGCGCAGTCAAGGCAAGGGTAATTCAAATTCATTCAGAGCTATTCTTCAACAGGGATTGCACAGTGGAGGCAGACTGGCAGGTGGCAAGAAATCAGTGCATGGATTTGCAGATTTCTTCTGATGAGTGTGTGACGATTGATTGTACTGAGAGCTTGATGTACTAAGATTTTTATGAGATTGTTACATGATCTCCATGATACATAATATATGATAGTTGGGGTTTTCAGCTTCAGGCTTTCCTATTAAACAAATGTGTTATGTGCGCTTTTTTTTTATTGCTTCATGTGTTTGCAATTTAATGTTTAATTTCCGCAAAAGATTAACAGTGGAAGGATTTTTTATTTAGCAAGAAGATAAATATTTTTAGATCAAGAGAATCTGGATATATACATGCATCTTGTATATAGTTTCTACAAAAAGAAGGAGGATTAAGAAGGGAGTATACAAGAAGTTTAAAGGACCAAAGAGGAAGGTTGATATATCAAAGATCAAAAGCTACAATTATCATAATATGGGACACTACAAAAGTCAATGCCCTAAAAATCCAAGGAATAATAAGATAGAAAGGGAACATGCAACTGTTGCTAATGAAGCTCCACCCAAGAAAAACAAGACTGAATAATCCGAAGTTAATGTATAAATTTAATACAATAACATGTATATTACCAAACTCCCTTGATCTAACAATTAAATCCACGGTTAAATACATAATCCTTCTACTCAATTCTTTGCAGAAATTAAATCGCCAATTGCAAATATATGAAGAAAAATCAAGCACACATAACAAGATGTTTTACCAGGAAAGCTTACAGCTAAAAACCCCAACTATCATATATTATGTATATCATGGAATCATGAAACAATCTCATACAAAGCTCAACTCATAGAGCTCTCAATACAATATACAATCATGTCACATTGTCATGCAGAAAATTGCATATCTATGCACCAATTTATTGCCTCCTGATAGCCTACCTCCACTGCGCAATCCTTGCTGAAGAAAATCCCTGAATGAATTCGATGTTGCCTTGCTTTGACTGCGCAATCCTCATTGACAACTCCAATGTGTGTGTAGATGCATTGAATGCATCAATATAGTCACAACTGATAGTCAAACACACCCTTTCACCTATCTCTCCACTAGGTCTCCACTAGATTTGACATGTAAGTAGTTAACTGCTGTATTTCTTTAGTTGCAAGTAAGACACTACTTGTGAATTAATTAAATAATTAATTCACTCATCTTTCACTAGTCTATCTTTAGTTACAACTAGCACAACTGAGTTTAACTAAATAACAACTCCCATAACTACTCTTCCAACTCTGTTACAACTGTATCACACTCAGTTACAACTAAGTCCATCATGCATGAGTCACCAACCAACCTTGCAACTCATAATTACTTTAGCTAATTGGTTTTCCACATCAGTTAACTGAAATCAAGTGCTCCAACAGAATAAGTTATTATTTATTGTTTGATTACCATTAAGGGCTAATAATAATCGACATGCCTTCTATTTTTAGATTAGTGATCTATAAATAGACTTCGCTCATATTTTAAAAATAGAAACTCATCTAAAGATAGAATTTTCTCAACCATCTAGAATCAACATCATGCTAATTTTAAAATATGCTCACCATTCTAAAAATAGACATACACCTAAAAATATCCTGCGGGCCCCACCTAGTGAAGGTGCTTAATCTTCACTAGGATCATCATCTTGTTGAATCTCAACACTCCCTCTCAACAAGAAAGGGATTATCCTTCACCTCGATCTTGTCTCTATGGTATTCGAATTTTCTCCTGGTGAGCGCCTTCATCAGAATATCTGCATCCTGATCTTCCGTAGGAATGTACTAAAGCAACATGATCTTCCGCTGCACACAATCTCTAATATGATGAGACCAGATATCTATATTTTTAGATCTATCATGAAACACATGATTAATCAAGGGTTTAATGAAACTCCGATTATCACAATGAATCACTGTAGGATCTAAATGAGAACCGAACAAACTGACCAGGATCTTCCTCATCCAGATAGCCTCACATGCAACTTGACTTGTTGCCATGTATTCCACTTCCGCTGAATTGAGTGCCACATATCTCAGTTTCCTGTTGTACCAAGAAACAACTGTAGATATGATACTGAAAACCCCTCCTGATGTGATTTTTCTGTCTGTTGGGCTACCTGCCCAATCTGCATCCGTGAAGCCATGCAACTTCACCTCATCCATCTGTCTGTAGCATAAGCCATACTTAGATGTGCCCCTAATATATCTTTGGACATGCTTTCCTGCCTTCCAAAAGAGCTTGGTAGGCTTAACCATCGCTTGACTAAGCTGGTTCACCGCATAGCATATGTACGGTCTTGTATTAAATAAATACATGAGCGAACCCACCAACTGTCGATAGACAGTAGCATCCACTGCCTCTGTCGATGTAGCATCCTCTTTCCTCCAATTTCCTGGAAAAGGAATATCCATGGGTTTGTAGTCCTCCATGTGAAACTTATCGAGTATCTCCCGAGCACACTTGCCTTGAGACACAAACAATTTACCTTTGTTGAAATTTGGTTATCGGAGGACTGGTGGTTCCCTAAGGCTTTGATCTTTGGCCATGGGAAAAGTGTCCAAAAGAATTTAATTTTTCTCCTAAAGTGACTTTATAAAGTTATAAAGTCAAATCTAATTTAAAAGTGACTTTAGGTGATAAAGTTACGAAGTATAATTTTAAAGTGACTTTAATAAAGTCAATGTGAAGTTAGAAAGTGAAAAGTGACTTTGGAAATAAATGACTAAGAGGGTATTTATTAAAATGGGGTGAATTAAAAAATAGAAAGTGAGATTTAAATGAACATTTAATCTCAACCCTAGATCTAAAGCTATCTCAGCCATTGGATTTAGGGATTCCCCAAAAGTCACTTAGGGTTAGGTTAAAGGAGGAAAAGAAGAGAAAATATCAATTTTTTTCTTTCATGAGTAGATTAGGAGAGGAGGAGAGAAAGCTAAGGAGGTTTTTCTGAGCAGTGAGAAGAAAGAGGGCAGTAGTGAGGAGATTTAGCAAATCTGTACAACAGCATTTATTGGCACAAATCCCAAGGCAGAAAATCCGTACAGCAGGAGAGAGAGGCATTGTTTCCAAGAAAGGAGGCACAAAAATTGAGGAAGAGGGCAGCAACATTAAGCATGCAGTCCAAGGCAAAAATCTGGGCATAGATTTCGAGGAGAGGAGTTGCTGATATTTTCAGCACAAAAACCGAGAAAAGGACAGCAGCTACAACACGATTTTCCAGGCAGTTTTTGCGCTCTAATTTCGAGGAGGGCTACTGTACAAATTTGTACAGCCTGTTTCGACACGCTTCCCGAGGTGGACATACAAAATTTATTGTTGTAATTAATGCTGTCATATTTTCTGTTTTTCAAGTTGCTGATTTGGTACAATTTCCGAGCAGTGTGCAAGCACATAAATCGAGATAGTCTATAAATTTGGTTACTGGAATTTTTACTGTGTTTTTCTGTTTCATTGTAAAAGCAATATTCAGAAAATAAAGAGAAGCTTTTGCACTGGTTTTGCCCAAGAGTTGTAGGGGGTTTTCCAGGGTCATCTTGACCAAAAATCAGCGTGTCAAATTTCTGTGTGTGGCTGATTTATTTTTCTGAGTTTTTATTTCTGCATTTTCAGCACTGTGAAATTTCCAGAATTTGTGTTTTTAGAAAATATTTATTTTTCCAACTTGTTGAATGTATGGCTATGGAAATGGGCATTTAAATTTATAGGAGAAATAAGGAGAAACTGAAAACCGGTGTTTGGAACATAAATTTCTACATGGTATCAGAGCTATTTTGCTGAAAAGTGCAGTTTGGGACAACAAGAAGAAAAATTACAGCAAGCTGATTTTTCACACAGAAAACAGTACCTTTACTACAACAGTGTCATTTTCAATTTATTAGGACAACAAGCATGTCTTTGGGCTTGAAGGTGGAGGATAGGTTGGATGGCCATAGTAACTATAGTGTATGGAAGGAAAGAATGCAGAGCATCTTTGAGGACAAAGAAGTCTGGGGTATAATGGTCGATACCCAACATCGCCTTGTTAATGTGCCTGCTGACCCGGTTCAGTTGACAAAATTTAATAAAAGGAATAACAAGGGAAAGAGACTGATTCTCGATGGTATTAAAGACCATGTCATTCCTCATGTGAGAGGAAAGAGATTTTCTCATGAGATGTGGACAGCCTTGACCAATCTCTACCAGAGTACCAATGAGAACAGAAAAATGGTCCTAAGGGAGAAGCTGAAGACCATTAAGATGGATAAGACTGATAGTGCTACTAGATATCTCACAAAGATCACTAATGTGAGAGATGAGTTGGCAACAGTTGGAGAGGTCATTCCACCCACTGAGTTGGTGCAGATTGCAGTGAATGGCTTTCCCAGTTCATGGTTGAACTTTGCTGATGGGGTTTGTGCACGTGAGACCCTTCCCACTTGGGAGAGGTTCTGGGATGATTGCATACAGATTGAAATCAGAAAGAGCCAGCTTGGGGCAGCCAAAATTGTTGAGCAGGATGAGGATGTAGCACTATTAGCAAGAGGCAAGAAAGGCAAGGGAAAGAAGCAAGCTTCTACAAGTGTTGGTGGGGGAAAAGGCAAAGGTAAAGGTAAATAGAGGAACATGCAGAAGGACCATTCCAAGATGAAGTGTTGGAATTGTCAGAGGATGGGACACTATGTAGTTTTGTGTCCGGAGAAGAAGAAGAAGGGGAAGAAACGGAACATGGTAGCATCAGCGGAGATAGAGGAATTTTCAGATAGCTTTGACCGGGAGTTTAGGTTCATTTCTTGTGAGTCCACCAGTGCAGGATCACCTACCACGGAGGTTGAGAGGGAGTGTGAATTTCCCTCCACTAGTGGAGCATCTTCAAGTATCTGGTATGTTGACAGTGGGGCTTCACGTCATATGACAGGATTCTGTGAGTACTTCTCAGAGCTTTCACAGAGTGGCACTGATATAGAGGTAGTACTCGGAGATGAAAACATTGTCAGAGAATTCGGTGTGGGGACATTGAAATTTGATAGGGAACCTAAACCTCCCTTGAAGGTGTCAGATGTTCTATATGTGCCAGGGATGAGGAAGAACCTCATATCCATCTCAACATTGAAGGATAGAGTGTATGAGATATTGTTCAGGAGAGGACAGGTGCTTATATATCCCAGGGGCCCTCCAGCTAATTCAGCTATAGTGATTGGTGTACGCCATGCAAAGGTGTACAAGTTTGCATTTTAGCCCCTTTTGGCATTGAGCAATAGTACCGGTAACAGAACTAACAGTTTAGAGTTGTGCGAGATTTGGCATCGCAGGATGGGGCACATGTATCATGGAGCCTTGAAGACATTGCAGGAGATCACTACAGGTGTTCCAAATTTCAGTACTGATCACATTGATACATGCAGAGGATGTGCTATGGGCAAGCTTTCCAAATCCCTTTTTCCCATCAGTGACAACATGTCGACTGGGATACTTGATTTGATTCATACTGATGTGAGCGGTCATATGTATCATGTTTCCTTGAGTGGATATGAGTATTATGTTTAATTCATTGATGATCACTCCAGGAGGACCTGGATTTATTTCTTGAAGACCAAGAGTGAGGTCTTCAAGCGGTTTCAAGAGTTTAGAGCTCTTGTGGAGACTCAGACAGGTCAAAATATCAAGTCCCTGAGGTCGGAGGTAGGCATCAAGAGGGAGTTCACAGTTCCTTACAACCCCCAGCAAAACGGGGTTGCCGAGAGGAAGAACAGATCCATCGTTGGGGCTGCCAAAGCCAAGTTACATGATCATGGGTAACCATTGTTTTTGTGGGCAGAGCCCTGCAACACTACTTTATATTTGCAGAACAAGAGTCTACATCGTGCCTTGGGGCATGTGACTCCAGAGGGGGCTTTTTCTGGGAAGAAGCTTGATATTGGTCATTTTCATATCTTTGGGTGTATTGCATACTCCTACGTACCCAAGGAGAAGAGGACCAAGCTAGATCCCACCGCAGAGAAGGGTATATTTGTGGGTTATAATGAGACCTAGAAAGCCTTTCGGATTTATATTCTTGCATAGAGGAGAGTTGTTGTTAGGCGGGATGTGAATTTCGAGGAGGACGGGGCTTTCAGGAGGTCACGGGAGTTAGAGTATCTGGATCAGCCAAACCCTTAGGAGCAGCTGAGTTAGGCACAAGGATCCAGTGGGCAGGGATCAGGAGGACCAGGAGGTACATCGATTACGGTGTCAGGTCCGTCAGTGAATAGTGGCTCGCAAAGTTAGAGGGGTGGTGCTTTGGGCAGCATGCAGAGTAGTCTGCAAAGCAGTTCTCTAGGTAGTCCACTGATGGACAGTTCACACAGTACTTCAGCGTCTACAAGTTCATGTTTGGGCAGGAGGACATCAGAAAGAAATTCAAAAGTTCAGGCTCCTGATGAGGAGTTTCATTCTCCAGTGGGAGAAGTGTGCTAAGGGAAGAGGAAGCCCAAATGGCTTCAGGATACCTTGAGAGAGGCCACATCTGTTACTGGGCCGAAGAGGCCAGTCAGAGAGAGCAGACCACCTGAGAGGTTTTGTAGCTATATGGCAATGGTTGCCAATATTGTTGACTCTGAGCCTTCTAGCTATGAGGAGGCAGCTAGCCAGCAGGTCTGGAGAGAGGCCATGTAGGAGGAGTATTCTTCTATCATGAAGAATGATGTTTGGGAGGTGGTGCCGAGGCTTGAGGGAAAATCCGTGATTACTTCCAGATGGCTTTACAAGGTAAAGCATGCTGCAGATGGCAGAATTGAGAAATTAAAGGCAAGGTTTGTGGCTAGAGGGTTCTCCCAGGTAGAGGGAGTATATTATGAGGAGACCTTCGGTCTCGTGGCTCGATATAATTCGACTCACTCCATCATATCGATAACAGCAGAGATGGGTTGGAAGATCCACCAAATGGATATGAAGACATCATTTCTCAATGGATTCATATAGGCGGAGGTGTACATTGAGCATCCACAGGCCTTTGAGGTGCATGGGAAGGAGTCCCATGTGTGCAGACTAAAGAAGGCCCTTTATGGCTTGAAGCAAGCTCCTGGAGCTTGGTACTCTAGGATAGATACATACTTGCAGGAGATGGGTTTCACAAACAGTGATGCAGATCCGAACCTATACTTTATTGTGATAGGCGAGGAGCCTCTCATTCTAGTGTTGTATGTGGATGACTTGGTCATTACGGGTGCAAAGAGAGTCATAGAGAGTTGCAAGAGATATCTTGCGTTGAAGTTCGAGATGAAGGAAATTGGCTTGATGCATTACTTTTTGGGTTTGGAGGTGTGGCAGGAGAAGGGGCATTTCTTCCTGGGGTAGGGGAAGTATATTATGGACATCCTTGGCAGATTCCACATGGAGGATTGTAGACCCATGTCGACATCGATGATCACCAACTAGAAGAAGCTTCATGCTTCAAATTTTGAGTTGGTGGATCCCACATTGTATAGATAGCTGATTGGTTCCTTGAGGTATTTGGTCAACGCTAGACCAGATATATGTTTTACAGCCAACAAGATGAGCCAGTTCATGTGTGAGCCTAGGAGGTTGCACTGGGTTGCTGCAAAACACATTTTGCGGTACCTGCAGGGGGCAGTGGATTATGGTCTGGATTATAGGTGGGGAGATGGAGTGAGATTGGCATGTTACACTGATTCTGATTGGGCAGGTTGTGCTTCTAATAGGAAGAGAACTTTAAGGTGTTGTTTTGGGTTGGGTTCGGCAGTGGTGTAGTGGTTCAGCCGAAAGCAGCAGTCAGTAGCATTGAGTTCAGCAGAAGCATAGTACATGGCATCGAGTCTAGCTAGTTGTGAGGCCATATGGCTTCGAAGATGTTGTTTGACTTATTTGGTCAGCCATTGAGACCTTCAGTGATATACTGTGATAATTAGAGTTGCATTAAACTCACGAAGAATCCAGTATTTCATGACAGTTCAAAGCATATCGACATCAGATATTACTTCATGAGAAACTATGTTCAGAAGGGAGTTGTGAAGCTTGAGTATATTCCCACTGATGAGCAGGTTGCATATATTCTTACCAAAGCCTTACCACGGGCCAAGCATGTCTACTTCAAAGACAAGATGGGTGTGGTGAGGAACAACTTCCTCGGTGTTAGGGTCCTATAATAATAGGATTCATAATTTTTGAATTGACTAGGATTAGTCTTGTAAATATGTACATACCTTGTTTTCTGCAAGTTTTTTTCCCATATTTGAAAATAATAAAAAAATGAAAAGAGGGTAAGAGTCCTAAAATAAATATCAAAGAACTTAGAAAAGAAAAGATAAAAAAAGAATAAAAATAGACCCCAAAAGAGAAAAAAGAGATAAAATAAGACATGAAAGTGAGCAAGTTAAAATGCCACTACTATTTTACTTTTACTACAAGAATAATGATTATGTGCAGATTGTCAATAAATGTCATAATCCATGATCAGTTAAATAGTCTAATCTTAACTTTTCATGTTTTGAATTTCATGTTTTTAGATAGAAAATAAATATATGTCAAACAGTTTAAACTTGACAAATCAGTAGATGGTTAGAGAATAAATGAGGAGCTCAACAGTTTAATATGAGCCCTCGGATGAAATAAGGTTAGAATTATATAGTTTTTATGCTTTAAAATAAAAAATGGATTTAGGGTTGCAATCTTAAATGCACCC
The DNA here is from genome assembly GCA_034641835.2 of Pinus albicaulis. Classification (NCBI taxonomy): domain Eukaryota; kingdom Viridiplantae; phylum Streptophyta; class Pinopsida; order Pinales; family Pinaceae; genus Pinus; species Pinus albicaulis. Next base: position 183,829,824 of record CM076573.1, read on the forward strand.
ATGAAAATGAAGTAAAAAATGTTAGAAATACTAATGGGTAGGTAGAAAGCAGTTGTGCAAGACATGTAATAAAGCATCATCGGGTAAAAAATAATAATTTCCCCTCCCCAACAATGATCCAGTATTCCAAACGTTCAGTTAAAGAGGCTCAAAGCATTTCCCTGACTTTTTTTGGGATCGGACCCAAGGCTTGATAACTGATTGGTTAAAAATATTGGATTCCCTACATAAAACCCATTTCATCAACATATTCACTCATTTCCAAAACTATGATCCCTTTTCCTAAGTAAAATACATTTTTGCTTAGTAAAAGTAAAAATCCTACATAATTAATTTCATCTTCATTCAAAAACACCCAAAAAACTTATAAGATACATTTATCCTAAATTTATGTGCAAAGAATAAAAAATGGGACAAATTATGCTTTATTGCCTATTTTTACACTTTAGTTAGTTTTAAACTATGTATTTTAATTCATTTCATACATTACATCTTCATTTCATATTAATTACTAACCTAAAGTATTACATCCCTATATCATATCCCTCCTGTAATTATTAAATCCTTTATATATAAATATCCCCAAACCCACTTATTTTAAGTTTAAGCCTATCTTTATATTATTCCACATGGTGAAATAAATCCCCGCCCTTTTTTCCCACAGGTTTAACATATCAATATAAATAATATCCCGCCCCTATGGTATTAAAACACTTGTTAAAGGTTTTTTATGCCATGTAATATCATACCTGCGCCACTGGTTGAAACATTCGGTTAATGTTTTAATTTAAACCATATACCTTTACCCCCTCCGCCAATCATATAATATAAAGTTTTAACGTTATAAATACATATTTATAAAGTTTAAAACTTATCCCGCCGCATTAACAAACCATGGACCCCACTCCAAATGTCGAGCAACTCCACATCAAATCGCAACCGTTCGCAATCATGCCTCCACATCCGACAATCATCTGGCCATATCGCAAATAAAGTTGCGTGATGATAACACATTCCTTTTCATGTGAAATGGGTTGTTTTTCCCTTTCCTCTCTCCTCCACGTGGCCCAGTTCTATTGGATCACATCCAATCCAACTAAAACTGCTTACCACCTTAATCCAGCGCGATAACCACTCGCGGTTTTTCATCTTTGAAGTCGAAAACCGCCCATCGTCCGATGTCATTGACATTAATTGTAGGCCAGTTTAAACCTAAATTGCCAATAAAATCCGAAATCGCACCATTAATCCCTTTCTCGGCACTATCTCATTGTATTTATCCTCCCTATTGAAAATGAAGCCCGTGCTTTGATTTATACTCAGAACTACTGAAAAAAGAAGAAGCCCGCATTTGTTGTTGAAGACTGCTGAAAGACTCAAATATCTTCCAGAGACCTGAAAAGATACCAGATACCAGTCCAAACACCTCAGAACATATTTCCAAAGACCCACACTTGCATAAACAGGTATTTTTTGAGAAAAACAAGCTTGTATCATTCTGAAAAGGAATTTACTAAAGAAATTGAATACACTAAAAACCTAATTTCTCCAAGAAAGCTCCTAGTTACCCAAAAAGGCCCAAAAAGAGTTAAAACCTTGTCAAAATTTCGATAAAACCCAGTTTTATATTGCATTCAGTTTTCAAAGAAGAACATTGAGTTTATTTAGCTTTTGCAAACTTAAAAGAATCTTGAAATTGCCCAGAAACCCTCTACAAGTAACCCAACCCTCAACGCCCAATTTGAAGCAATTTTTAGTCCAAATATCCATTGAAAAAAGCCTAAGAAACCCCTTTTTCTTATTTCATAACCAGTGAGAGTCTGGAATACTGTTGAAATCCAAAATTGAAGGTTGAAACTCAACAAAGGAACTAGATTCTACCCATTTTTATCCAAATAACCTCTGTCAAATTCAAGAATACTTCTGACAACCATTTAATTTACAGAAGAAATTAGAAATTCTAAAAAACAGAGTTTTAGTAATCCTAAAAGCCTAAAATTGCCAAAATCCACTCTAGCTATGTCCTCCAAGATTGTCATCATTGTGAATCCTCTACAACCTCCTGTTGTAGACATTGAGCACATCCCCTTAGCAAATGTAGACTATAAAATAGCAGATCCAATTGTAGAATTCAATCTGTTAGACCTCCACAGTTGGAGCTTTGAAAAATCCTTAGATCAGGTCACTAGAAAATTTGGCAGAATTTCCGACGATGAATTCGTCGCTATTCCGACACATATTCGTTGCAAGAGTGACAGTTCGAGGATGGGAAAAACGTGGTTTTCCATCCCGTAGCAATTCCGACGCACTTAAAAATTGTCGCACTACTGACACATTTTCCGTCGCTTCCAAACAGGCATCGCTCTTCCGACGTTTCCCAAACTGTCGCGCTTCCGACGTTTGTAAACTGTCACACTTCCGACGAAATGTGGTCCGACGTTTTGAACATCGCTCTTACGACGTTTGTAAACTGTCGCAATTCCGATGAAATGTGGTCCGACGTTTTGAACGTCGCTCTTCCGACGTTTGTAAACTGTCGCAATTCCGACGCAATGTGGTCCGACGTTTTGGACGTCGCTCTTCCGACGTTTGTAAACTGTCGCAATTCCGACGAAATGTGGTCCGACGTTTTGAACATCGCTCTTCTGACGTTTGTAAACTGTCGCAATTCCGACGAAATGTGGTCCGACGTTTTGAACGTTGCTCGTCCGATGTTTTCATACTGTCGCTCTTCTGACGTTTTTAAGCTGTCGCAATTCCGACGCTTACAAGGCGTCGGTATACCGACGGCGGGTTCAATTTAAAAAAAAAAAATGAAACTTTAAAACAGTATAGTAAATCTCCAATATTTGTTATGAATTGTGGGCGTTCCAATGACCGTGAAATATTAATATAATAAACCACCCCGCAGCACTTCGACTATAAACAATCATTTTTTTTTCACAAGAGAAAAAACGTTGTTTTGAATATATTATATGAAGTAAAATAGTCTATGAAGTCATTACATTTTCACATCTGAAGATTGGAACCCAAATATCCATCCAGAAAAGTGGAAGTCCCACCCCAGACAATGATAGAAAAATACCCCATGTCACATACAGGGACATGATATAAAACCCAGTAACGGTCCACATGGAGATTATCTACAAATCCGAGAAAGCATCCAAATATGCCCGAGGCATCTATAAGAAAGTGAAATAGCAGTATGTAGAATAGTAAAGCAACAGATAGAGTACCGACGTCCATTGCTCCAAATACAAATTAAAGTACCCAAAATCCTTGAACAGAGAAAAACGCTAATCATGTGAGGAGTGTGATATGTCCAAAATATAAAAAGACCATCAGACCATATCAATAAACCAACAACATAGACCAGCATCGCTAGTTTTGAAGGCAGAGTGATAATCTTTCAACACATAAAATAGTATCATAAAGCGGATACAGGAAATGTGATGCAGGGGCATTAGACACTAGCCAGCAATGTAGGAGTTTTGTCCACATGTTGTGGCTAGGAGGGTTTGAAACAGTCGAATTGTCACAGCTAGGTGTCAATACCTTAGCTGATTGTATTATTAGATCAGTTAGAGTCGTAGAAGTTGAATAGCTCAGTTAGTCTAGCTGTCATATTCCAGTTAGTTGAATTGTTTTAATTAGACTGTTGATTTCCTGAAACAATCCTCTCAGAGGAACCGAAGAGTCATAGGTTTATGTATATAATTGTAACCCTCGGATGTAAGAAGGGGGACAAGAAGAAGAAGAGAGGAGATTCTGCAATAAACTCTATGTGTTACAATTGCTTCCAATTAAATAGTTTCTGTGCGCATTTACCCTAGAATCGTGTTGAATCCTTAATTGTCAAGAGGTTGTTTAATTGCGAAGTGATGAACTCTGTGCATATGTATCTACTAGAATAAACCGTTGTATAGACTCTGCATGTCTCTGTCTATTTTCCCCCTCAATTTGCTCGAGTAGAGAAGCCGTGAAACCGTGGTCCTTTAACTCTGGTTAATGGTAATAGAATCTCGCTTAACAACGCAAGTTACAATCTTCTGTTGTTAATTGGAACTCCCAACCAGAGGCGAACCTGAGTTAACAACCGGAGTATACAAAGTTGAATGCAACCCCCGACGTGAACCCTGTCAGCCACTATTCAAAACTGCTAGCGGATTTGTGAAAGCGGATTGCCCATATCGCACCGCTTTTGGTGCGAAGTCGGTATCTCTGGGTCGAGGAGCGATTCCATAGAGAATTTTACGCGTGGCAAGGTGGACCTCCGGAAAACCACCGTCCAAGAGTGCCATCGCGCGTTCAACTTCGACGTTGGATGCCGAGCGATAGGCGTATGAGCCGTCGATCTGGGCAAAGGCCATCGAACGGTGTTCGTTCGACGGAGATGCACGGAGATTAAACAAGGTACGACGCGCGCATTTTATTGGGCCATTGACATATATGTGGGGCCGGTCCGAAGGTCTATTGTAACGCCGGTTAGTTATAAGGTGTCGGGATATTCATATAAGGCACGGAGATTTATTTAGTTACCAAGGGTCATTATAAAGTCAATTGATTAAAAGGCGTAGAATATTAATATATAACGCGCGAAGGTATAAACTTTGATTATAAAGTTGGAAATAAGATATAATCCGAGAGATGCCATTTAATATTCAAAAGTTGTTGAATATAGTTATTTGTCAATTTTCTCCAAAATTGATAAATAAAAAGTCGAAGGAAATGTAAGTAGACCACGTGGAGCCAGGGAACGAGGGTTAAGTGAAAGGGAGTCTGACTTTCAATTGTTGTGGCATCAAAATGTGCAGAGACATTTACTGTTGATATATGCCTCACACAAAAAGCATTCATGATAGAGCAAAAATATGTATAAACCCAGGGTCGATTGTATGTTCTGGCTCGCTTGTAAGATCAGGCTCACTTGATTCCAAAATTGGTAACCATCTGTTGCATCCGAGATGTACGGTTTAGGCTCGCTTGTTTCCATTAGTAGCCCGCTACAGCATCCACCCTGTTCATAGCAAAAAGGATCCTGTAGATATACAGAGAAAGAGTATAATACGTAGACCATATAAACATGGCTCTGTATTTCAAAAAACAGGTTTAAAATAGAAACAGGGCAACATTTTTTTTTCCAATTGTTATGAACATAATTCGACCGTGAAATATTAATATAATAAACCACCTCGTAGCGCTTCGACTATAAACAATCATATAAACATGGCTCTGTATTTCAAAAAACAGGTTTAAAATAGAAACAGGGCAACATTTTTTTTTCTAAGTAAAGTTCATCTATTAACAATGGGAATAAAATTACACCGAAGTCAAAAACATTGCCCAGACTCATGGCAAATTTGTCATCAAAAAATCAAAAACTTAAGAAGACTACCCTCATACGGGGAAACCAGTCTTGAACGTTTACAGAATTCAAAAATATTACAGAGGTCCAGCACAGTAATATAATCTAAAACATGCCCAATTAAGTGGGCCTGCGAAGCAAGAAAACCAAATTAACCAAACTACTTCTCCGGTGGTTCCTCCATGATTCGGCACCATCCTTCGGAAGGTCCAGGATCGCTAGGTTCTACCTTAACATTCATGCCACGGCTCCCCTCCTGAAGGCCCGAATGCTGGCAGGATTTTTCCGAGCTCAGACCCGCCGGACGGGTGCATTCTTCCTCCGTTTGGGCCTCCTCGTGGAAAACCACAGTGACTGAAGTTGTGATTCATGGGCGGTTGAGAGAGAAATTAAAGGAAAATTGTGCAGTGCGCGTCATGGGAGAAGGTGAACTAGCGGTGGGGAAACGAGGAGCAGGGGAATCCATACGGTGGCCAGATCCTACAACCCAACCCCGCCCACTCCTAGTATTTGGATAGCGACCTGCGTAATAATCACTGGACTGGCCGGAAGTCGACTCGGTTGAGGGGCTGGAGGGAGCGCGCAGGGGTTGACCTCTAGTGCTCCCCCTGTGGCAACACATCCTTTGACGCAGGCGAGGCATGGGTGCAGTCTCACTAGCAGTGGGCACAAGAGGAGACAGAGAAGCAGAATTCCAAGAAACAGAGGAAGACAGACAAGGACCAGACCGAGAGAAATGAAGATATGCAGCAAGGTCTACGCAGCAGTTCAGCTGGCCACTTCTCCTTCTCGTCACAGTGAGCAGGCAGTGTAACCCAGCAACCGGCTCGTCTGAAAAACCATAGCGAAATGCCATTTTATCGACCCGACTGCAATGCAATCGAAGGACGCCCGTCATAATTAATCTCTGATCATTAATGAGAGCTGAAGGCCGGATCATATTGGAGCATGCGGAATCGCTAACAGGAGTGGAGGTCCGATCTTGAACAGTGTTAAAACTTAATGCGATTTGATGTGAAAACCTTGGAACTTAAATATCGGCTAATTGAACAGCGTTAAAACTTAAAGTGATTGATATGAAATCGCCATATCCATGTCCCATCGCCTTAAACGCCATCGAATGCACCCACATCCGGGAACCAGGGAAACTTTTGATTGAGGACACGTGGCAGAAATTGATTGGAGTGGATCTTTATTTGGGCCGCTCGCTCAGTGGAAATCCAGACTCGAAAAAGATTAGGGTGAATTTGATAAGAAATTCGCGTCACAACTCTCCCTCCATACGCCAGCCCAACTTCGGACCCGAAAAATATTAGGGCGGAATTCATTTGGTTTTCGCGTCACAAAATTGGCCGACGTCAGCAGGCTATTTTGGAACGCGAATTTAGTTTGAATTATGGTTTATCGCCGTTTGAAGTCCGGCGGGCTCGACTTAAGAACAATTTTGTTTGATCCCATCTTATAAAATTTGTGTTGGTTTTCTTTGATAATACACATATTTATAATAAATCATGGGAATACCACACTAGTAAACATGTGGAAAAGTTATATAAATTATTGAGAACAATCATTTTCATGTAAAAATATCCAAATGTGCTTTTGGAAAATAAGAATTCGAGTATTTGGTTCATATTGTTTTAAAGGAAGGAGTGAAGTTGGAGCCTCAAAAGATGCAAGCTATTACAAAATGACCTATTCCTAAGAAAATCAAGGTTCTTAGAAGATTTTTTAGACTTACATGATATTATTGATTATTTGTTAAGAATTATGCATGCATTTCAAGTCCACTCACATATCTCTTGAAGAAAATATCATTTATATGGAATGATGAGGCTACTTTGGCATTCTCTCTTTAATGGATGCCATGTCTTCTACACCAACATCGGTTGCACCTACTTTTGGTAAAACATTCATAGTAGAGTGTGAGGCACTAGGACAAGGAATTTACGTAACATTAACACAATAAGGGATATCATTGGCTTTTAAAAGCAAGGAATTAAAAGAAAATATTTGGTGAAATCTACGTATGAAAAATAAATGGAAGTAATATTACATGCAATAAAAAATGGGGATAGTATATCATTGGGAGGTAATTTAAAGTCAAGATATACCATGATAGCATAAAGTATTTTTTGAAGCTATGGATTTCATTGGAAGATTAACAAAAATGAGGAGAAAAAATGCAAAGTTTTAATTGTGAGATAATCTGCAAAAAGGGTAAGGAAAATTTAGTACATGATGCTCTTTCTAAAATAGAAGAGGCCTCAAATTTATATCCAATTACATTTTATATTCCTAGGTGGCTAGAAGAAGCTTGCCATAATGGAAAAATGACAATAGTACTAAACAAAAACTAAAATTTATAAAGGATGAGATGAACTCTATGGAGCATTGGGAGTGAAAGAGAGATATACTTTGGTGCAAATGTAGAATATTTTTATGCACGCAAGCATATTTGAATAAACAAATATTAAGGGAGTCCCATGTCTTTCTGATGGTAGGGCGCAGGGTTCCTTAAAACATCTCAAAGGATCAAAAAATATATTTTTGGAAGGAATTGTTGACACCTAATCCTATGGGATGGGTGTGGATATGTAATTTTGTATAATAAATAATAGTAGGAAATAAGGAAGGCCAAGAGTCATTGGGAGATGAATCCCAATAGCCTCACCTCCATGTATAAATATATATGCATTATTCAGCTAATACACATTCTGATTTGAGGAGTTACCTCCTGGTTTGACATGGTATCAGAGCCAGTCTCACTATTGGCATTTTTTCCTGTGGTGTAACTCCCTCACTCCTTTGCTCAGTCAGTTTTTTCTGTATAGTTTTGCTGCTCCAATTAAATTTATGCTATATACTGTTATTCTGCATTTTTTTATCTCTACACATCTCTGACATTTGCAGCTCCTGCAGCTCCTGAAGATTCTGCAATTCTGTAGTTCCTGAAATTCTACAAATTGCAGCCCCTGCCACTCTGCAACTTTGCAGTCCTGCAAATCTCTGATTCCAAATTTTCTAAACGGCCTTTTGGCCTTCCCTCTTTTTCACTCACCCTCTTTGCACAGCCCTCACCATTCTCCCTCACTCCCTCACGACCTTCGTTCGCCCTCATTGCTATCTCTCCCCATACTCACCCACAATACACCCTCTCTCTGCAATATACCCATCTCTTCCAACGCAGAACTCAACTCCCCATTCGACTGCGCTCTCCCCGTTATATTTGTAACACTGTATAATGCACACAATTATCTTGAACCTTTATGTGAGTATATGATAGATCTAACTTCTTGAACCTTTGCAAGCAAGTGGGAACCTTGAGAATATCACCTTTGATACACTTGAGAAAAAGTTTACAGAAGAGGTTGAAGAGGCTGCATACTTGGCACATAGAGAAAAGAGTCATGCTCCATATTCATCCATAGGAAGAGGTGGCAGAAGAGGAAGAGGAAGAAGAAACTTCACAGAAAGGGGGGGCAGACAATCTGACAAATCCAATCTTCATTGCACACGTTGCAATAGAGATGGACATGATGCATCCAAATGCAGAACACCTTGGGAGAAAATTGAGCAGCAAAGAAATCAAGAAAAAGGTAAAACTAATGACAAAGACAAAGGTAAAGCACTTGAATCCACTCACTATGTTCTAGCACATTGTAACAATGGAGTAACTGAAGACTTATTTGATGTTTCATTTACTTCATGGAGAGATGATTGGTTGCTAGATTCAGGAGCAACATGTCACATGACATTTAGAAAATATTTTTTTGAAGAATTCACCGACAAAGTTGATGGAGCAGTATATTTCGCAGATAAATCCAAACTCAAGCCATCAGGGCTTGGCACAGTCAGGCTTAAACTGCCTGGTCTTCCTGATCATATCCTACATGAGGTTCTATACCTCCCTGAGTTGAGGAGAAACTTGTTGTCCTTGGTCCAAATCCGCCAGCAAGGACACTCCATTCACTTGTTTGATGGCAAAGCAGAGGTCAGAAAAGCATCAGATCACTCACTTGTCATGGAGGGAATAGAAGAAGGGAGACTCTTGAAGCTGAAAGGTTCATCTGCTCATGCTCAAAACTTTGCATTCAGCTCACATCATGATGAAGGTACATTTCCATCAAGTCTTTTATGGCATGCTAGATTTGGACACTTAAATTATGACAGCCTTCGTTTGTTGAAGAAAAATGGTGTTGATGGACTGCCTACAATTCCTAGAAAACCTAATGAATGTGATGCTTGTATTCTAGGAAAGCATAGAAAACAGCCATTTCATGATTCACACTCAAGAGCACATAGGAAACTTGAACTTGTTCATTCAGATTTATGTGGCCCTATGCCTATTGCTTCTGCAAATGGAAACAAATACATGATGACATTTATTGATGACTACACCAGAATGTGTTGGATTTACTTACTGAAGAATAAGTCTGATGCTTTTCAAACTTTCAAGAATTTTCATGCATGGATTGAAAATGATGCACAAATACATATTGGCTCTCTACGTACTGATAATGGAAAAGAATACACTTCAAACGAATTTGAAAATTATCTTCGTCAACATGGAATCAAACATCAAACAATTGTGCCATATAATCCCCAACAGAACGGTGTAGCTAAAATAATGAACAGACCTATTTTAAATATGGTTCGCTCCATGTTATTTTTCAAGAATGTAAAATTGATGTTTTGGGCTGATGTAGTTCTATGTGATGTTTACATAAAGAATAGGTGTCCTTCAAGTTCAATTAGAAACAAAACTCCTTTTGAAATGTGGCATGGCCACATTCCTTTGGTAAAGCATTTCAGGGTCTTTGGGTCCACCCGTTATGCCTTGATACCCAAAGGTCAAAGGAACAAACTTGGTGCTAGAAGTCGAAAATGTATCTTCTTGGGGTACTCCAATACCTCCAAAGGATATCGTCTCTATGATGAAGCAAATAAGAAATTTGTAATAGCAAGAGATGTCATATTTCTTGAATCTTCCAAGAGTGATAAGGTTGTTGAGCGGCAACTTGATCGCCTGGATAGATTCACACATGCAAATTCTTTCCAAGAATTTGATAATGAGATTCCACATCTTGAAGGGGGGATTCCGATATTGAATCAAACTGTGGAATCATGTCCTGAAGCACTCTCTCCCCCACATGAAGAAACAACTACGGATGACACATTGAATGATGTGATTGACAGAATTGGGAGATTGAATCTTGAATCAATCCCAACTCAGTCAAATGACCAGCCTGGGCCATCTCAGAAAGGTCCTCCCAAATGGCTGACAAAGACACTGGAAAATGTTCATCCCGATGAGGTTGGAAAAACAGGAACAAGAAGTTCCACTCAACAAATCGAAGGTGATGTAGATAATTCTGATTCTCCTGTTGATATGGATATTGCTTATAACTGTGAATTGAGTTTGTCTACAAATCATGAACCAACTTCCTTCAAAGAAGCCGCTTCTCATGATGAATGGAAAGAAGCGATGCAGAAGGAGTATGATGCCTTGATAAAGAATGGCACTTGGAAGCTGGTTGATCCGCCTTTGGAACAAAACCAATTGGCTGTAAGTGGGTCTACAAGAACAAGTATAAAGCATATGGCTCACTTGACAAGCACAAGGCCAGGCTTGTGGCAAAAGTTTTTGCACAAAAAGAAGGAATCGAATATGAAGAAACTTTTGTTCCCACAACAAAATGGACTACCATCCGGACTCTCTTTGCCTTAGCAGCTCAGAATGGATGGAAAGTCCATCAAATGGATGTAAAAACAACTTTTTTGAATGGAGATCTAAAAGAGAAAGTTTATATGTCCCAGCCAGAAGGATTTGTTGTAAAGGGTCAAGAACACAAAGTTTGCAAACTTGTAAAATCCTTGTATGGCCTCAAGCAAGCACCACGAGCCTAGTATGAGAAATTAACCGAGCATCTTCTGAAACTTGACTTCAAACATTTTGATCTTGATGATGCAACTTTGTTTGTTAAGAAAGTTGGATAAACAATTGTATATCTTGTGGTATATGTAGATGATCTTTTGATAACAGGGAACAATGAGAGTTATATTGCATCCATGAAGAAATAATTGAAGAAAGGTTTTGAAATGACTAATTTGGGTCATGTTCATTACTATCTGGGTATTGAAGTAATTCAACATCCTAAATTTATATTTCTTTCTCAAAAGAAGTACATTGGAGATCTCTTGAAAAAATTTGGCATGGATGAATGTAATCCCTTAACCACTCCAATGGAACAAAACTTGAAGCTCACATCTATTGAAGGGAAGGAATTTGAGGATGCAACTAAGTATAGACAGCTTATAGGAAGTCTTATCTATCTGACCACCACCAGACCTGACATTTCATTTGCTGTTGGAATCCTCTCAAGGTCCATGCAAAAACCTTGTGAAGGACATTGGTCTGCTGCAAAAAGAGTGTTAAGGTACTTGAAGGGGACTCAAGACTTTGGACTCAAATATACACAGGTAGGCGACTTCAGCTTGATCGGATACTCTGATTCAGACTTTGATGGCGACAAAGAAACATAGGTGTCTACTACAGGTTACACCATGAGTCTTGGATCAGGAGTTGTCTCATGGAGATCACGCAAACAGTCAGTTCGAGCAGATTCCACGACCGAGGCAGAATATGTGGCAGCAGCTGAAGCAGCAAAGGAAATTGTGTGGCTCCGAAAAATCCTAGAATATTTGCAGATGAAACAAATGTATTCCACACCACTCATGATCGACAACACTTCTGCAATAAAGTTGGCCAAGAACCCAAAGTTCCATGATCGAACAAAGCACATCAATACAAAATACCATCTAATTTGACATCATGTTCAGGCCAAAACCATCCATCTACATCATTGTTCCACAAATGAGCAGACTGTTAATATATTCACCAAAGCACTTGGAAGAGAAAAGTTTTAAAAGTTCAGATCGATGCTTGGGCTCACCAACATCCCTTCAGATTAAAGGGGGGAATGTTGACACCTAATCCTATGGGATGGGTGTGGATATGTAATTTTGTATAATAAATAATAGTAGGAAATAAGGAAGGCCAAGAGTCATTGGGAGATGAATCCCAATAGCTTCACCTCCATGTATAAATACATATGCATTCTTCAGCTAATACACATTCTGATTTGAGGAGTTACCTCCTGGTTTGACAGGAATGAAGAAAGATATTCAAAATTTTGTAAGAGAAGGTCAGGTTTGCATAATAAATAAAAGAGAGATAGTAAAATCTCTAGGGTTACTTCAACCATTCCACATACATATTCAAATACTAGAAGATATATCAATAGACTTTATTACAGGGTTACTGAAATATAAAGGTAAGTATTACATTTTTGTGGTCATTTATATAGACAAATTTTGTAGCTTTTCTTTGTAGAGCTCAAAGTACATAAACAAGCAGCCAAGTGGTAGAAGTGTCCGTGAAAGAAATTCATAGTCTTCATGGTTTTCCTAAAGTAATAGTAACAAGAAACTTTTGGAAATAATTATTTAATATGAGTGGATAAACACTAGTTGCCATGAGTTCTACATATCAAACACAATCAAATGGTCAAACAAAAATAGTTAACAAATGTTTTTAAGGTTATCTACAATGTTACTCTTTGGAAAAGCAATCTTAATGGATGAAGTGGGTTCGTCAAGGAAGAATGGTAATATGATACTACCTATCACACATCTACTAAAATTTCCCCCTTTAAGGCCCTTTATGGCTATCCAACTCCTAGTATCTCATACTTTTTGCAAGATAAGTCCAAAGTATAGGAAACATAGTCACATATGGAAAATACTAAAGAAAATTTGAAAATTATTATGGAAAACCTTCAAATGACATGAAACATGATAAAACAACAAGGGGAACAACATTGAAGTGAAAGATAATTTGAGGAGGGTAATTGGGTATTTTTTAGATTATAACATTATAAGCAATCTTCATTCAAGAAAAAGAAGAATAAAGAATTAGCTCAAAAATGTTATGGCCCTAAATAATTATTCATAGGATTGCACAAGTGGTATAGAAGTTATATTTTCCTTCTTCTTGAATTCATAAGGTTTTTCATGTATCTTGCCTAATAAAAGTTGTGGGAAAAAATATGCCAATGTAAATAGAACTTCCAAAATTAGATGAAGAATGAAAGTTGATTCTTGAACCACAAAAAGTTATAGATAAACATTATGTATCTCTTTGACATATAACCATTATGAAGTACCTAATCAAGTGGAAAAATATTACTCTAGAAGAAGGTACATGGTAAAATGATCAATTCGTGATGAAATACCCACGGCTAAAGGGTTCGTTTGAAGTTTTGACAAAGGTTTTGTTATATGTTTTATATAACGCGCGACGGAATAGTTTTATTGTTTGTTAAGGTCCCACACAGTGATCAAATTTGAAGGGCAGGTCTGAATTTCAATTAGAAGGGCATATATCTATGTTGCCCTTCCATAATGAAAAGCTTTAAAAAAAAAACTTTTCAATTGACCACAATAAATTATTTTTACATTTCATTTTCAGAAAGACAAAACCATCAATCTTTATATTAATAAAAGATTGTTACATATACAAAAATGAAGAAGGCTCCATCTTTCATTGCTTAAATATCTCATTGGAAATGTCAACATAAGTCTTGAAGACACTATTATAAGAGTTTGGATACATACCACTGGGATATAGGAGATTCTTATGTGTCAGATTGTGTAATGCAATTTTGACTTTGTCTCACAAAGAGCAGCAGCATGGAGGTCTGGATTTTTCTTATAGAACTTTATTATTATTATTTGAAACGTTGTTTATAGATATGAATACAACAATGAAATTATGAGCATGGTGGACAATTAGTCAAGCTTATGATGCCAAACCATGATGATGTAAGTTTGGAATTTAAAATTTTTACTTGTTAAAGACAAATAGTCAAAATCACTGACAACTTAGTATGCCTAATAATTCCCTGTTCACTTTTGTTAATAGGTTTATGTCACACGATGATCTCTCTTCTCTGGCATTTACTTGTATTTAAGATCACTATTCTAGGAATAAGGAGTTATATTCTCCAAAAATAACCCTAGCCAAACATTGACAATGCATCAAGGATATCTTTCTATGCTTCATAAGTACATATGTTCAACTTCTAAATCATGTCTTGGAAGTGGTTGTTTTGCTGGAAATTATTCACTAGTTGGTTTCATACCAAAGTCTTTTTCTCATTTTCAGCATCCAATACATGAAAAAGATAATGGTTTAAAATAACATAGATATTTGAAATTTTGCAAGAATTGTCTGGCACACTTTGAATATGAATTTTGAAGTCAAGTGCATGATGTCGTATAGGATCAAGTGTCATTTTAAATACCAAATGTTTCACAAGAAACTTCTCAACATGCTACCCTGCAGTAAGGATTAAATGACAATATTGCATCAAATATTTCCATAATAAAAGTGCACCTCGGCCATAAGACTAAACATCTACAAATGTTGTAGATCTAACAAGACCACACAATCAAATGTATTCCACAAGGCCAATATTGTATGAAAAATGAAAAGGAGTTTGCAACCAAAAATGCCTTAGGCAACTAATTCAATTAGATACACCAAACCATCAGCAAAAAGGAAAACCAGCCTACTCAAAAGGCAAGCGTTTACCCCCTTTGACAAAATTTTGAGTTCCGAAACAAGGGCCTTTATTGTCTTGTCAATGCCCCTAGTAATTTGAATGGGGTTTGCACCTGCTGCAACAACCTAAAAAAAAAGGTTTCATTTCAAATTATTTTCCACAAATTTAAGATACAACCATTGTCAGTTTTGTATTTCCTAACAAGCTCATAAATTTTGACAAAAGAACCAAAATTTTTTAATACCTGATAGCAATTTTTTCACTCAAAAACTATCTTAGACTCAATAAGCCCAACCCAAAACTAAAAAACCAAACACCATAAGACACTACAAAAATGAATAGATGATCTTAATCCAGTACTATCGACAAAAAGTTACCTTTACACCCTCACTTATTAAACCTTGTGCTTGTTTGGTCAATTTAGTGTGTCCTAAATTGCTAACATAAATTATCAACCAGAGATTCGTAAGCTGACGAAGTGTGGCGCACTATATGTGCAAGATAACCTATCTCTTACTTTTTGTCGTTTTTGGATTTTTATGAAATTCTAAAAGACAAGTATGGAGACAAATATTCAAGACAATGATGTCCTTCTAATGATTTTCCAAACTTCAAAAGAATTTTAAAACACACAATGACAAAATTAATCCCTAAAAGGAAATGAAAATTGCATCACTATTCTAATCAAGCAAACAGTGAACTATTGATCATGAAACTCATTATCCTTGTTGTTGTCTAAACACAAAAGAAACTGTACTCAAAAAAAAGATTGCAAGTAAAGTAAAACTAAAATCAAATTACATCAACTCATATTCTGACCCCTCACCATTAGTCTAGCTATGGCTTTCGGAGGTAATCATAAACAACTTGAGAAATCTGATATCTAATTTGCAGAAAAAGAAACTAATATCAAACTACACACTCATACTTCAATCCCTCACCATTAGTCCAGCTATGGTTTTCGGAGGTAACTGAAAATGACATGAGCAATTTAATATATCTAACTTGCATAAAGTAAACTAATATCAAACTACACACTCATACTTCAATCCCTCACCATCAGTCCAGCTGTGGCTTTCGGAGGTAACTGAAAATGACATGAGCAATTTAATATATCTAACTTGCAGAAAGTAAACTAATATCAAACTACACACTCATACTTCAATTCCTCACCATCAGTCCAGCTGTGACTTTCGGAGGTAACTAAAAATGACATGAGCAGCTTAATATCTAAATCTAACTACTAAAGCAAATGTGCAAGACTGAAATAAACAAAATAGTGTTGGAATTAAACAAAAACTAAGAAAAAGAAATCAGCAGAAGGACAATATTGATTCCATGTCATTAGTCATAAAAAGATGTGCAAATGCCCGGGCTGCCATGAAAGATTATGCTAAAAGCTATGATTTCAGAAACCAATCTAAATAAGAAAATATGACAAAACAGAATTGAAAGCAACTTATCTAGAGAACATGTAAAAGCCTCCTTGGATAGCAGGGGCCTTCTGCTACCAATTTGGTGAAGCCTTCAGTTTCTTAAAGTTGTAATCAAAACAGCATCAAAGAACTGAATTTCTTTATTAAAAAGAACTCACAAATCTACATCCCATTCCATCTTGAACTTTGTTACAAAAGACTTCTCTACTACTTTTTCATTACTTCCTCATTACCTATGATAGAAGAAAGCTTCTCTTATTTATACAAAATATGAGGAGAAATCTCATTAATGGGAGTCCATGAATCTCTCCCTCCATCTCTAGAGTTACAATCAAAATAGGAAATGATAAGACACATGTCTTTCTAGAGTTTTAACACAACTTGAGGAATGAGACACATATCCTCCTAGAGTTTCAATACAACAAGGAAGTGAGACACATATCATTTTGATCCCATAATCTTCTCCAACCAAATTCGAATTTGGTCTTAGAGTGCCACATAAGGGTCTTCTAGAAGTCTCCTTTTTGACCTACACATGTCACAAAACTCATAACACATATATAGATATATGAAACTATGTTAATTTTCTAATTTCTAATCATAAATTCACTTAAAATACATAAAATAAATAACTTTGGAAAACAAGGATCATAACCCATATATTTATGAAAATGGTTACTTGATGTAGGGTTTTAGGTCAAATGGCTATGAAATAAGAGCTAAATGTTTATGACATAATGGAAATATGTATGAATATGAAGAACATTTTTGAGACTCAACATACCCCCCAACTGAAGTTGTTGCATGTCCTCATGCAATCATTGCAATGATTCATTTGTCCATGAGTTGATCTTTTATGAGTTTTGACTCATATAGATTCATTCCAAACTTTGCTTCTTGATTTTTCCTTTTTGGCAAAGTATAATACATTTGATTGCAACATTTTTTTTTTTTTCAATGGTTGGTTCTTGTGTAACAACCATTTTTTTTCAATGGTTGGTTCTTGTGTAACAACCATTTTTTTTTTTAAGCATTGGTTCTTGTGTAACAATGCTTTATTTTCTTTGTTGCATCAAAGTTCATGAAAACATTTAGAATCAATTACTTCATCAATGAATTGATCATTTGCAGGGCATATAATCTTTTGGATCATGTTGCAACAATAGTTGGTTAGGAAGTATATGTGTATGGAAAATGAAGTGAAAATGTGTGATGGTGTATGACATGTGGATATGAAATGATGTCCCTTCCCCCCAACTAAAGATATGACAATGTGAAAAAGGGAGTGAGGAATTTTTCCAAAGTTACAATTTTAGCATTCTAATGAATTACATGACTAAAAATTAGAAAACAACATACCTTCACTTACCTTAAATGTGGATGAGTTGTGTATGTGTGGTGGCTGCAAAATTTTGATTATATTCTTCTTCAAGTGGCTGAACAAGAGGAGTCATGGATAAAGAGATAAGATGACTTTTATTGCTTCTACTAAAACTTGTTGAATCTGCTCCAAAATGCTGAAAATAATAGTCTTCATGTCTTCAAAACTCATTGGCATAATTCCTACTATGTGAAAATATGTTCTGATGTCGAACATAGTAGGAAATTTTTGACTTAGTGGCCATTAATGGATGCCACTAGTCAACACGAGAACTCTTACCATTGATGACAATGAGAATCAAGATGCCCAAACACATCTTGCTAGGTACGAATGATTTTGCTGATGTCGAGTCACCTATAAGATCTGACGAACAAGATACATTAATGTATTCTCATTGTTTGTCAGCATGAGAACTTTCCATTAAGGCATGCAAGCCTCAAGGTGTTTTTACAAAGAACTTAAACTCAAAGGACTATGGACTCAATAATTTGCATTGAAGCAGGGCTTATTTGCAGAATGAAAATGACAAGAAATGAAAAATGAAAATGGAAGATGGCAATGGAGAGTAGAAATGGGAATGGGCAATAAGCATGTGAATGAGCCTCTTGCTTTTATTTGTGGGTTATGAATGGACAAAAAGAAATGGAAAGTGGATGTGAATGTAAATGGAAAATATGAAGTGAAATGAGATGAATGGTTTATTATGAGGTATGGATGTGATGGAGACAATGGTATCTGAAAGTTTTTCAAATGTTTGGATCTGATTTTACATCAGCATATTTCCTCTTTGTTGTTGATTATCCTCTTATAAAACAAATTGGTCTCTTAGAGAGACACCATTTTCTTGTAGTCATTTGTCCTTCCTCTTGGAACCTGCAAAAAAAACTAATACTTCTTCTGCAATGGAATGTAAGATTATCAAAGGAGAGAGGTGATCAATCTCTCTAGTTATGATATTTACACACAAAACTTAAGAATTTGTATTAATGAAACAAGTTCTCAAAGGAAAAATCAAAAAAATTTATACCTATTTTGGAATTAGTGCCTCAAGTTGAATGTAGCTTCTTTTCAGCAATTTATTTCATTATTTACCATTTCAAACTCTAATGATGGATTTCTCATTGTGTAGATCTTGTTGAGACCTTTCCAACGATACTTAAATCATCAAAATCTGATTTTGTATGAGAAAGTTAGGCTGATTTGAACAATGAGGTTTTTCAGCTGCGAAATTGGAGAACAGCTGCGGAATTGGACTTTAGCTGCAGAATGTCGACGGTTTCTGTAGCTAAAAATCTTGAATAAAAAATTAGCCATTCATCTTTCATCATCAGTCCAAAATTAATCAATACCTTCAGAAAAAATGAGCAAATAACTTATTCATTTCATTGATTCAAAAAAAAAAAAAATCTTGACATGCGGCGACTTAGTGATAACACACAGCTTGACTTCCCTTTGACCAGGGTCCTTTTCATCGACTTGGATCAAATGAATAGGACACCATCCATGTACTGACATTTTCCCAGCTACCCATGTGGTTCGTTTCCTCTCTTGACACCTATAACCTATAGAGTAATAAAATGGCTGCGGAATTGCCAGTTAGCTGCGGAATCAGGCTGCATTCCGCAGCTAAAAGACAGCCAACCATTAGTTTTACACATATTTGGATACATGTGTCGTGCATAGCTTTTTATCTCTTCCGCACTTTCCTGTGGAGTTTCTGCAACGTTAAAAGTAAGTGATTCATCTTTAAAACAGAGATTTTCAGTTGAAACAAAACCAACCAAAATGATATTGATCCATTTTCTAACTGAGAATGCCAGTGTTAATAAGCTCTGAGCTTCCCATACAAACAGCAGATAAAGTTCGATAAATAATCAAGGATACTAAGGTCATGCTTGATAATAACATTTCCCCTCTCCTTATAAATGCCAAGTTTGATATTAATGGTAACAAGGTGCATATTATTCGCTGGAACTGCATTGACAGCAACCTGGACCGTAGTGAAATCTAGGTTTAACTCACACGAAATATACATAAACAGAATGTGAGTGAGTTTTCAAATGGCCTCTGCATCGAATGCCAAGAAGCTCCATGCCACGTTGATTGGTTGGTTGTGTATTCAATTAAGATTGTTGTTCACAGGTGTTATATCAATCAGCAGAGCCGTATCCAATTAGAATTGTTATTAACAGGTGTTACGTCTATCAGCAAAGAGCCGTATCCTATTAAAATTGTTATTGATCGGGAAGTGGAAAAAAAGGTGTTAGATGGGTGGCAAAAGGCGGAAATTATCAGTATGCCATTGATTTCAAGCCGAATTTAATCAACTGTCAGTTTATTAATTGAAATTCCATTTTTTTTTTCACGCGGAAGGCAAAAATGGGCTTCAAAGAACCGAGAAATTCTCTCATACCGCCACGAATTTCTTAAAACGGTTTCTGGGTTATCTAATTGACCCTATTGGCGAAAAAACCCATGTTTTATTTTTTTCAAATTCATCTCCATTTGGCCCAATCGTGCTTTCAAAGTTTGACGTTTTTCTCTATTTTGCGTTTTTCTGAATTGCTACATTCAGCTGTGAAATTGATTTTGAATTTTTTTTAGACGCGATCCCAGCACAGACAGATGACTGATTAATACAATTATGGCATCCTCCTCAAAATTTCTCTTATTTTCATCTCTAAGCTGTGCATCACTTTCTCTTAACAAGATTGTTTCTGCTACCTGGCACTGCAGAGAACTGAACTCTTCATCTGTATAAATAGAAGCGCGTGTATTTTCCTGTTCTTTACGTAATGCAGCTTGTGCTATTCCATTTCAGACAACTTGAACTCTGTAGAGACAACCATCGTTTGGATTTACATGTTTTTGGTTAGAGGGAAATGTCGAAGCGTATGACAGATAGACATGTATAGCTGGACACTGCAAGTTTGTTTCAGGCCAAAGCTTGAACAGGAATGCAGATTTTCTACTGAGGCCACATCGAAAGCTAGGATTGAAGATAGCCATAGATTGTTTTTCTTTTCTTCTCCTTTTTTTTTTCTTCTCTGAAATTGTAAATTTTTATAAAAATGATTAATGATTTTCAATTTCAGGCAGCAAAGACTTCAAGAAAAACATGCTGAAAACAGGACTTTGACTGAGGTTTTAAGCTGATTTTTTTATCAGTCTGGGCTGGGTGACTAGGATAAGATCCATGTCGGGACAATTCTGGAGATGCCCATGTGGTCAGTTTCTTCATTGGATGTCTGTAACCTGCTAAACCTTGAACTCAGCTGCGGAATCAGACACATTCCGCAGCTAGGTTGCAAAATCTTATTAAAACAGGATACAGTGTTTTGAGGACCACTACAGACCATAACCAATCAATCTTGGACAGCTGAACCTATCAAAGCAGTTGGAATTTTTTTTTATTTTTTTATTTTTAATCAAATGAAATGATGAAAGCAATTTTTTTTTATTTGTTTTTGTTAATAAAATTACACATGTTGTATTTTCAAAAAATAAACATATACATATGTATTTTACTAAACAAAACAATTTATAATTTTTTTTTTTTTAAATGAAATGATAAAAACAATTTTATTTTTTTATTGAATCAATTGAAATGATGAAGTTGATTTTGTCTCCTTTTTTTTTTCTTTTTTTCATAACAATTCTTTTTCTGATCCTCCAGATCACATAAAGTGCAGTAGGAGAGCATACTCAAGAATTATTAATTTTTTTTTTACATAACAATCATTTTTCTGATCCTCCAGATCACACAAAGTGCAGGAGGAGAGCATACTCAAGAATTATTATTTTTTTTTTAGATGTAAGAAATAAGGCTACCTAGTTACACTTTCCCGGCAACGGCGCCAAAATGTTTGGTCAATTTAGTGTGTCATAAATTGCTAACATAAATTATCAACCAGGGATTCGTAAGCTGACGAAGTGTGGCGCACTATATGTGCAAGATAACATATCTCTTACTTTTTGTCGTTTTTGGATTTTATGAAATTCTAAAAGACAAGTATGGAGACAAATATTCAAGACAATGATGTCCTTCTAATGATTTTCCAAACTTCAAAAGAATTTTAAAACACACAATGACAAAATTAATTCCTAAAAGGAAATGAAAATTGCATCACTATTCTAATCAAGCAAACAGTGAACTATTGATCATGAAACTCATTATCCTTGCTGCTGTCTAAACACAAAAGAAACTGTACTCAAAGAAAAGATTGCAAGTAAAGTAAAACTAAAATCAAATTACATCAGCTCATATTCTGACCTTTCACCATTAGTCTAGCTATGGCTTTCGGAGGTAATCATAAACAACTTGAGCAATCTGATATCTAATTTGCAGAAAAAGAAACTAATATCAAACTACACACTCATACTTCAATCCCTCACCATTAGTCCAGCTATGGCTTTCGGAGGTAACTGAAACTGACATGAGCAATTTAATATATCTAACTTGCGGAAAAGTAAACTAATATCAAACTACACACTCATACTTCAATCCCTCACTATTGGTCCAGCTATGGCTTTCAGAGGTAACTGAAAATGACATGAGCAATTTAATATATCTAACTTGCAGAAAAGTAAACTAATATCAAACTACACACTCATACTTCAATCCCTCGCCATTAGTCCAGCTATGGCTTTCGGAGGTAACTGAAAATGACATGAGTAGCTTAATATCTAAATCTAACTACTAAAGCAAATGTGCAAGACTGAAATAAACAAATAGTGCTGGAATTAAACAAAAACTAAGAAAAAGAAATCAGCAGAAAGACAATATTAATTCCATGTCATTAGTCATAAAAATATGTGCAAATGCCCGGGCTGCCTACTGTAATCTAAAAGCTAAAAATTATGCTAAAAGCTATGATTTCAGAAAGCAATCTAAGTAAGGAAATATGACAAAACAGAATTGAAAACAACTTATCTAGAAAACATGTAAAAGCCTCCTTGGATAGCAGGGGCCCTCTGCTACCAATTTGGTGAAGTCCTTCAACTCCTTAAAGTTGTAATCAAAACAACATCAAAGAACTGAATTTCTCTATTAAAAAGAACTCACAAATCTACATCCCATTCCATCTTGAACTTTGTTACAAAAGACTTCTCTACTACTTTTTCATTACTTCCTCATTACCTATGATAGAAGAAAGCTTCTCCTATTTATACAAAATATGAGGAGACATCTCATTAATGGGAGTCCATGAATCTCTCCCTCCATCTCTAGAGTTACAATCAAAATAGGAAATAATAAGACACATATCCTCTTAGAGTTTCAATACAACAAGGAAGTGAGACACATATCCTCTTAGAGTTTCAATACAACAAGGAAGTGAGACACATATCCTCTTGATCCCATAATCTTATCCAACTAAATTCAAATTTGGCCTTAGAGTGTCACATAAGGGTCCTCTAGAAGTCTCCTTTTGACCTACACATGTCACAAAACTCATAACACATATATAGATATATGAAACTATGTTAAATTTCTAGTTTCTAATAATAAATTCACTTAAAATACATAAAATAAATAACTTTGGAAAACAAGGATCCTAACCTATATATTTATGAAAATGGTTACTTGATGTAGGGTTTTAGGTCAAATGGCTATGAAATAAGAGCTAAATGGTTATGACATAATGGAAATATGTATGAATATGGAGAACACTTTTGAGACTCAACAGTGCTGTTGAATTTTAACTTCAACTGCTGCAGCAGAAGGACGGATGCAACAGCAACATTTTTTTTTTGAGGTTTCTTGCACGCCATCGAGAAATTTAATTCGGCATTTAAAATTCCTGCAAATTTTTTTGTAGACGTCCGCAGCCATATTTATGTACAGGATTGTATTTAAACACAACAACCAGCATTAACGCAATTCACCAACCAGAAATTAAACAAACAGAAATTTACCAGACAGTTTTGTAAATTCAAAAGGACACGTGGAGCATTAATATTGGATCGCATGAAATTGAAGGGAATCTGAAAACCTGAAAACGGGACCCGACTTTTTTATAGGGCACATTGGATTGAGAATTTGTGTTACAAATTAGGCAGACGTCAGCATCCCATTTTGGAACGCGAATTTGGTTTGAAACTCAATCTATTCAGACTTTTGAAGTCCGACGGAAAGGGTTCTTTAATGTTTTGATAGTTTAATTTTATGTAATATATACATATGTTTTAAACATATGTTATATATATATCATATGCGAAATGAAAGGTGGGCCATAGAATTTAGTTTTAATTTTATTTTTTTTAAAGAGAGTTTATTATAATATGTTTTATATGTTACGGCATATAAAAATAAAAAGGACAAAAAAGTTTGGTAGTTTTTTTTATAGACAGTACGTAAATTTTTTATTACACAGCAGTGTATAAAAAGTGAAAGACTGAGTGTAACTTTTTAAGTGTGTATGCACAGCAGTGCGAAAGTGAAAAACACAGCAGAATGTTTTAGAGACAGAGTATGTTTGTTTTGAACAGACAATGAGTTGGTTTTATGCACTGCGTTTGATAGCAGTCATAATTTTGTAATCCCTCTCAGTGAGCAAGAATTGTAATAGTTTTTTTTTGAGTTATTGAAGGCAATAGAAGTTTGTTTTCAAAGTATTGAAACTCGGTCTCCTGTCAAAGAAATTTTTATTTTCTCTGTGTTAGAGGAAGGAAGATTTATTCTCCATTCATTGTTCTGGAATTTTTCAATATTCCAACATGTGCAAGAACAACATATGTTGTGGTTCCATCCCCAACAAAATCATTTGTCTTTGCCGCAGCTTGCCTTACCAACTTGGCCCCAATATTTTCAACTGGGTCCTCTAATTCAACCAATAAAAAAGCCAAAACCATAGCATTGAAATACATTTCATTACACTGTCAATAACAATAAAATTAGACTCAACCATAACCCTTTCCTTTTATTGTTGTGAAAAGCTTTATGCATTACTCTAATGTGGCTAGTCCATAGGCCAAGTAGACCACTGGGTAACAAATATGTTTCCTTTCACCTTTGAGTTTTCAAATTATGCCTACCAAATCTAAGACATTTAAGAGGGGGAACTAATACAACGTTAAAAAGAAAACCAAAGCACACATCTACAAATTACCTCCTTAGCTATTGTCACACCATCATTAAATATTTTCGGAGAACCATGCTTGCTCTCCAAGACAACATTTTTCCCTTCGCCCCAAGGGTGACTCCAACAAGATCAGCAAGTTTGTTCACACCGCCTGCAAGACAAATTGACAATGCTTTCAGTAAGTGTGTAATTGAATGCCAAACCATATGCCAAAACAACCCTCCATGAAAAATTAAAATAACACATTAAAATCGAATATAAGTGGACAAGGAAAGATCCACTGCAGTGAATTTTCACGTGCAGGTGACCTTCCTTTAAACATATTTATTTCTCTAACCTACAATTTTTTTGTCACTGAGCCATCCTTGTTAAAGTACAACTCCTTTTCCATAGCTCTTGTATTAACTACCTTCTCTCTATCGTGTAATCTCAAAGTCCCTCTTCTACTTGAGCGATTAAAGGAAATGGGTAAAAAAACTGAAAGAGAAGACAATTGTCTGCCATAATTATCAAACATTGCACCCAACTTCTTCCCCTTTCCATTGTTACCCAATGAGGTAGATTTGGCAATTGTTGTCATACTGCCCAAAGCAAAGGCCATCTTCTCTTATCCTGAATATAGAATTACAAGATCTTCATATTAGTATGAACCTTAAAAAACATGACTCCCATTGCTAAAAACCACTTTTAAGTTGTAACAGGAAAACTAAACAACTATCGCAACTTTTGGCAACTTCTAAAGCATTAAGAGAGAAACAACCAAAGAGAAACACAACCACAATCCTCATTTTAATGAGACCGGACTATATATTTTCATTAAGATAATAGAAAGAAATCACGACTATATTAAGGCCAGCACAAAACAATCTTTAACCAGTGTCTCTCGCGACCTTCAGGTTGCCATGCTAGAGGTTGCATATTTTTAATTTAAATTCTTGACCTCTCGTTCCCATCTATGAATGCATCCAATGGGATATCTACATCAAATGCTCCTTTATATCCCCAAAAACAAATTCCCTACTACAAGAGCACCGGTATTGATGGATCACCCCACACCATCCCACCCACTAGAAACGGTGAAAAAGGAAACCCGAGAAACCTTCTGAAATATCTCAAGATGACTATATGGGTGGTTCTTATGAATCAACCAACCATTCATAACATGCTCATCAATCCAAACCATGAGTATTATGTGACGATATTCAAGCAGGCACTGAATCGGATTTCTGAAGCTATGTTAGAGAAACCCCAAACTCTCACTGAAAATAGGTGAAATGTGGCACCACTCAGAGATTGACATGTGCCAATTGGTACAAGTGGTAGACAATTGGCATGCTCAAACAACGAGGTGATGTAAATGACATGAGGGAGAAAATATCAGAAAAGCCCCAAATCTGGAGAACTAAATCTCATCACCAACCTGAGATTGACAAATTTAGATGATGAAACCTATGAAATCGTAAATGGAGAAATCATAGTAACAATAAAGTAACCTATGTAACAATAAAGTCGGATTCATCCTGGGAGTGGTAATGGGAGAAATCATAGTGAACAACAG
Organism: Pinus albicaulis; assembly: GCA_034641835.2. Classification (NCBI taxonomy): domain Eukaryota; kingdom Viridiplantae; phylum Streptophyta; class Pinopsida; order Pinales; family Pinaceae; genus Pinus; species Pinus albicaulis. The sequence goes on from CM076573.1 coordinate 183,856,272, forward strand.
GAAACATGCAGAGTTGCTTACAATCAAATAGATGAAAAAACACATACAAAAAACCTAGATAATAATCATGAACAAGCTTAATATTGAGTTATGAACTGTAAAGGAACTTACAAAATGTGACATTACGAACCTGGTCAAGCGCACAAGCAAAAATATCTTGGACATGACCCTAGTTGACAAGTTGTATTGTTCATGATGCAAGAGGATTTGTACCTGCACTACCAAGTCAATCAAAATCCATCATTATCTATACAATAAATACAAGTAATTGATGTAGTATTTTTTACTCTAAGATGCATTCTTATGATAATGTTAGAACATATGTTGAAAATGTCAAAACATGCCTGAATAAGCTCCTCTTCGTTTCAAGAACAATTTATTGGAGTCGCATGAACTTGGAACAAGCCTCCCACGATCTGAAAGAGTAGCAACTAAGTCAACGGTGACTTTTTTGTTGCTACGCTGGATCGAGGGAGGTTTGCTCCAAGATTAAATCGCTCCAATAAATTATTCTCTACTAAACAGGGCCAACCACGTGAAGGTGGAAGCTCTTATGGCCCATCCCCCCCCTCACATCACTCTCAATTCCCCAATACCCAGTCTATATTTCATTTTTTACTTTCATGAGCATAAAAAAAAATATTCAATAACTAATAAAAAAACAATTCAACAAAAAGTATGCAAGGAAACATTGCAATTAATGCTTGACATAAAAATAGTATGATAAATGAGTTTTTATATAACGCAAAAAACGTTCCAAGTATGGTAACGTTTGTCTTATAATAATACAATATTTTACATTATCAAATTTTCTTTTTCTTCTTCCTATTTCTAAAGCTCCTAATTACATCATCAATATCATCGTGCTCTGCTCCTGTTTTGTGCATTTCGACCCGCACTGCTAACCTAGTTGCTTAGTCACGATGTCTGGTCTCATCCAGTGACGGGGCATCGCCTACAAAAATAGATAATATTAAATTTTAATTGTCAGTTTTTAAATATCATTGAACTAGTTCGGTAATATTAATAAAAAAAATTGCAATGAGATTATTTACCTGGTGCACCAGTTGTCACTGCTGACCTAGTTGCGTTGTCACGATGTCTGGTCTCATCCAGTGACGGGGCATCGCCTACAAAAACAGATAATATTAATTTTAATTGTCAGTTTTTAAATATCATTGAACTAGTTCGGTAATATTAATAAAAAAAATTGCAATGAGATTATTTACCTGGTGCACCAGTTGTCGCCGTTGACCTAGTTGTGTAGTCACGATGTCTGGTCTCATCCAGTGACGGGGCATCGCCTACAAAAACAGATAATATTAAATTTTAATTGTCAGTTTTTAAATATCATTGAACTAGTTCGGTAATATTAATAATAAAAATTGCAATGAGATTATTTACCTGGTGCACCAGTTGTCGTCGTTGGGACTGTTGCCCTGTCTTCCTCTCTGTTGGTAAGATCCTCAAGGGAAACATTCTCTGTCATTTAAACAAAAAACGTTATAAGGACAACCATCAAGGTATAATTAGAAAAAATTATAAGTGGAAATTAATTACCGTCACGGCCCTCACTGATAGTAGCATTGTCGACCTGGTCCCTACTACAATGATCAAGTTGCACGTGAGGATCATCTACATTTGGCTCTAAAACTGGGTTATTTGCGTCGTCGGTAGTGTTGCTCCCCTGATTTAAACAAAGTTGTTAGACATTAAATTTATGAATGAAAACAAACATATTGAAAGGTTAATGTTTTACCTTATCAGGCATTCTGGATCTTGGGACCTGCCCCAAGCTTATGCGACGTTCAACTACGGTTTGATAGCTGAAATGGAAAGCGATATTTTTATCTTCCTCTGTAGTTTCTGTTCCGAAGTCATCACCCTACATTACATATGACTGTGTATTTTTAATCATATTTGATAGGATTACAAAAACGTTGGAAGACGATACAATTAATTATAAGATGTTTAGCTACTTAATTACAATTCTTGCGGCTAATTTCAAGTAGCCGCCCTGGCCTAGCTTGTGATGGCCATTTTTTTCAATCCTAGCTTTGGTTGCCTTTGAGGTGTCAGGCAACCTATTATCAAAAGATAGAAGTCAGATATGACATAGCACACTTTTATTTTAGACATAGAGAAAATTAAAGCTATTGAATTAAAGTTGTAATTTACCTTGCGGGTCAAGTTGGCATTTTTCCTTCTTTCTTTGCCCTTTTCTCTTTTCCGTCATGGATGAGTGCTCTCCACTCACTCTCTGGAACTGTGAGAGGATGCTCGTATCTAGGGTTAAATTTCAATTGCGTCCTATAGGTGTCCCTGGTATATTTCAAATATTTTCCGGCTACCCGAGCCACCGCTGTTCTGTCAAATGTGCCGACCCCAAAAAGGGCTTCTAGATAATCTAGAAGTTCTTTTTTCAGGTTGGAATTCTGGGGATTCCACCTTCTGCGTATGTTTGGGCCAAAAATTACCAACGCATGGCTCTCCAAAAACTTGTAGAACTCATTGTTTCCTACACAGAAAAAAAAAGATATTATCATTAATTTAAAAATAAAAATCATGATAAATGTGTTTTAGATAAAGTACATGAAATAGTTAAAATATTAAAATTTACCTGGGAGTTGTACATGCTTTATAGGGACACCTTCATCGTTCACCAACAACGTGCCATTAATGGTCCCTGTGGAGCTGACACGTGTAGCTCCAGAAAACGCAATAATGTAGTTGGCCATATCAGCCTCATCATTGCCAACACGTTCAGCGGTTGGCTGGGTGTCTGCTTGGGCAGGGTGTGTTTCTTGGCTGGCACCTAAAGGAGTAGAAGGTGTACGAGAGGGTTGCTGGGCAATCTCTTGCCCTTGTGTCCCACTACCACCAACACCAGGTTCAGCAAGTGCCAGAAAACGCTACATACAAAAGAACTTTTTGTTATTTTAGTCAATGTAAAAATTAAAAATCAAACTATCACAATTCATCTCATGCAGAACAAAAAAAATATCCTTTTGACTTTTTATTATTACCTGATATGTTTCTAGTTGGCTCATAAGTTTTTTTATCCTCTCTTCTGTTTCAGGTGTTTGAGGCGCGTCTATCAAAGTATTAAATTCCGACCTTGCATCTCGTGCCTTTTTTCGCAACAAGAGCGCTGAAGATAGGGATGAAGAAAGCTCTTCCTCAAAGAGGGAATCATCAAGCGTACCATGGCTAGGTGTCTGCATATTTGAACAAAATTAATATTATTTCAATTATGTAAATAACTAAAATACCTTAAGATAGAGCAATGCTGGCACTTTACATGCTCTTCTGATGACCTCTTTCCACGATCATCCTGTCTCGGGGTTGTTCCTGTACTGCTCTAATCAGTCTGCCACATTGCAATAAAATTATAAATGTAAAAACTTGAAAACAATATCTAACTTGAAAACACAAAATGAAAACTGAAATAATTTCTAATAAGACACCGGAAGACAGAGTTAGAGTTTCAAATATGCCTTGCATTGAATTCAGTCCTGGAAACATGTCATTGCACATTAAGGCACCCAAACAAGAGACGAGTTGATAATGAAGACCTTATTGAATATATTGTTGGAGCAACTTCTAGTAAACTTGTTGTGAAGACCTTGAGGACATTTTTGGAGCAACATTGTTGAAGCTGATGGTATAGCATTGTTGGAGACGATCTTGAAGGGCCTTGAAGTGAAGCTTTTGGAGCAACTATTGAAAACTCCTTAGAGCATTTAAGTAAGGCACTTTCTATCTTCCATCACCTTTTTCCTTTCAATATCCTTTAAACAATTTTGTTGATATTTAATGTTTGAAATCACGTTATAATTCCTTAATTATATGTGTTTGGGGACTTTCCCTTTGAAATTACCCAAAAATACCCTGGCAATTTTATCTTCAGGATGCATGTCTGACCCTATTATTCAATATTTTGATTGATAGTAGTAAACATAGAGAGTTAGGGGGCTCTTGACTTGGTTTGGTTGGGCCATTATATCCCTAACATCTACTAGGGAGAACCCCCCTTGAGTTGGAGGAGAGCCAGCCCGAAGTGAAAAGAGGTTGGTGAGGTGACAAGGGGGCTATTGAATTACACATGGTATCACACTTTAGCTTTAGGACTTTATCTTGAGAAGTGCGAGATTTTTCTATATCAATTCTCAAATTTTTTACAACACTATTGTTACGAACTAATAAGAAGTGACGTTGAGGGGTTTTTGGGTATAAGAAACAATACCATTTAAAAACTAGGGTTCTCAGTCCTTGGCATTCCTTCACCTGGGCCTAGGGGCACACTAGAATAATTTCACACTAAACCATCCAAACTTAAAAGTAACTTAACAGATCCATAAAGTAATAATAATCATAATTCCTAATTTCCTATTGTACGATATGATGCAAATTATTCAAACATGAAGCAATGAAGACATGCGATGTCTGAATTTCAAGATTGATGAACCAATACAAGAAGTTAGAAACTACAACTTTGATTCAATACTCTGTGTCCTAACTCCAGGAAGGAATCTAGTTTGTAGTACAGAACATGCATCGTGTACTATCAATTCTTAATTGACAACAACTAAAGGTCATCTACCTCATCAATTCCTTCCCATTTTGTGTTTTTATGTTATATTCCTTATAAAAGTGTCAAATTTCTCTCAAGTAAGAAACCACTGAATAAAATAAAAAATAGTTGAGATATGATTGAGAAATGGTCATTTATTTCTTGAAAGGATCTTCACAATTTCTTTGGTTGTTTTTCATCTCAAGAAACAAGAAATTACCTAAGAAACTATCATGATGTAATATAAGAAACAACACGGTGCAATGGACATTTTCAAAGCCAAATGATGTCCATTGAGGACATGCCCTTTATTTGGTTCCTGTTTCATAGGAGTTTTGAGTAGAAATGGAACTTTGTTGTACCATTTCCAGTAGTAAAAAGGGAAAACCTTCTTTTTCCATGGGAAATAATTTACCTTTCCTTTTTCAAGATAATCTAAATCACAAAAAATATGAACTATACTACACACATTCTTGGATAATGTGACAGTGGAAAAGGAATACCCTACACAAGTGATGCACACATGTACATTTGAACACTAATAGATTTTTGTAGTTGAAATGCAATGCTTGTTTTCATTTAAATGTAGGGTTTTTAAAGCAGGGAGAAATAATGGCTGCCAATTTAATAAGCGTTTCTTTGGGAAAAATTAAATCTTGTATTGGGTGATGAAGATAATAGAGGGTATTGAATCTTGATTCTTGACATTGTGTTTAACTTGAATAACTCAAATGATTATAAATAACAGTGGATGAGTTCTTTTTTTCAAGTATGTCACTCAAAACTCTTATGTCAAAGCATTGTATGATGACTAGCATTTGCTTGTTTCCCTTTCTTCAGTTCAATGTAAAAAGTATATTAATATATTGGATCATGAATGATAACTACAATTGTTTTCTCTGTAGTATATCCAGCCCCAAGATTATGAAATTTTTTCTCAAGTGGAGCTATTGGTTATTGATGAAGCAGCAGCAATTCCATTGCATGTTGTAAAGCCTCTGCTCGGGCCATATTTAGTGTTTTTGTGCTCTACTGTAAATGGGTAATAATTATAAATGAGCTAACCACAATCACAGATTTTGTAACCATTTGGTTTCCACGGATAGTGATGATGATATTAACCCTATATATCAGTGACCTATATCTATATGACAATGATCTCAACATTGACCTTGATATGGTTGTATGGATGTGACCTTTGGTATGTCATCAGAAAATCCTCAAATATCAGAAATCCCCAAATCTGGAGAACTAAAGCTCATCACTTTCGATCTGGAGTACTACCCTTGTGATAAAGTTGATGACTTTCGATCTCCCATTCTCTACCACTTTGCACTTCACCTTCAATATAGATTGGACCAAGGGAAATTCGTTACTGGGTGTTGAGATGGATGAATTTTTCGAACTAAAATCCATAGCTTAAACTTCATGAAACTGGTGGAGTCAAATTCATGCAAGCACAAACACATCTTACACATCCTCTTTGAAACTCATCCAAAAGAACATTGGAAGACATCTAGAGAGAACCCTAAAGCCTAACACAATCCAATGGAATTGACCAAAAAACACAAATAGAGTCAACCCTACTATAGGAGGAAGGGTCTGCAGTAAGAACTTACCATTTTGCAAGAGCTGAGGGCGAATGCTGTTCTACAAGAGCTGAGGGTGAATGTTGTTCTGCAAGCGCTGAGGGTGAACACTGAGGGTGAATTCAGGGCGAATGTTGTTCTACAAGAGCTGAGGGCGAATGCTGTTCTGCAAGAGCTGAGGGTGAATGCTGTTCTGCAAGAGCTCAGGGCAAATGCTGAGGTCGAATGTTGTTCTGCAAGAGCTCAGGGCGAATGCTGAGGGCGAATGTTGTTTTGCTAGAGCTGAGGGCGAATGCTGAAGGCGAACGCTATTCTGCAAGAGCTGAGGGCGAATGCTGATGGCGAATGTTGTTCTGCAAGAGCTGAGGGAGAATTCTGAGGGAAAATGTTTTTCTTCAAGAGCTGAGGGCGAATTCTGAGCGCGAATTTTGTTCTGCAAGAGCGGAGGGCGAATGCGCGCGTGATATCAGACGTTAATGCATGTAGTTTTTAATAAAATCATTTTTATGTAGCGCGGATATAAGTTTCTTATTTTTATGTAGCGCGCATATAAGTGTCGTTATACCGACGAGGGACAAAGCGTCGCTCTTGCGACGGATGCCTCCAAACGTCGCAATTGCGACACTTAGACATTGTGTCGCACTTGCGACGTTTGGAGGCAGCCGTCGCAAGAGCGACGCTTTGGGGCATAGTGTCGCAATTGCGACGTCTTCCTCCAAACGTCGCAATTGTAACACTTTGTCTAAGTGTCGGTATTGCGACACTTTTCTCTAAACGTCGGTATAGCGACAGTTTCGGGCAGGATTGAAAAAATTTGGGGAAATTTCCAATATTTGGTCAAAAGCGTCGAAACCAAGTGTCGGAATTTCCCCCAAATGTACTAGTGACCAGTGTGTCGCCAAGTGTTGTATCTTCTACAACCTGCCTCCAAAATTTTAGCCTATACCAAAATTTCAGAGCCTTCCTTGGTCTTGTTCATTACTGTCGCAAACGTTTAAGCTCATCTTTTTGGTTTTCTCACTATGTTTTGATCCCTTTCGCAAGATAGGTAAAGTGTCGTCTTTCAGCGTGTTGGTTTTTGCATTGCATGTATGAGCCTGTTATAGTGTTTCCAAGAGGCTACATTTGTGCAAATGATATGTTCTAACCGTGTAAGTATCTGTCACACTCATTTCCAAAGTATTGAGCATTGTCGCACAAGTGTCATCACGGTCGTCATAAAGTGTATATGTTGTGCCGCACTTGTCGTAACCGGTTGTAACGTTGTCGCACATGCGGAAATGATTTTTTTGTATGTCTAGGATGATATATGTTGTTTGATTCATCTAAATATTCTAAGTGCGTGATCACAATCAAAGTTCATCATTGTTCACCGATCTCACAAGTTCTGCACTTAATCATTTTCCGGAAAACTTTCTGAACAAGCAACTTAGCTTCACCTGGCCTCCCCTGAGCTGCGCATTGCGTAGTATCAGTCCTCTATTTTTTACCTTGTTTCCTGGCACTACGCAGTGTATAGTACTTGCCTCCCAAGGCCGCTCCATTGCGCAGTTTTTTTTATCAAGACTTGACCTTAACTTCTTGAATTGCGCATTCATGGCCTCTAGCCCGACTTGAACATTACACCTCACAAAATTCAAGCATAAGCTCATCCCCTGAGCACTATAACTATGCACTGCGGAATCATCCAAACCTCCTTAACCTCCATAAATGCACAATAAGCTTCTCTAGCTCCAATCCTTGCAGCCTACCCCCACTGACCCTTAAAACTGCACAGTCATGTCTCTCAGCCCATCCTGAATTGTGCAATACACGGTATCAAGGCTCAAGGATGCCCCTTTCCTATATGAACTGCACAATTGTGTAGTCACTGGGCCTCCTTGTCCAACCTCTCACTTGTTTCGGGCTCAATTCATGGATCATAATTCATCATATTAGGTTAGGGGTTTTCAGATTGATGTCCTCTCGTCATGAGTGAATTGCAGGAACAGGTACTCTATCATGTCATGGCGAGATGATGAAGGAATGAAGGAAGGAGGGAAGCATGCTCTAAGACAATCTTGCAGTTTAACTCATAAGATGATTGAACAAAGGAAAGTGAAAGGAAACTATTTGCAACCACCATCCAAGACTTGAGATCATTGGAGACTCCTTATTACCAAGGCATGCATAGGAGAAAAGGAAATATCTTTCATGAAGACACTCAACTCTCAACAGCAGCAGTGGCTTGACATTGCTATGTCATCTAGAAGTCCATGTCAACATTTTTATGACATGCCATGTCATGAGTGGTCATATGCCACATCACTATGGTGGATCATTGTATATTGAATTCAAAGTGTATTGTAAAGTGGAAGTCCAAATGAAACACATGGAATGTAAAGAGTCATGTAAGATGAAAATTCATGGGAAGTCAAACGATCATGAGGGTGTTCAAAGAGTCACCCTTGGTTATATATACTTTCTCATTGTATGAGAAAATGGATTTTTCATCTTGGCTCCACCAACAAAGCATTAGAGAGACAAACCAGCTCTTTTTGGAGCAAGGAGTGCCTCCAACGCTCCATTATTGGAGCAAGTGGTGTTCTTTGTACATATGTGTCTTTGAAATTTTACTTAATAACAGAATCCTTCAAGGCCAACACGTTCTTCATGCATGACTTATGAATATTTGTAAAACTATTCTTTGCATGTTTGTATTTCATGTTTATTGTCACATGTACTAAGATAGTTGAACTATTTCGGTTATTTTAGTTCTTATCTTGTTGAGAATGTGTTGTAATGGTTTTAATTGTTGTCCCATCCTTGTGGACTATTCCGCGAGATATTAGACAGATCCTTCTCAAATTGTTGTGTGCAATGATTGTTGCATCTCTTGTGGACTATTCTGTTGGATGTTAGATTGAATCCTTCGGTTCATGTGCATCTCTTCCTAGGTGGTACTATTACCTCTCTCTTAGAGACTCACTTATCTTTTCCCACACAGTAGAAGAACCTTGACACACATTCGATAGAACACTCACCAGGCACACCCTCCTTGCTTTTTGAAGGCATATGTGCACCCCTCTCTCTTCCTAATAGTTAGAGTCAAGGAAAATCTATAAGAATACATGGAAACCGAGCCAATATTCTGTTGGATGTTAGATTGAATCCTTCGGTTCATGTGTATCTCTTCTTAGGTGGTACTATTACCTCTCTCTTAGAGACTCACTTATATTTTCCCACACAGTAGAAGAACCTTGACACACATTCGATAGAACACTCACCAGGCACACCCTCCTTGCTTTTTGAAGGCATATGTGCACCCCTCTCTCTTGCTAATAGTTAGAGTCAAGGCAAATCTATAAGAATACATGGAAACCGAGCCAATATTCCGGAAGGGGCTCCTACTCCAAATGGTGTGAGGTCTAATTGGGACTTCACATTGAGGAAACCCCTTGGTTGACGGATTTCCAGCACCGTCAACAGTTCCATATTGTTTCATTATGTTGTGTGTTGTACAAGAAACATTGTCTTCATGTGCTTGCACCTAGTACATGTCATGTGTAAAATTCAAACATTAAGAACTTAAAGTATATTGTAGTATTTGGTTGGCGTGAAATTTTATTAGTTTTGAAAATAGGTTTATTTCAAATTTTTACATATATATTTACATATTTATGCGTTATGAATAAAATTCATTATTTAGAAACTAGAAAAAGTGTGAAGGTAGATTTGATCACTTCTTTCGATTGTGTTTACATGTTACTCAATGCTTTGGTTGATAAATTATCAAAAAATGAAATCTAAAGTTTAGGACTTCATGCTAAATTTTTTTCTTGAGTTTAGAAATGGTTTTTTTGTCAACATTTTTTTCTTGGATTAGTTTATATGTATTATATTTTTTATATGTAATATGTTGAGGCATCCCATACGTGCCCCAACTGCAAATCATCGCAGTGTGAGGGGCTCTGTTATACGTGGTCGAGCTCGTGATAGATCACGTAGTCCACCAAGAGTTCATGTTTCACTCTTAGGTCCTGCCTCCGACGCCATTTGGTGTGTTAGAGGCAGTGTTTATATCTCTGTTGTTTATCATGCTACATCTAGTGGACTTTCTTTGCATATTTCAGGTACACCCCCTGCATTGTTAATTCCTATTTAAACTTCATGTGTTTATGTCTTGAAATTGTCTTCAACTGATATGTTTGAATTTAATGTATATGTTATTATGCTTCTAGTTTGTTAATTATATATATGTTAAATTGTGTTTATGATTTACAAGCCCTCAGTAGGCCAAAGTTGAGGATCAGAGTGCAGGATCGATCCCTCCGTGGGATGATGTTATAGTTCATATCACATTAGATGATGTTACAAACCATCATACACGGATCATAGTAGAGATAGAGAAGGTCCTTTCCAATTCACCGACTCATCTTGCATTGTCTTTGATGATGGATAGCATCAATAGGTTAATTGAGAAATTTCGGGGGTCGGGCCCACATAGCCACATATTATGTTCCATACAAAGGATTAGGAGGCATGAGGTTAGAGGCCCAGATACTTAGGAGGTGGTGAAAGAGGCCACCGAGGACATTGATGTTCATGTGGAGTTGTTCGACATCCCACTGGATCTCCATGCTAGACATAAAGGCACGATTCCACTAAAATATATTAGGAATGTTAATGTAGCCCCTTTTGTGTATGATAGATTCATTGGAGCTTGGGGCCAGTTCCCCCACCATGACCAGGTCACCATTTATTTTTCCAAGCATTTATATGCAGAGTTTGTGTTACATATGAGGTTGGATTACACTGATACCGGATCTCATTATTATGGACCCATCTTGGGACATACCTATGAGCACGAGGGGGCTCGTAGGGACCTTGGGCATGTACCACCACCTCCAAGATTCTTGCCACTACCATCACAGAGTTTGGTATTACCGACAAAGCTAGAGGATTTGTCACAGCTCTATGGTGATACCACGAAGACTATTGCAGACAGCATGCAGACGTCATTGGCTCATTAGGGGAATTTTGAGGTCTAAAATGGGCCTCCTAAGGAAATTATAAAATAATAGTGGAAATAATAAAACAATATTAGATTACATCATCAAATTTTAAAGGGAAACAATAAAATAAAAAACATGTTTTCAACTTGTATTTTCAACTTATCTCCCTTTGAGTTTACACAAATTTCGAGCAGAAACACTCGTTGGATGTAGAATTTGATTCCTCATCTAATGAGTACCCATGTTGCATACTTTAGATGGACCTTTCTACATGAAAAATAAGAAATACATGAAAAACATGATTGCAATCGTGTTTTTGCATGTATTTATCATTTTTCGTGTAGCAGGGTCCATCAAAAGTATGCAACATGGGTACTCCTTTGATGAAGAATTAAATTTTACATCCAATGAGTACTCCCATTTGAAATTTGAGTAAAAAATTAGGGAGATAATTTGAAAATACGAATTGAAAAAGTAGTTTTATTATTTTATTATTTTTTGATCTTTTGACTTTTTTACTCCAAAAATAGTGAATCATCCCCCATAGTTGACACCATCATTTTGAATCCTATTGGTTCTTATAAAGTTTATTTTTGTTGTACATTTTTCTTAAAAGACCCATTTTAGACCTCAAAATTCCCCTAATGAGTGTGTGGGTTGCATTGGATGGAAAGATTAAGATACCACCACCATTTCCCTGTGACCCACCAGTGCCCTTATATGATGATGTTTTTCTCACGAGTTTACCCTTTGACCAGCTTATGACATATACATGTATCTATCGTGATTCCATTCATGAAACTTGGAGGATGCGTGACCCGCATGACATAAACCAGGTACACACAGACATACATATATATACGAAACTTTTTACTCTTATTGTCAAATTATGCATAATTATTTATATTAAAATTTCTAGTTCGTATTAGATTGCATTTATATTAATAATTTCATGATAATATGTAGATACATCCCAGCTACATGGATGAGCTTACGAGGTTGTAAGAGGAGGAAGTTGATCAACTAGGCCATCGTCGACCAGAGCATGTTTCCATGGATTCTCCTCCACCTCATCCTCCACCTTATATTTTCATTAATGTGAAGGAGATTCACTATGTACAACCACATGGACCAACAGTTGAGGTAAAAAATGTATTCCTAAGATTTCAACATTTTCTTTTTTTTTAAGTTACACATGTATATGCTAATTAATTTGTAGACTAATTATAATTTGTCTTTTCCATTGTGTACACAAACCCATATGCAGAGTGTCATTGATGTCGTTGTTATGTGGAGACATGAGTGGGATGTTGGGTTTAGAGGCATTGATGATGCAGATCCATCGATGCAGGCCCCAATCATTGAGCCACGGGAAGGGGAGCACCAAACCCAGATTCATGATCCAACCCCCGTCCTATTTGACTTGCATTTGGACTCGACTGAGGTTATTAGATTCATGTATATATAATTAAAAATGTGATTCAAAATCATTTATTTCCATATTATTTATTTTGTACAAATAATTATCTAATTAGTTTGAATTTGAACGTGTTACAATGCAGTACCAGCCTATGGACACTTACTTTGCACGAGGGAACTCACATAATATTTTTGGTGGTACTTAGAGTGTCATAGTTTGTATATTTCCAGGCTCATTTCGTAGGGCACATTCACATGTGTGACATAGACTTCGTATATTTTCATACATGGATAGTTTATGGATGTACATCATGGACATTCTTTTAGTTTATGGATGCTTATTATTTCAGTTTATGGATGTTCATGTCATATTTGTAATTTGCATATATTTTCATATGGATATTTTATTAATACATGTATTCACTATTTCAGTTTATGCATTTGTACCAATCTTGTTTAAGGATGCTCATTAATTTTTGAATTTTATGGATCTGTTCAAATTATTTAACTAATTTATTTTTGCGAGTGCCCCTGCGCTGCGCCTGCCCTCGCAGGGCCCTGCTGCTGTTCCTGATGCGTCCTGCTGTACCTGTTGCCTCCTGCTGCGTCCTGTTGTGTCGTGTCAATGTCTAGGTCGGGTTCCGACGACTCTCCCTGCGCGTCCTGATCTTTGCTAGGGTTTATGCAGCGTGGCTGCCCCTGCGGCGGCCCGGCCTCAGGCCCTCCCTATGGAGACGCTGGGTCCTTCTATAGATCTGCATTCTTCTCCTGCCATCGACGCCTTCAACCAACTTCTTGCTGGTTTTCCTCAGAAGAAAAGAAGCGAAGCATCGAAATTTGTTAAGAATCTTGATGAAATTCCTGAGATCTCTTTGCCTCTGGAGACCCCCATTCAAGTAGCTTTATCTTTGGCGGATCGAGGTCTCATTGGCCAGTTCACGGCTCTGTGGCCTTCTCCGAAAACTACTGAGCAATGGGTTAGCAGGAACTGGGCTCCTTTGATCAAGGAAAAGGTCACCTCTTACTTTCTGGGGAAAGGTTACTTCCTCTTCGAATTCTCTTCCAAAGAAGACAAAGACTTGATCTTTCAAAATGGGTCGTATTTCATGGGTTCTCAGGGCCTCTATCTGAGCAAATGGACTCCGGACTTTGATCCGGCTGTCAATGTTCCCAAGGCAGTCCCGGTGTGGGTTCGCCTTCCAAACCTGCCAGTTCACTGCTGGAACTGGAGTTCCTTGAGACACATTGGCAACACTCTCGGGAAATTCATAGATCGGGCAAACAATAAGGACCAGTACGACTATGCCAAGATCTGCGTGGAAGTAGATCTAGAGGTTGGTCTTCCAGAGGCTATAAAAATCAAAGTCGGAAGTTGGTCTCATGTACAGATCTTGGACTATGAGCAACTACCGTTCAAATGTAGGAAATTCCATGTTCATGGACATTTTGCTAGAAACTGTCCGTCCAACGCTCAGCCAGAGAAAGGGATTGAAGAGGGTTGGAACCAAGTCAAACAAGCAAAAACCAATCACAAAGGGCAAAAACCGGGAGGACCCTCTGGAAAAGGCTCTCTACAGGCTAATGTTCAATGCCCCCCTCCCAAAAAGGCGCAAGGAAACAAATTTGACCCTCTAAGCCAGCAGACAAAAGATACTCAGGAGAATGAGACACAAAACCCAGTTTCTCCTAGCAAAGATACTCCCTCAGCCTCCCTTAAAGGAACAAGTGCCGAAGATCCCAAGGGTATGACCTCAGAAGATGAGGAAGAAGAACAAGAAACAGACGAGTCAGAGGAGGAAGGAGAAATAGGAGAATCCCAAACCTCGGTACGAAGATCTACAAGAGGCCGTAAATCTGACAGGGAAAAAAGAGAGCAGGAGATTTACAAAGATAAGTTATAGGGCAGCCAGCCAACTCTGGAAAAGTTGCTTGCCTCAAAGCCAAGGATGTTGAAAAATCAGACCCAAGGCTCCAAGGGAGCCCACCAGAAACATAAATAATGAAGGTCATCTCCTGGAATTGTAGAGGTATGGGGAGTAAAGTTAAGGAAGAAGCCATGAGAAGCTTAATAAGAACAGAAACTCCAGACATACTTCTCGTCCAGGAGACTAAGTTGGAAGACGTAGTCTTCCTGCAAGCATGCAAGAAACTTTGGTTCAAAAGTGAAGCAAGAGCAATCTCTGCCCGGGGCGCTTCGGGAGGGATTGGCACTCTATGGAACCCTAACAAATTTGTAGTCACCTTTGAGTCTAGTAATACTCACTGGTTGCTGTTGAAAATGCAAAATCTGGATACTAAGGAAATCTTTTGCCTCTTCAATGTATATTCTTTAGTCAATGTTGGGGAAAAAAAGGAATGTTGGGATTCTATAAGGCAACAAGCAGACTTGACAAATCTGGAAAATATAATTATTTCTGGAGATCTTAATCTCACTCTCCACTCGTCTGAAAAAAGAGGAGGCAGTGTTGTTCGAGATCCGGCAAGGGAATGGGCGGAGGATCTACTGCAGGACTGGGACTTGCTGGATATCAAACCCTCTTCCGGTAAGTTCTCTTGGTCTAACAAAAGAGTGGGCCCTGGTCATATCGCTGCCAAATTAGATAGATTTTTCATTCAAAGCTCTTTTCTGTTACTAGGATTAGAACCCAGAATGCACATCCTTGCTAACAGCATCTCGGACCATAAGCCTATAAAACTCGAGCTCCTGGCCCATCTTGATCTGGGTTCTATTCCATTTCGATTTAGTCCTCTATGGATTAAGGATTCAGACTTCATGCAAATAGTCAAGGATTGTTGGAGTCAGCCTGTCAATGGTTCTCCCTTCTATATCTGGGAGGAAAATCTTCGAAGGGTAAAAGGCGATCTAAAACGATGGGCCAAAACCCTGTCCAACTCAGCTACAGAAAGAAAAGCCATCAAAGTCTCTCTCACCTCCCATCAAACTCATATGGAGCACGCTATTGTCATAGAGGAGATGTTAGACCAAGAGGCTCATTTGCAACAACGCTATCATAAGGCCTGCCTAGCTGAAGAAGAATACTGGAGATTAAAATCTCAAAATCTCTGGCTCAAAGCAGGGGATAGGAACTCTGCCTTTTCCACAAACAAACCCAGGCCAGGAAAAGCTTCAACACTATTTCTGAGATTAAGGAGGATAACGTCATCTTCAAGGATTTTGAATACATTAAAAAATCAGCCTTCTCTCACTTTCAAAACTTGTATAGTGAGGATAAGGACTCGGACCAATACTTTGATCTGCTAGAAATTATTCCTTCTGCAATTTCTCCTCGTATGAATGAGATCCTTGAGGCCAAAGTCACCAAAGACGAAGTCAAAAAGGCCCTCTTTGATATGGATCCGGATAAGGCCCCCGGGCCGGATGGCTTCTCTGCCAGGTTCCTTCAAGTTTGTTGGCCGATTATTGAAAAGGATCTGCTCAAAATGGTTCAGAAGTCTCAAAATACTCAGAAAATAGGAGGTAGCACCAAACTCCGCTTTCCTAGCCCTCATACCAAAGGAAAAAGGCGCCAACAATTTCAGCAGATTCCGCCCGATTTCCTTATGCAATACTGGGTACAAGCTAATCACTAAAGTTATTGCAAATAGACTGAAGCTCATTCTTCCCAAAATAATTCCGGAGAATCAAGGAGGCTTCATCCAAGGAAGGCAAATCGTGGACAACTTCACCCTTGTTCAAGAGGCAATCCACTCAAGTCTTCTTCGAAAAGAACAAGGTATGGTGATTAAACTTGATTTAGCAAATGCTTTTGATCGAGTAAATCATAGCTTTCTTTTAAAAGTCATGAGAAAGTTTGGGTTTGGAGCAAATTTCATCAAATGGATCCGGGCATGCATCTCGGAGCCATGGATCGCTCCTCTTGTAAATGGGAGAGCCACTGAATTCTTCAAAGCTTCAAGAGGGCTAAGGCAGGGGTGTCCTCTTTCCCCTTTGCTTTTTGTCATCCAAGCCTCTGTCCTCAGTTTCCTGTTAGACAAAAAGATGCAAGATCAAGATATCAACGGATTGTGTATTGCAAGAGGGGTAAAAAATATAAATCATGCCCTATTTGCAGACGACACTTTGTTTTTGGGAGCTGCCTCTCTCTCCTCTGCCTCTAAATTTAAAGCAGTTTTGGATGAATTCAGTGAAGCCTCTGGCAGCGTTGTAAATAAGAACAAATGTCATATCTATAGCTGGAACACCTCGACCAAATTGCTCTCCGCTATTTCTAGATGTTTGGGTTTTGCTGCCTCCTCCACTTGGATCTCCTTCAAACATTTGGGCCTTCCTGTTTTTCATAAGAAAGCTACAAGCAAAGACTTGCTCCCTCAGCTGGAAAAATTCAAGTCTAGGATCCAAGCCTGGGGCTTCTCCTGGCTCAACACTGCTGGCAAATCTGTCCTTATTAAATCTGTGCTCTCCAGTCTTCCTCTATTTCAATTTGTTGTGCTTCTCGCTCCGGCAAGTATATTAAAAAAAATGGAAGAATTCATGCGGAGGTTTTTTTGGAAGGGAGGCAAACAGAATGAAAACAAGATTCCCCTTATCAGTTGGGAAACCATCTCCAAGCCTCTGTGGGAGGGTGGTTTGAATTTCAAAAATCTCTGTCAGCAAAACGTGGCTATGGCAACTAAGATTATTTGGAGGATCATTGCGCCCAAGCCTGGCTGGGCCCAATTGGCTCTCTGGAAAAAGTATTTCAGAGGTCCTCGTTCTACCTGTTTAGACAATGTAATCCATTTGCCTTATTCGTCTTTTCTCAAACTGTATGTTAAAGCTGCTCCCTTAATCAATGCGCACTCCTATTGGATTCCTGGAAATGGCAAAAAGATCAATATCTGGGCTGATAAAATTATGAATAAGGACCCTATTGAAGACAGAGCCTCCATTAGAGCGCTGCGTTACTGGATGGATAGAGAGGGGCTGTGTTCGTTGTGGGATATTTCTCTTTGGAACGACTCTGTCTAGGCAGGTTGGAAACGAATCGAGGTGCCGGCTCATCTGACCCTCGAATGGTCCACGCTGCTAGACCTCCTTCATGGCTTGGTGCCCACGCGCAAGAGGAAAAGAGATATGAAAGGCTAGGGGCCGAATGCCAAAGGTTACACTGTCTCCATGGGATATGACAAGCTAAAAGAGAGGCCATACATCCCCCCTGACCCTGCACCTTGGCAGGGGGTCTAGCGTTTTCCTTCATGGCCCAAAGTCGACTTCTTTGCTTGGCTTCTCTGCCACGGCAAGATCCTTACGTATGACATCCTGCAGAGAAAAGGATTCTATGGTCCCTCCATCTGCTCGCTGTGCAACGAAAATGCAGAGACAGCTGTCCATTTAGTCCTCGAATGCAAGTTCTCCAAGCAGATCTGGGTCTCCTTTACCCACAATTTGGATCCCAACTTTTTGCTTCCTTGTTCCACTGCTGATCTTTTTTCTAATTGGGCAATCAGATATCTTGGCCCCCCTCCTAAAAATCAGATAATTAAATCCGCATGGGCTGTCCTTCCAAAGGTTATTTGTTGGCAGATCTGGCTAGAACGAAACAGAAGAATCTTCAGAAACATTAAACAGAATCACAAGGTCTTAGAAATTAAGATTAAATGTCATTTAAAGGAGTGCTTGACTGATATAAAAGATGATTCCAATCTTAGCCAACAGGACATTGCTTGGGGATCTTCCCTTGACTTGCAATTTCAATCAGCAGTTAGAAACGTCCCTCCTCTCAAAGACTAGAAAATAAGGAAATCCGAAACTGACCTTCAAGACTGGCTCAATTCACACTCAAGGCTGACCTTCAAGACTGGCTCAATTCACACTCAAGGCACTCTCTCTTTTTTGATGGGGCAGCAAAGGGCAATCCGGGCAAAGCTGGTGCAGGAGGTGTTGTTGTAAGTCCAATTGGGGAAAAAATTCATACCTTTGCTTGGGGGCTTGGATTCTCATCCATCGTTCAAGCTGAGGCTTTGGCCCTCTACCAAGGCCTCAAGATCCTCAAAGATTTAAATATAAGTGAAGCTAATGTCATAGGTGATTCCCAGATCATTATAAACGCAATGGTTTCCAACTCCCCAGCCTCGGATCTCAAACTAGCAAGGCTGATCCAGAATTAAGGGTTTGGAAAACGCTTTTCAGAAGTTGAATTACTACCATGTGCTGAGAACTCATAATAAACAGGCGGACATTGAAGCCAATAAAGCTACCCTCCTCTCTGTCGGGGTCAAGATGAAAGACGAAGAAGAATCTTGGGAACCTATCCCATAAGTTGTTCATTGTCATGTTTTACTGTTGGCTCTTAAATAAATTTGTTTGTATCTTTAAGTTAGGGAAAATCTCTGAAATCGAATTTTTAGATTTTCTATCATGGAAGAAGTTTGCAAGCTTCGGCTGCATTCTCAATATGAGCAGTGAGATGCATCAGGATTTAGACATCCTCAATGTAATCAGATTTCCGGCATTCAGGCCAAGATGAATATTAATACTCCATAACCGTTTCTGTCAAAAAAAAATTTATTTAACTAATTTAAGAATTTTTCTATATACTATAACTTTTATTAGTAAAATATATGTTAAATTTTGATTTCCAAATTCATAGACTAAGAAAATAAGTACAATCTTAAGTTATGATGAAAGTCGCTTTGATACTTGAATGAACTAAAATATATCATGTGTCAATTTGATATTGAACATGAAAGGAATTTCAATCATGCTTCATATTTGCTTGTAGAAAGTGTCTTTTAGTGCAATCAACATATATGTTATTACAATTCAATTTTAAAAATAAATTATTTGAATTATAAAGTCATCCATATATATATATATATATATATGAAACAATTTGTGACCCACCTCATCTACCATTTCATGGACAACTTTTTTAAGTATTTCAATCAATTTCTTATCTCAAGGTTCAATTAAAAAACAAAAATAGGCTTAAAATCCATTTTATTCAATTTTAATAAAAAATGTCATTTAAACAACAAATAGGTTTTACTCAAAATTATTTATTTTGAGATTATCTACAAGAGGTTAGTCATAAGATGATATAAGTCAATCATATTAAAATTTAAAATATAGGTCAAAAAAATAATATATGACAACATTTATATAATTTTATATAATATTATAAACTTTCCTAAATTTACAAGTAGTTATCCAAGTATTTCAATCAATTTCTTGTGGTGGAAATAAGTTTTATTCAATTTTTAAAAACTAAAATATGATTGAAATAAGTTATATGTTCAATTTTAAAAGATGTGGAGATGTAATAGTTACAAATAAAAGTTTTATTTGATTTGATTTTGTTTGAGCTTATTTACAAAAGCTTAGTCATAATGCACGTCGTCAATAAATTTTCTGTGCTTACACTGAAATCAATGCACAATATTAAACTAATTACTTTAAAATTAATGTATACCATCTATCTAGTTACATCAAATCAGAAACCCACATCTTTACTGAAATCAATGCCTCTAATGCAAGCAATCAAATAGGATGAGAAATCAACATCTGTACGGTAAAATCAATGAGTCTAATGCAAACAATCAAATAGGATTAGAAAACAACAACTATACTGAAATCAATGCATATGATGTTGCAAGTAATCAAATGGATTAGAAATCATCTACACTGAAATCAATGCATCTAGTGCTAGCAATCAAATAGGATTAGGAATCAACATCTACACTGAAATCAATGCATCTAATGCAAGCTCAATCTAACAGGATTACAAATTAACATCTTTAATGAAATTAATGCATATAATTCAAGCAATGATATAGAATTGGAAATCAGCATCTACACATAAATCAATGCTAATGCAAGAAATCAAATAAGATTAGAAATCGACATTTGTACATTGAAATCAATGCATCTAGTGCAAGAAATTTTCTTCCCTTACTCTGCCCCCTCCATCTCTCCTTATTTGTCTCTCTATCTCCCCCCCAGACACACATGTTTTCTCACTTAATATATATCTATCTCTACCTCCCTCTATCTCTCTCCCCCTTCCATCTATATATCTATCTCCCTTTATCTCTTTTCATCTATTTATATCGCCCCACAAACATACACATTCTCTCTCTCTCTCTCTCTCTCTCTCTCTCTCTCTCTCTCTCTCTATATATATATATATATATATATATATATATATCAAGTTTTGTCCTGCAACTCTCTTGTCTATCTCCCTCCCTCTCTCCCTCTCTCCATATCTCCTTCTTTGTCTTTCTATCTCACCCCTAAACATACACACTCTTTCTACATCTCTCCCTTCTCTCTCTCTCTCTCCACCTTTGTCTCTCTATACATCTTGAACTTCTTCTTTCCCTATCTTTTCCTCCAACTCCATCTCTCGAGCTCCCTCTCTTTCTCAGAGACTCTCTCCTCCTCTCCCTCTCTCCATCTTTGTGTCCCCCTATCTCTCTTACCCTTCTCTCCCACTCTCTTTCCTCTATATTTCGAAAATTTTAAAATACTTTGACAATTAAAATATTATGTTAAAAAAATTGTAGTACAACAATTTAATATGTTTATATAATACATATTTAAAATGCAAGATTTCAAATGTGTATTGTACATTCACCCACCTAGAGGGAAAATTATAATTTTCCATGGAAATATTATCTAAAATTTTCCAAAATATTAATGTTCCAGCTACATCCATCAAAGATACATAGAGCTCTTCATGTCTTCCAATTGAAATTGCTTAGGTTTTATTTCTTTAAAGGTAGTTTTAAGTTATGATTACTTCAGGATTTTAAAAATATTATATATTTTATTATGTTAGATTTATTAATAAAAAAAAATAGGTTAAATAAAATTAACATATTGAGTCAGCTTGTATGACTTTTTTTGCGTTAATGACTCTTTTGTTGACCTTGTATGACTTTTTTTGTCTTAATGACTCTTTTGTTGACACTTATGGCATATATCAACCACATTTATTAATGTGGTTGTGCTAGTATTTACTATAATATAAGAATTTTTATATTATATCAAATTTAATAATATTATGTCAAGACCCACTAGCACAATCGGTTGAGGATAAGCCTCGTTAGGAAGGCGAGACAAGATCAAACCTCATGAGGGGTGGTTGTGCCCTAGGGGGAGGAGACATGCTAAAAAATTCAATCAGCTAAGAGCTGGTGTGATCTCGGGTGACTTTGACGGCTTAGATTACCCTAGGTCACGACTCCTCAAGCCACAGGTCAAGCATGGAGGATCTGAGACAACTTGACAAACAAACAAAAAAGTTAATAATATTATATTAATCCAAAATTAATAAATTTAATATTAACATTAAAATATATTAATATTAAATTTTGTATATTAATATCATTCCATCATTTAATTTAATAATAATAATAATATATTTTAAATATTAAATTCAATAAGGTTTCTACATGACATGATAACAAAAATTATAATGAGAATTGGAATTTTAAAATGAGGTAAAGGCTTAATTTTAGATCATTAAAAAAAAATTATGTCGGCTTGATCAGGCATCATAGCTTGATCGAGCCATATCGTTCAATCGAGCCCCTGTTAACTACGTATGTTGCTCAATCGAGGGTTTACGAAACCCTCGATCGAGCTATTTGGATTTGAAATTTAGGCGCTCGATCGAGCCTCTTAAGTCTTAAAATCCATAATTTCAGCACCCATTCTGTAAAATTTCTTGCAACACCATTTTGTACCCTCGCAGACTTAGGGATGCATTTGTCCTTAGGTGGTGGAGATGATCATGTTGGATTTATGAAGGAATCCGCCATCCAATGGCATATGAGTTTGAAATTTTCGAATTCATATGATATTTTTCATCAATTTCTTTTAAACATAATGTTTGAAATTTTTTTGAACTATTTTAAAGAGGTTGAATAAAAAATCAATATCATAAAATATACACAACGAAAAAAAATGTAAAAAATACCACTACCTTTGTTTACGAGTCCTCTTCAAAAGGGTACTTTTGCTTTTTCAATTTATTTAAATAGTTGAAAAAAACCTTACGTGAACATGTGTCTGCAAAATGCAATTGAAATATTACTTCGTCAACTTTGAAAAATAATAAAAAATATATTTTTGCATTAAAAATATATATATATGAAAAACTTGGTTATTTATGTGTCGATCATATATATATATATAAAGTTATGCTAAGTGAACACAAGTATATCTCTTAAGATGTGTGAAAATTTGCAAGGACAAACATTTCATTTAATGGAAAATTGACATTATACGACGCTAAATATTTTTGTGAAAAATATCATTAGGAAAACAACACAATTCTCCACGACTTTTTACCCTGAATTAAAATTCACAGTGATTATATGAATTTTGAGGGCTTCAATTCGATAAAAGAGGAAAAACTTGAAATTGCATCGCCACAATTGGCCCAAAAGTGTAACCCATCTTCATGTTTTCACCTAAAAGAGAGAGAAATTATGGAATGCCATAAATACTCTTGTACCTAGCAATCCCTAGTTAGCATGAATGCAATACTAAATGGCATGGATGCACTATTCATAACGTATAAAAGATAATTACATAAATGCACAACGGAAATAAATTTGTTTATCAACAAGGATTTGAACAATAACCATGAAACTAGGGTTTGCACATAAAATCATTAATCAAACACAACACATAAATATACATCCATACACAAGAACTTAGGCCGTTATCTAAAATAGAAAATTGACCCGTTGTAGCCTATACATGTTCCACCTAGTCGTAGACCACGTGGTTCATAAATCTCAACCACAGGTCACCCCCGAACCAAGGTTGCAATTCCACAGGCAACAATCGGAAACTAAACAACAAAACCACAACCAAGGCACCAACCTCGGTAGCCTTAATCTCCAGCTATAGGCTCACGTTCCCCTAACCTGCACCCAACTGGCACAACCCAAGTCCCTCAGCGGTGTTCACCTTCCAAGGTGCCTTACAATCGGCCAGAACGGTCTCAGTCTACAACTTTAGAAACTATGCTACTCTTCGGGTGTTCAAATACCTGTAACCTACCCAAACCAAAGAACCCCCAGTCAATTCCAAAGCCCAAGCCAAGACTCACTAACTATCTCTGAACCGAGATACCACCAGAACTCCATGGCCACCAAGCCATAACCAAAAACATTGAAGATCACCAAACCAGAATTCATCTAATTCAATGTGGTTAATTGAATAACCACACCTCAGTTATTTCTAGAGTCCAACCCAAGACTCATTGACTCTCTGTCACAATGATTGCCTTTATAGGAAAAATAACACTTCTTATAAGTGCATGGCCTTCACTTGCCATGCCGCATCCTCCATAGTCACATGGGCCCTGGGTGCCTTTTCACCACAAAATCTCTCCATTGTTTCCATTTCACCATGGAATTATGTCCCCCATACTCTTTTCCATGGAGCAGGCTCCATAGCCAGCCTAATTTATTAATATTATAATATATGTACAAAGTTACATTGTATTTAAAATCTTGGCTTGTTAGCCACTTAGCCAAAACCGACATAAATACCTATGCATGGTGGCCCCAAAATCTATCTAATCTATCTATATGGGCACACAAACCCTCAAAAATAAATATGGATCACCAGCCTATTGGTTGTATACATCTGGCTCACCAGCCTAAATATTTTCATACATGCATGACCATCACCATAACTGTGGGGGGATTATAGAGGGTGGTAGAGCTCATGCTAGACCTTTTCTCACATGCTTACTAAGTGCCAACCATCTTTTGACTTTTTCTTTTCTTGTGTGGCTTTAAATGCTTTTATCATTCATTTTCTTACATCTCTCTTAGGGAAAATTTGTGGGCCCTGACTTAGAGATGATGATACAAAGTATTAGTGTCAATGACAAAAGACAATCAACCCAAAGAATGAATGTGGATAATGAGGGAAGCATGGACTAAGGTAAGTATGGATTACCTTAGGCAAGCTACTTCAATTAGTGCCTCCTATTAGTGCTCCTCCAAAAGGAAGGACCTTAAAGGAAGTCACATTGGACTAGGGGTATATTATAACCTCCAACGTGAAGCATGGGAACAAGGGCACAGTCAAGAGCAATCAATCTTCCAGCTTGGCATGTGATCCATATTATTATGCCCAAAAAATTAAATGAAAACACATGATTACAAGAATGGTTTGAGCATCCCTTCTAACAAATGATCTACCTTTTAAAATTATGTTAGATGGGAGAGAACATTGACCAATGTATAAGTGGAGAGCTCTATTGCAATGTTATTTGTGTGCCATGATATGGTTGATGGTTGTCTTGTTGTCACATGAGCAGTAAAAAATAATAATAATAATAATAAAATTAAAATAAAAAAAGTCTCCTATTGATAACCCACTTTTGGTGGGTTACCAAGATCTTTCATTGGTAAAAATCAACTTATTGAGCCTTTTGAAATTGCCCTATAACTTTATCCACTCAAATATAGAACTTGCAATAATAAACCACCTTCTCTTTGCCTTGAATATCATATCTTAATGGTGGCATTGTGAATAGAGAGATAGGTATCCTTCAACTTGATTTGCTCTTTCCTTAGGAACCCCTAAAGCTACCAAGGAAGCCTCCCTTGTCGAGGACCCATCCCTATTTAAAGAAAAGGAAGTGGTTTACTACTTGATAATGGTGATAATAAACCATATTCCACTATTTCCAACACCATGTGAACAGCTTGGCACTATGGTGCTATATTTTGTAACAATAATGCAAACAGAGAAGAAAAAATGTAATGTACCCAAAGAAAATTCAAGAAAATGTTTCCAAAAATTTGAAACCTTTTTCTTTGACACTTTTCTACAAACATTTAGTATGCAAGTTTTGGAAAATATTTTCGACAGATAACTCGGAACTTTCATCAAACAATTTGAGGACAAACTCTGGAAAAAAAATCTCCAATCAATATCTAAGGCAAAAATCTCATTTTTAATTGATAATAATATTCAATATTTACAAATGTCACGAGAGGGTAACACCTGGGACATGCTCCAGTTGATAAGAGGGATAGAAGTCAATTATATTTGGTGTTGATGGCCTGGTAATTTCACTTTAATGCTCAGGATCAATTCGGCCCCCTGGAGAATTAATTTCATCCTCCCAAGCTAAGCTACTATAGTACATCTTTACAATGATAATTCAGCCTTGACTGAATGTGCCTAGGACGAACTATTCCTTCTTCCTAGAGTTATGAACTTCTAATTTGAACCTTGACTATAAGTGTGTGGCAGTTTGCCTTTTCTCCTTGGTGAAGTACAGTATGCTCTAGTAATGATAAATTCAGTCCTTTTGGCACAGGAAACTCAGTGATAATATTGGATTATTTGGCCATTTCCTTGGCATATGAAACTTCTAAAAATGCATCAACAATTTAACCACAAATTATGAGAAAAGCAGTCCCAAAGAAGCTACTCGGCCTTTGATAAATTAGAGTGTTTGAAGCTTATAAAAATTTGGTATTTCCTTATAGATGATTCGTCCTTCCTCAATGGTAAACCCTAGTCATAAATAATGAATAAATTGTCCTCCTTGGAAATAATTTTTGAAAGTGTCTCCAATGACCTGGGTGTTGTGTTGCAAGGAGAGAAATTCAATTCAGCCCTTGGAGAATTTGATAAATAATTTGATCTGTGGTTGGAACCTGGCACTAGAACAAGATCAAATTCGACCCTTCTTGTGATGACAAAATCAAGAATTCGGCCTCTTCTTGGTGCAACAATTATAGAAGTTGCTCACACAAACTCCGTTTTCAATCTGAGTGCAAATAACCAACTCTGCCTCTAGAAACTTGCTTGTTGAAACCTTGAGGAAATTAGATCTCTTGGTACCACTAGATAGTTTGAACTTCATCCTCCTACAAGAAGCCAATTATCCCAAACTTTCAACAAGATTAGCAGTAAAACCCAATGATAAAAATTTCCAACTAGGGTGGCAAGTGAATCCACCAAAATTGGAAGAGACCAGCTAGGGTGGCAAGAGATCCACCGAAACTAGCATGAGGGCCTCGCTTGAAAGGCTTACGATTGAAACTCACTTTAGATCCTCTTCAATGACAATAAGAAATGATGGGATAGAATGATTAGCAAATGAGCTCCACCCTCCTTGTATAACTTTCATTGAGTCTTCTCCAAGCTTCTAGATCTTTTAATATTATTTTATTGGAGAAGCCAATTTTTCCTCCCAAGTGACTTTTTCCCCGTTCTAATAAAAACACTTTTTGCCCCTTTTTATTATTTATAATTTACCCTCTTTATTTAATAATATCAAAATTGGATAAATTCCCTTGGGTCTCCTAGATAATTTTTCTTCTCGCTAGTGTAAAGGAGACAATTAAGCAAGCGGTAACCATCGCTCTAGCTCAAGAGATAGGGGATATTACAGTCCTCCCCGCCCAAAATTGCGCATTCTCGAGCAATTTGAGTGTTGGACGCTGCAATATTTGTTCTCCCTCCCATGTAGCATCATTTGAAGGCAAATTTTTCCACCCTCCACCCTATAAGATCTTTGATCACTCTGCTCCTTAGCCTTCTCTCTCTTACCTCCAAAATCTCCTCAAGAATTAATACCAAATGTCCCTCATCCAAGGGAGGTAACTCAGATGAAGTGGCAATTTGCTTTCCAACTGCCTTGTTCAAGCAAGACACGTGGAATACATTATGTATCGTGCTTCCTTCTTAGACGTTCCAACTCACAAGCCACCTCTCCTATCCTCTTGCTGATTCAATAAAACCTATGAACTATGGCTTAAGCTTCTTTGTGTCCTTCTGCTTGAGGAAACACTGCCTATATGGATGCAAGCACAAGTAAACTATGTCTCCCACCTCAAAGCTCCTCCCTATCTGATGTTGATCTGCATAATACTTATGTTGGTTCTGCGCTGCATGGAGGTTGTCCTTGAGTGCTTTAAGGATGTACTGGCACTCCTATACCCGATCTCTAGCCATTAGGGCTTTGTTATCACCGAACACCATGCCAGCAAAGGATAATGCACCATACTCATACAAAACCCTAAATGGTGTCATCCCAATCGACACATGGCATAAGTATTGTAGCAATACTCTCCCAAATGTAGTCACTTCACCCACCCTCTTTGCTACCCTGATACATAATTCCTCAAGTACCCCTCGAGCCATTTATTTATTATTTATGCATGTCCAGCCATTTGTGGGTGATAGCTTGTACTAGGGTTGAGTTTTGTGCCCACCAATCGAAATACCCCCTGCCATAAACTCCCATAAATCTAATGTCCCTATCACTAACTATGGTCTTGGGTAGACCATGTAGCTTGAAGATGGGCCTGAAAGAATAGCTCTGCAACCTGGGATTTTGAGCTCCTA
The DNA here is from genome assembly GCA_034641835.2 of Pinus albicaulis. Classification (NCBI taxonomy): domain Eukaryota; kingdom Viridiplantae; phylum Streptophyta; class Pinopsida; order Pinales; family Pinaceae; genus Pinus; species Pinus albicaulis. The sequence goes on from CM076573.1 coordinate 183,884,187, forward strand.
TAGGAAATCGCAAAGAAATAAGCATACTTATGCAATTGATCCACCTCCACATATATGCAATCATTGCCTTGTACTGAAGGCAATCTCGTGATTAAGTCCATCGAGATGCTTTCCACTTCTATTCTAGAATAGGGAGTGACTGCAACAGTCCTGCTAGATGTGAATGTTCCTCCTTATTTGGCTGGCAGACTATACATTCGTGAACATACTTCAAGACATCCTCCTTAAGGCCCTTCCAAGAGAACCTCTTGATGACCGCCTTATAGGTCTTAAGGTATCTCAAGTGACCTACAAGTGGGGAATCATGCAATGTTTGTATAACCTTTTCCTTCAACTATGACCCTAGTACCAAATAAATCATGTCCTTGTAGTAGATGATATCCCAGACCACCCAATATCTACCATCATGTATCTGTCCATCCAAGATCTCACATGCCATCTTGTCCTTGGAGTTCTCTACTAGTAGCTGAGACTTTCACTCCAAAGATGTGTCCATGAAAAAGTGCATCTACAACCACATTATTTTTCCTTTCGGCATGCGCAATCTCAAAATCATAAGCCTAAACCTTGCTCACCCACTTATGTTTCCAGTAATTCAACTCCTTATGATCTGAGAAAAATTTGAGACTGTTGTAATCAATCTTAAATTTGAACTAGTTGGCCACTAGATATGGCTTGAACTTGGCCAATGCATGCATTATGGCAAGCATCTCTTTGTCATAAATAGAGTAGTAACTCTCATAGTCCCTAAGCTTTCTACGCTCGAAAACAATAGGGTGGTTGTTCTACATCAACATTGCTCCAATCCCCTCACCTAAAGCATCGCACTCGAAAACAAATGGCTAAGAAAAATCAGGGAAAGCTAAAACAAGACAAGAGCTCATTACCTCCTTAAGTTGCACAAACGTCTTCTCTGTTGCATCCATCCACACAAAGGGTTCTTTCTTGGTCACATATTTAAGGGGAGCTGCCAGTTGTGAAAACCCCTTGACAAATCGCCTATAGTAAGTGCAAATACCCAAGAAACCTCTCTACATCATCACATTCTTGGGAGTGGGACAATCAATGATGGCTCGGATCTTCTCCTGGTGAAACTATTATTGAACACATGGTTCATACAAGACTAAAAGGTAGCAGGTGTGTTGGTCAGCCTAAAGAACATAACCAAGAACTCATAATGGCCATAGTGACACCTAAGAGTTGTTTTTGGAATATCCTACTCCTTGAGTCTAATTTGATAGTAATCCAAGTGGAGAACAATCTTGGAAAAATATTTGGCCCCATTTAATTCATCCATCAATTCATCAATTTTGGGAATGGGGTATCATTTTTTGATGGTCTTCTTATTCAATGCTTTGTAATTGGTACACATCTTGAGGGACCCATCCTTTTCTTAACTAAGACCACAAATGAGACAAATGGGATAGAACTGGGATGTATGTGGCCTAGTCTGAGCAGCTCTTAAATAGTCTTCTCAATGTCATATTTGTATGCCCTAGGGTGTTTGTAGGGAGTGGTGATGACCTCTTGGACTCCCTCCTCCAACTCAATGATATGCTCAAAGTCTGTGTCAAGTGGCCTCCCTGGTGGAATATCCCTAAACAACTTCTGATATTTCTGCAATAGGGTTGTAATGACTGCTGGATATCGATGATGTTGAGCCTCTTGCTTCTTTTCTGACACTATGCACTCTACTGCCCACTCAATGTCTCCATGCCGAAATATTGCCTCAATCTGATTTGATGCCACTGTCTTGGGAGGGTAGGTATGAAACCCCCTTAGCACTACCATTTTTCCATCCTTCATAAACTCCATCTCCATTTGCTAGTAATATGTGGTGTATTGCTCAATAGAGATAAGCCATTGAACTCCCAACACTACATTAGTGTCATGAACAGTGGTCACAAAAAAATCATCTATGATGGTGTAGTTACCCATTGTCAAGCTCATATTAGGTATCAACGTGTTGCATTACATGAAGCTGCATTCTAAAATAGCTATGGAAAACCCCTCAAATTTTGTAGTGGCTAACCCCTTCGTGTCTACATAGTAAGCATCAATAAATTTGTGGGAGGGCCAACCATCAACCAAAATTGCCACCCTTTGCCCCTGTATAGTCCCTCGAGTCCTAAGAGTGACTATCAAGGAATGTCCATGAGTGAAGCAATGACACTGCTCTTTTCTCCCTCTTGGGGTTGCTCACCCTCCATCTCTCTAAGTTCCTTCTACAGTTGCCCCTACTCGTCCTCCTTGTCCTCATTGTCGAAGAATACCTCAATGTAATGAGCCTTTCCCTTGGCATTGCATCGATGCCTTGATGCCCAAGGTTCTTGGCATGTGAAACATTGTCTCCTTCTCCTAAGATCTCTCATGGTCTCCTCATCTAGTTGTTTCCTCCCTGTCCGCTCCTTTTGAGGAGGTTTGGTATCTTTTCTCTTGGGTGGAAAGGTAGATTTGATGGGCGCTTTGGACTTAGGAAGTGCATCCTGTAAATCTCTTGTCCTACTGACTGCATCCTGTAAAGTAGGCTTGCAGGACCTTACTAACCCCCATAGAGGTTCAGCCAATCCCTCAACAAATAGTGTAATCCTACTAGGCTCAGACAGATCTGACACCATGACTAACATCCTCAAGAATTTTGATATGTAATGTTCCATGCTACCCTTCTGCTTGAGTTGTGGGAGCTCCTTGAAATACAACTATTGATCCTTCCGATCAAATCTTTCTATTACCGTTTGAGTAAAATCCTCATAGATGGTTATATTGGCATGTCCCAAGGTGGTTAAACCATGGTACCACCAATCATGCGCTTCTCCCTCTAAATGCAAGGTGTCCAACTTGATGGAATTTGCTTCTATCACCTGGTTCAGCTGAAAATAAGTGTCCAGTTTTTTGAATCCACGCCTTTGTTGTATACCCAGTAGAACCATCAAAGTTTGAAAGAGGCAGCTTTCCCACAGTTCACTACAATTTTGTTGTTTTGTGTAGCTGCTACTCCACCCCCTTTGCCTTTGTTACCACTCTTCAAGAGACAAAAAACCTTGAAAGTGATTGTATCTTGGAAGCTATCTCCCATGGACTAGTATCCCTGAAAATAATCACCCAACGGCATGTCTTCTTGATCTGTGGGTTTTGATGGATTGGCAGGCAGAAATTTAGGCTTGGTGGGTCGAGATGCTCCACTATAAATTTGAGGATGGCCCTGGGGTTAGTAGCTGCAATATTATTAGGAGATGTCCCCACTCCTCTTTCTATCTTTTTGCCAAGTCATTTAGAGCTTTCAAAAGGCTCTGAAATGTTGCTTCCTCTTTGTTTAATGGGGTGTTTGTATCTCCCATTTGGACCTATTTTGATACAGTGGGAACTTTTTCCTTTTGCAAGGGTAAATTTGGTTCTATATCTATTTAGAGCTCTCTTTCTTTGCTCTTGTACCTGTTCCTTCTATAAGTCAAATTCAAAAAATTCTCAGAGGTCATGTGTCTTGATACCACAGTGGGCCAAGCTCTGATACCACTATAATGTACCCAAACAAAATTCAAACAAATGTTTCCGAAAATTTGAAACCTTTTCCTCTGACATTTTTCTACAAACAGTTAGTATGCAAATTCTGGAAAATAATTTCAACAGATAACTCAGAACTTTCGTCAAACAATTTGAGGACAAAATCTGAAAAACAACTCCAGTCAATATTTGAGGAAAAAATCTGTTTTTTAATTGAGAATAATATTCAATGTTTACAAATGTAACTGGAGGGTAACACCTGGAACATGCTCCAGCTGATAAGAGGGACAGACTTCAATGATTTTTGGTGTTGATGGCCTGGTAATTTCACTTTAACGCTCATGATCAATTCGGCCTCCTAAAGAATTAATTTCGTCCTCCCAAGATATGCTACTACAGTACTTCTTTCCAATGATAATCCGGCCTTGAATGAATGTGAAATGAGCTCAGCCTCAAGGTGATTATATGACCACTGAATGTGCCTAGGACGAACTTATTCCTTCTTCCTGGAGTTATGAACTTCTGATCTGAACCTTGATTGTATTTCTGATCTGAACCTTGACTATAAGTGCATGGCAGTTTGGCTCTTCTCCTTGGTGAAATTCGGCCCACTCTGGTAATGACAACTTCAGTCTTTTGGCACAAGAAACTCGGTCATAATGTTGGAGAATTCAGCCCTTTCCTTGGCATAGGCAACTTCTAAAAATGCATCAACAATTTAACCACAGATTCTGAGCAAATATGTCCCAGTGAAGCTACTCAGCCTTCGAGAAATTAGAGTGTTGGAAGCTTATAAAAGTTCGAGAAATTAGAGTGTTGGAAGCTTATAAAAGTTCGGCCTCTCCTTATAGATGATTCAGCCTTCCTCACTGGTAAACCTTGGTCACAAATAATGAATAAATCATCCTTCTCCTTGGCAATGAAATTCTGAAAGTGTCTCCATTGACCTGGGTGTTGTGGTGCAAGGAGAAAAATTCAATTCGGCCTTTGGAGAATTTGATAAATAATCTGATCTCTGGGGTTGGAACTTGGCACTAGAACAAGATAAAAATTGGCCCTTCTTGTGATGAGAGAGTCAAGAATTTGGCCTCTTCTTCACATAACAATTACTAAAGGTGCTCACACAAAATCGGTCTCCAATCTGAGTGCAAATAACAAACTCGGCCTCTGGAAACTTGCTTGTTAAAACCTTGAGGAAATTCGATCTCTTGGCACCACTAGATAGTCTGAACTTCATCCTCCTGCAAGAAACCAACTATCCCAAACTTGCAACAAGATTAGCAGTAAAACCCAATAATAAAAATTCCCAACTAGGGTGGCAAGTGAATCCACTGAAATTGGAAGAGACTAGCTAGGGTGGCAAGAGATACACTGAAACTAGTGTGAGGGCCTCGCTTGAAACCCTCAATAGTTTCAACCCTCAAGACTGAAACTCGCTTGAGCTTATCTTCAATGACAATAAGAAATGATAGGATAGAATAATTAGCAAATGAGCTCCACTCTCCTTTTATAACTTTTAATTGAGTCTTCTCCAAACTTCTAGATCTTCTTCTAATATTCTTTTATTGGAGAAGACACTTTTTCCTCCTGTGTGACTTTTTGCCCCATTTTTATTATTTATAATTTACCCCTTTTATTTAATAATATCAAAATTGGGTAAATTCCCTTGGGTATCCTAGATAATTTTCTTTATCGCTAATCTAAAGGAGACAATTAGGCGAGCAATAACCATCGCTCTAGGCTCAAGATATAGGGGACATTACAAAAACCATCATTCTTTATACTGAGCTTAAACCAATAAGCAATCTGTTTGGCCCGGTTTTTTATCACTAATTTCAGTGCCAATGGTTGCTTCAATTTCCTCAATGGTATAAAGCTATTCCAAGAGATTACTTACATAGTCTGCCAAAAAACAAGAAGGTACCCATCTGTTTGTTTTTCTTTTTCGATAACTGCAGTGTCAATAGTTGCTTCAATTGTTTAACTTCCTCAATGGTGGATGGGGGGCTGTTCCAAGAGATTGTTTACATAGTCTGCATTAGCTTAATCTCAAGGGGCAATTTACTCAATTACATCTTGATCTCGTAACATTAGTAACCACACTCAATAAACAAGAAGCAAAGCCCTAGTACTAGGTCTTCCTTTTATGATAAAACTCAGAGAATTTGATGCTTAATTTAGTTAAGTACTCTTCATTTTCTCCAATGGCTGTGTGGTGCAAACAGAAAGAGAATAGAGTTGTGTCCAATCATGAGATTCTGGTGATAATTGACCTAGTACCAACCATTACCCTTGACAAGTGCAAATACAAAGGAGTAGAGTACTGTCTATATAATTCTGATGGTAGTTGGCCTACTATCAACTTCTGCAGCTATCACTTGGGAGTGTAGGATGGAAATTGCAACATGCATTTGTCACTTAAACCATTTCCCATTTTCATATGCATTATTTTCCCATTTTACTTTGTGGTCATTCTTGGATACTGCTTTCATATGTAAAAGTTAATCAGTTACTTCCCCAAAAGTAGAATTGGCCTGCACCAAATAGTAAGCAAATTGACATACAACTTTACATAATATTTTTATCTGATGACCTCGAATAAGTTTTCAAGTTTGGTTTATAATGCTATCACTTTGTAAAATTTAAACCATAAAGAAGTGTCAACAAGGGTGTGTAGAAGAAAAAACATTCTTTACTTAAATCGCCAACACAGATTTTGAAATCCTGAACTTCTCGTAAAAGTTTTTGTTTTCATGCATGGCATCCAAATCTTCAGTGATAAACATTGTCAGTTATAAACAATTTCAACCAGTGAAAAGCATGTTCCCTCTTTAGTGTCGGCCAGAATTCAACAAGGTTAGTGATACTTGATGCAAGACCTTGAACCCTGCTGAGGGAAAGAATCTACATGCCGTCCATAACAAATCACTGAATGCACAACATAATAAACAGCCTGTTGTTACAGTTATATGAAATTATGTATGGATTTCTGAGTACAGGAGTCAATTTATGGGCCAAACGAGATTGATATAGAATAGTATAAACTAATCACAAGTCCAATGTTGTCAAGTTACCTGAGGTCTTCTATCTAACCACTTTGAATAGAAGCTGTAAAACATTAATGAGTTGCATGGTAGTATTGCCAGGGCTGACATAACCACATGATACTCGTAGAGTGTTTACTATATATTCACATAAGAGGATATGTTTTCATCTTTTGTAACACTTTAGAGAAGAAATGGATATTAATGGGCCGTAAAATTAGCAGTAACTTAATGTAAGTACCAGAGTACAGGGCTCAGAGACACTTAAACTCAGGGATGAAGAAATATTCTCTTTCTCTGCATGGTAAACAATGTTGTATCTTCCACACCCTGCATAAAAGTAATAATTCTAGAGCAGATGCATCCGCTCCAGAGGTGATACATGTAACCACTCAATTAGTGGCCTCCCAAGGCCAACAAAACATCCAGAATTTCCACTTTCAAGATAAAATGGTGAATGAAAAATGTGAAGTACTTGTTCAACTGATTGCTTCACTAAAGAAGAACCTGTAACTCTACTACGTCTGCCCCACCCCGTAATAATGTCAATACGATCTGGTTCCACACCAGACATAAGCATCCTCTCTCTAAGCCTTGCAAGTGTTCTTGACAAGGCAATAAGAGCTGTCCCTATCGACATAACATGCAGGTTTATTGACCAATAGTTGGGTGCTTTCAGAGTCACTGCATGTGGATAAAGATTTTTCTCTATTGCAACTTCCCACACAAATCCTGCCTCTTCTTTGAGATCAGACTTGTAAAGAAAGTTCATAATCGCATCAGCAAAACCCCGCTTGCTTTCTTGATCTTCACTGTGCATCAGGTCAAAAAATTTGCCTGCATGGTTCCTAACATTCTGCCCACCAGGTTCAGCTGCAGGGAGAGATATGAGAAATGAATGTGCTGGATGGCCTGTATTTGCTAGTAGTGTCGAGAATAAATCCAAGTCGTCCTGACAGAGAGTACTTGTACAGCCACTTAAAAGCAGAGTATATGTCTGCAGAGATGGAAATAGATCCATTTGCAACATACTCTGGAGAACCATATGTGCTTCATTAAACATGTGGCCTCTCAAAAATGCACTGAGTAATGAGTTGCACGTTGGAACATTTGGCCTGAGACCCGAATTTAGCATCTTGCTATACCACTGACCTGCTTTACCAACATTCCCTGCTTTACCCCACATGTCAACTAAAAGGCCATAAACTGGCTCATCTGGCTCCCAGCCTGCCTGCTGCATCTCCATGAAAACTGCCTCTGCTTCTTCAAAGCGACCACAATGCCCGAGCACCTCCATTGCTATACTGTATGTTACATGATCTGGCTGAAAGCCAGCATTCTGCATATCTCTATAAACCTTTAAAGCAACAGGGTACTTCCGGGCCTTTGCATGTAAATCAATAATTATGTTATAAGTAACTAAGTTAGGAACACAACCCTTCTCAATCATCTCACAGAAAAGCCTATAGGCTGCAGATAATTCCCCTGCTTTTCCAAGGCAGTTAATAATCACACTGTATGTAAATGTGTCAGCCAACAGACCAGCTTGTTGCATTTCATTGTACATTTTCATAGCAACATCCAGAAATCCAGCTTTGGCATGAATATCAATGAGAGTGCAATAGGTGACCCTGTCAGGTCTGCACCCTGCCTTTTGCATTTCATAAAATATATCCAACGCCTTTCCTATGTAGTTTGCACGGCCATAGCAATGAATAAGGCGATTGTATGTTACAACAGTTGGTTCATACCCATCCCTTCGCATTTCATCAAGGAGCAGATTGATGACCTCAAATTTCCTGGCACGTCCCAGTATACCTATCATAGTTGTGTAGGAGTGCTCATCATGCATAAACCCTTCCTGTCGTTTGGCCCACTTAAAGAAATTCAAGGCTAAGCCTGGATCATGCAGTGATTTTAGAACTTGATTTACTTGATAAACATTCAAGGTCACGTTCAAATTGGCCAAAGCTTCTTCAGTAGCAGGCCCCCAATACATTTGCCTCAGAATCGCACTCACCTGCTCCACTAAACTTCCATTTGAAGGAAGACATGCACGCTGAGGTGCACTTCCATTTATCTTCTTACTTCCTCTGGCATTACCTTTATTCAAGCCTTTTCTGCAGCTTTCGGGTGGTCCAAAATTTTTCCCATCTGTGAAAAGCTTCCCAGGATTACTCTGTGCTATTACATTACTTGTATGGTGTTTGCTACTTTGTGAATCAATTTGACGACCTGTGCGATGGCAAGAGGACGAAGTTGGTTGTGAAACAAATGGACATTCATATGATAAAAGTTCATTGCCTTGCTGTTCATTTCTTCCAGATAAATGTACAAGATCTTGTTGGGAAACCTGCCCATTGGCTGTGGAACAGTATCCCCTGGAATTTATAAGAGTTGAAGGATTTGGACTAAAGGACTGCTGTGCGGGTCTCTGAACACCAGCTGAGAAAACTGGTCTTAATTGTGCTGCACCTTTCCTAGATTTAGAAAATGGTAGATGCTCCTCATGGCCCACAGATGCTGGTCTCTGTCTTTCTAATGAACTGTTTGGTATTCCAATTACATGTCTTTTGTTAGCCTCTGCTTTATCTGTCGAAGATATTGAATCTGACCTGGATGATAGATTTGCTGATTTAGGCTTCCGTCTGAAAGCACCAGAGTTTGGGCTAGGCCTATCAGATCTAACATTGTTGCTATAGTACTTTGCTTCCCGAGAATCTCTTGACACAGAGATTCGTTCAACTGCCTTAAGACCACCTCCATATGAATTATCAGCAACTGCAGTTGAAAGAGAGAGCCCCTGCTCAGTAACACTTTTAACTTTTTCCTTTCTGTTACTGTCCTGTGTAGGAGCTTCTTTATCACTACTCGAGACAGAAGGCTCAGAAGAAACTTTATATCTTGAATTTTGATATTTACCAGTTGTAAAGGCTGGCCTCAACACATCATTCTTATTGCCAAACTGAGAGGATGGAACATGAGAATATGTGTGAGTGCCATGCTCATTTTGGCTATTGAATCGATGTTTGGGGGAATTATTGTCATCCTCAGGGCAAGGAGGTGAACCATCCACAGAATTATTCCGTGCACCAGATATAAGAACTGACCTGGCACCCTTGCAAAGTGGAAGCAGCTGTTTTGGCCTCAACATTATCTGTAGACAAGTATGACAAGTACAAATAAAAGTTACAACTAAGACCATTAGATAGTTGAAATAAACTCAGTGCACTCTATAAACTTTTCTTGAATACACCTTTAGTGGTGATGAGAATTCATACAAATATGAACAAGCAGTCATGCAGGAAGGAATCATAGACACCATTTTAAACCCACAATGAAAAGAAGACCATTGACTATGAAATTATATCACAAATTGCAAGGATTTAAACTTACGGATGCCGCCCAAAACAAAAACAAAAACAAAAACAAAAAACAAAACAAAACAAAAAAAACCACTAACCAACACAGGTAGAACGTCAAATTTGTCACATAAAAAGAGAATAGGGTAGAAGTTGTAAGCCCTCCCTAATCCTTGATGTAACCTTGAATTACTGAAGGATATTTACTGCTGTAATTTTCTGGTTTCTGTTTTTCACTATATTTTTTAGGGCTGTTCTAAGTAAGGAGAAAGATAAGCATGACACATCATGGTTCTCTTGATCTTGTGCAATCTAATTTGAAGAATTATGTATTGTTGGTTGTTTGTTCAATAAGAAGGTTGTCCTGGTTTAGCTACTTCATCCTAGGTTTCTTACTGTGGTTGTTATTTCTTTGATGGCTACACCTTATTCTTGGTTGTCATTTCATGCTTGTGATGGTACATCTTATGTAAGTACTCTCACTTATTCTTGCATGACCTGATACTCTGTTTGGGACTAATAATGGCATATCAGTGAACAGCTTAATTACATCTTTTGCATCCCATTCAAACCCTCTTGCTCTTTGATCTCGACTCCATTGCCCAAATTGGATAGACACCGATCTTGTAAGTCCACCATCTCTTTGCTTCTAAAGAATATCATAAACTTCTTTTCTAGGGTTTCCCCTCTTGTGCTGAAGAAGAAACAGACTAAAGTGAGAGAGGAAGAGTTGTGGTGACAATGGACAACCTTTTGTGAGTGTATATTTCCACAGCCTATAGTCATTTTGATATAAGTTGCTGGATATATGCTCGCACACAACATATATCCAGAAACTTGTATCAAAATGGACAACCTTCCGAAGTGCCTCTAGGGTTGCACTTCATTCAGGGACTTGCATATTTTTAAGTGTGAGTCTGGGAGGTAACAAATACAAGAAGCTTCAGTTTTAAACCTGCACATAGTCAGACTTTCAAACACAAAGGACTACCTAAATTGCTGTGTTTCCTTTTACTACCACTCAAGCCTATGCAATTACAACACCTATCAAACATTTAAGATAGTCTGCAGGCCAGTCTGGGAAAGCCTTCACATGTGAAGATGGATTACTCATAGAGAAGAAACCAACCTCTTGCATCCCAATGGTTTAAAATGCTACCATGCTTAAGCCCCCACGTTACCCACATGTAAGGTGGATATTTCAAGTTTCAACTTACAGTGTAGCTGACCTTAGTTAGAGTTACACACATCATCAACCAAATGTTGCCTTTGAACTTTATAGTTAGATTGACAGCTTGTTGCATCTCCTCTGCTTCTCTTCTGCTTCATGCTTTTAACATAGTTACTGTCCCTGTCTGAAAATTGACTTCCTGAGTTGAATATACATATTCACAAAAGCCATAATCACATTTACAAGTACTTCTGAAGATTCTTGCATTCCTTCTATTACTATAAATCCAACTTTTTCCATCCACTCTGATAGCCTGTTATTCAAGGCATTTTGTTACACATCCTATCTAGATTGACAGCTTGAACTTTATAGTTAGATTGACAGCTTGCTGCATCTCCTCTGCTTCTCTTCCATTTCATGCTTTTAGCATAGTTACAGTCGTGTCTGAAAAATGATCTCCTTAGTTCATTAAGTACATACTCACAAAGCCAAAACCACATTAATAAGTACTTCTGAATATTCTTGTGTTACTTTTATTACTGTAAATCCAACTTTTTCCATCCAGTATGATAGCCTTTTATTCAAGGCATTTTGCTACACATCCTATATACATTTTTCCCTTTAAAGCAATATATATGTTGGTCAGTGTGCATTACGTTAAGCAACAACCTGGTCACAGATTATTACAGTAACTCACTTCAAATTTTGTTCTCTTACTAGTGTTTTCTTTCATGTTCATTTATCACCAGAAACATAGCCCATCACATAAACCATACCAGATTTGGCATGACAGAAGACTCGAGAACAACCTAATATTATGCAGTATGAATCCATTTTCCTCACCAACAAACTCGTTACTTTTGCCTCCCCTCATATTGAGATGTGAGAAGTTAATGCAATAAGGGAAAGTTTCTCATACAATAATCTGAGGGTCAATATTAAAGCAGATTCAATGCCCACATTTTATGAAGGTTTAGACTTTAAACTGGTTAAAAATCAAATATTGCTGGATGCTACAGCTAGGGTAACAACTATTTTAACCATGTTTACCTTCAATCAGACAACCCATTCGCCTTCTTGATAGTGGTCCATTACGAAAAATCGTCATTTCCATATTGGTTGAAAACCAGATCTCGTTTTTACTGCAGCTCTGATATTTTCTGAGAAATACTGGTTGTAGCTGGGCCTCAACTAAATACCATTGACAATTAATGAACAACTTTTCAAATATAGCATATGTTTGGGGCTAAGGCCAATGTCAGCACCTTAATGAAGAAAGTGGACAGTTGGCTGCAATCCAGATTCCAGCCAAATTATAGGGTTGATCTTCTCAAAACGTTAAAAGATTATCTTACACTAAATACAGGGATGGAGAATGCTGAAGGCCAATGTAACCTGACAGGCTTGCCAGTCTTCTCCCTTCCTCCCTTCAACTTGGCCAATAAGTGCAGTGTCTGGCACTCAAGTTCTCAATCACACAAGGCGAGTTGAGGTCAATATCAAAATCAGAAGATTAAAATGAAGTGAGAAAGAGGAATGAAAAGAGGATTATAAGCAAAGCAAGAGTGTACTTGATGAGATTGGAGCGAATAAGCTCAGAAATTGATGATAAAAGATATATATTTTATTAATTACTTGAATGATGAATTACATAGAAGAGCCCCTGGCTTATATACCGCCTCGGGTGCCTCTTGGTGAAAGGGCATGATCTTTTGATCATGCCATTTTTCCTAATTAACCTATAATTACAAATTTATTAAATTTTACATAACATTGCCTTCCTCTCGAAAATATGCTTTGTCCTCAAAGTATACGTAACAACAAGTGTTGTTGACGAAACGCTTATGTCTCCCAAGAAGCTTCTTCTTCTGGTATGTCTTTCCACTTAATCAAGTATTCTTTGATTATTCGTGATCGCAACTTCTTTTCCCTAGTGGAGATGATACCTTCTGGTTCTAAAATGATCTTTCCTTCGTCATCTAATGTCGGAAGTGCGGTCCGCGCCACTTGGTGTTTGCCAAGTGCTTTTTTAAGGCAAGACACATGGAAAACGTTGTGAACACAACTTTTATGGGGAAGGTTTAAATTGTATGCTACTTGGCTGATCTTTTTGTTAATCTGGTACGGTCCATAGAATTTTGGTGCCAATTTTTTTTTCCTTTATGTTTTAAGGACAACTGCTTGTAAGGCTGAAGTTTAACAAATACCCATTCTCCCACTTCGAATTCTCTTTCTGTTCTATTTCGGTCAGCCTACTGCTTCATACAATTTCTTGCAATATTTAGATTTTCCTTTAGTGCCTGGAAGACTTTTTGTGTTTCTTCTAACTGATATTTAACTGCTGGAAGTTTTGTCTCGATAATGGCAAGGTCCTTCCATTTAAAAGGTTCCTAACCGTACAGAGCTTGAAATGGAGTCATTTTCACTGAAGTGTGGTAAGTGGAATTGTACCACCATTTGGCGAGATGTAACCATTGAGCCCACTTATTTTGTTTGTTTGTTGCATAACAACGTAGGTAGGCTTCTAAACATTTATTGACAACTTATGTTTGACCATCTGTTTGAGGATAGTATGTTGAACTCATGTTGAGGTAGGTTCCTATATGTTTGAAAAATTCCTTCCAGAAATTACCTTTGAATTTGGCATCTCTATCACTAACAATGAAATTTATAGACATTTTTGCAAAATATCTCGGCGATTTGTTTTGCCAAGTTTGATTTCCTCATTCCTATGAGGTGTGCATATTTGGTGAGTATACCGACTACTACGAGAATTTTGTCTTTTCCGTCTGACATGGGTAATCCTTCAATAAAATCCATTGATATTTCTTCCCATTTTTGGTTGGGGATATTTAAGGGGTGGAGCAGACCCGGGGCATAATGTTCTCACTTTTATTACACTGACATCGGTCACATTCGGCTACATATTTTTTAATATCATTATTCATTCCCTTCCAAAAAAATGATTGGCGTGCATTATAGTAGGTTTCAAAGAAACCTACATGTCCGACTGACAATGAACCATGGAACTCTCGGAGAACTTTGGCTTTAAATTTGGAATTTGGACTTAGGTAAATTCTTCCCTTGTACCACAGAATATCATTTTTCCATTCAAATTTTGAATTCTAAGGAGAGTTATTGATTATAACACTTGTTTCTGGATCCTTTGCATACTCACTTTGAATTTCATTAAGCCATTTTGGGACACCAACTGAAATTGCAAGTAATGATGATTTTGCGTCTTTCCTGTACAAAGCATCTGCTACTACACTGTCTTTCCCTTTCTTATATAATATATCCATGTCGAAGCCAGCAATTTTTTCGATCCACTTGTGTTGTTCTGTAGATAGTATTTTAAGCTCGAGAAGGTGTTGAAGACTATAGTATTATGGTGTGTTCGTATTAAGAACTTACTTCCCAAGAGATATTGCCTCCACTTAGCTAATGCATGCATAATGGAGAGCATTTCCTTATCGTATGTAGACTTGAGACATTCTCGCTTGTTGAGCTTCCTCCTCTCAAACGCTATTGGATGACCATCCTGCATCAATATTGCTCCTATGCCAAAACCTGAAGCGTCACATTCAATTACAAAAGGCTTTGAAAAATCTGGAGTTGCTAATGTAGGTGCCTTGTACATGATTTCCTTCAAGTCTTAAAAACATTTTTCTGCCTTATCATCCCATTGAATGGAGTTATTTTTCAACATATTTGTTAGGGGTGCAGATACATGAGCATAATTTCGAATAAACCTTCAATAGTATCCAGTCAACCCTAAGAATCCTCTTAACTTGGAGATGTTAACTGGTTTAGGCCATTCTTTTATAGCTTTGATCTTATTAAGATCTACTTTTACTCCTTCCTTGGATATTATGTGTCTGAGGTACTCTACTTCTTTTCTGAAGACGCACTTAGACATCTTTGCATAGAACTGATGTTCTTCTAATATCTTGAGAACTTGCTCCAGATGTTGTAGATGCTCCTTCCATGTTTTACTATAGATAAGAATATCGTCAAAAAACACTATCACAAACTTCCTTAGATATAGACGAAATACTTCATTCATGGTGGCTTGGAAAGTGGTCGAAGCATTAGTTAATCCAAAAGGCATTACCTTAAATTCATAATGTCCTTCATGTGTTCGAAAAGAAGTCTTCGCTATGTCCTCTAGCCTTATTTTGATCTAGTAGTATCCTGATCTCAAGTCCAATTTTGAAAAGTATTGGGCTCCATGAAGTTCATCTAGTATTTCATTTATAAATGGAATCAGAAACTTATTCTTAATCGTTACTTTGTTCAATCCTCGATAATCTACACACACTCTAACCTAATTCTGAAGTTTGTTACGGTAAAACAACGCGTCGCTTGATGAAACGGCGGGGATGAAAAAACGGCGATAGCAGAGAGCTCGATGAATTGCGAGACAACATAAGGTGTTGAACAATGGAATGAAAGACATGTTTGTTTGTGGCAGAATAAGCAGACAGAGTGTGGGGAGTTGTTAGCGGTAAATAGGTTTTGCGGAAATGGTGACAGTCATTCTACAAGGGAGTCACAAGAGTCAGTGGTAGTTAGAGGGTGTTAACACAGTGGTGGACGAAAGCAGGTGAGACGATGGTGTTCACTATGGAGGGGAACTGTGGAAAATGTGACAACGAAACAACAGCTAAACAGGGAACAGTCGGAACCAGGCAGAAGATAAACGAGAACACGACAGTGAGATCGCAGCTAGCGAAACTCTTGACAGAACATATGATTGTCAAGAAGAAGGTGGCAGGGAACAACATAATGGTCGAAAAGGGATGCGACGGTGACTCGGAGGAGGTGACACGGTTGGGAAGGATGTCACAATAGAGAAACAAGGTCACGTGATGGGGAAGCACAAGGCAGTGGAATAAGGAAGCGCGTACAAGTAGGATTATTGGTCGACGAGTGATACAAGTGGTCGGGATGATCAATAGTGTGTGGAGGAGGGCGTAGCGATGAAGTGTGGAAATGCGACAGGGCAGAAAAAGCACAGCAATAGCGGAAAGTGTAGACAGAGGAAGGTGAAGGCAGAGCACAGGGACGCGCAGCAGTGGAACCAGATTCTGGGGATGTCGAACGTGGCTCTTATACCAGATGGAGCGAATAAGCTTATAAATTGATGATAAAAGATATATATTTTATTAATTACTTGAATGATGAACTACATAAAAGGGCCCCTGGCTTATATACCGCCTTGGGTGCCTCTTGGTGAAAGGGCATGATCTTTGATTGTGCCCTTTTGCCTAATGAACATATAATTACAAAATTATTAAATTTTTACATAACAGAGATGCACAGCTTTGCAGGTTCCAGATTGCCATGGAGATAACAATGATGGACAAGAGATGTTTGTACCTTGATTTATCAATTAGTTTTCTCAAGCATGGCACATTGTGATTGCAGCTCCCTGGCCTTGAGCCTTGTGTAGCATTCACAGCAGATTGAGGCACACTATCTGGCAGCAGCAACAGTGTGAATTAGGGCACAACACTAGATTGCTTTGGGTCCTGCACTGCAGTTATGTAGGAGAAACAAAAAGGGTGCATGCATGCAGCAACCTTATCCACTTTTGGTTTTAGAACTATTGCTTCAGAATTAGGTTTCAGTGACAAACATGACAAATCAAAGAGTGTCGTTGAGTTTGACAAATAGGAGGTTATTATCAGCAATTGCATCTAGGATCGTTGTTAGTTTTGGCCAAAGGTATGCTAGAGGGTAGCCTTTATAAGTTTGCTTATTGATCCAATCAACCATGGAGCCTTTGTACATGAAAGTGACCAGCCATGTAAGATTAGGCATAAGAGATTTGCTCCCCTGTACTAAGAAGTGTTACCCACCACTTGTGGGTAGTCTATAAGAAGGTCCTCAGCCGGCAGCCCCTTGCAGCCACCAGATAGCTCAATGTGCCATTTTCTCGGCCACCTAAGCCAGCCATGTGGTCCCTCAGCCACTTGTCATGAATGTATGTTTGAAGGTGGGCCTCGTGACCCCAAAGGTATGGTTTTTCATTGGTATAGTTGAATAATTTTCCTTACTTGTCCTGGGCACTTTTGGGCATGGATTAGTGGGGGGATTCGATAGAAAGAGTGGGTTAGGCTTGTATTCTTGTCTCCACTGCTCAATTTTGTTGTTACTCTTGTATCCTAGTCCTGTGGGATGTCCTTTACTGACCATTTGGCTTTTGGGTTGGCACTACATGGGAAATCTCGATTTTGGTTGTGTGGTCCTGCTTCCCGATACCACCTACATTACTCCCCTTCCACTCATTTTAGCCCCATTCATCTCTTTTCCCTCTGGGTCCACATGTATCCACTGGGTCCACATAGGGTTAGCCTCCCCCTCCCTTTATCCATACCTTGGGTCTGGCTTGGAACAACGCCCCGGAGGTTAATGCAGCTAAAGAGAAAAGAAAAAGCATAATTTGGCCACTCTCAACAAGAAATGTACCACAAAATGCAAAAGACGATCGGGACATACAAATGTAGCATGTGTGCAAAATCCAAACATGAGCTCTACCCCTTATCCATGGCCATCACCCTGGTGCCTATGGGCCCTAGATGAGCCCCCTCTATCATTAAGGAACCCATGATTCTCCCAACCCCTGGTGGGCGATGAACCACCCCACCTTAAGGGGGTATTTACTGCTACATATTACACATCATGCTCTCATCCCCTGGAGCCCTGAGTAGTTATGAAGAAAAATCAATAAAAGGTAAAAGGAATGTGAAGAACGGTGGAAAAACAAAGGTCGTGGTAACTCATGTACCACGATTTGCTCCCTCCTACACTCATATAATCAGGTGTGGGCGTCCCTTGTTTTAGCTACCATGGCTCCTAACATGTGGTCTAGATGTTTTCCCTGATCCCCACTCCATCCCATCATTATACCATTTTCCACCTACCATTTGAGGGATATACCACGGACATGTCACCCCCTCTAGAGGTTGAAACCACCTAATAGAGTCCTTGGCTAACCCTCCTACTGAGATTGGAGACACTTGTGCATACCAAAGCCCACTATGGAAGGGCATGCCACCATGAAGTGCCCCATTGGTTCCATGACTTGTAAGCTCTTCTACCTGATTATTCTAGTGATTTGTTGTATTGGAAGGCAAGGGGACGCATTGGATCTTATGCAAGATTGCAGGTGGATTCTCATTTGGGGCTTGGTTTCCCTATACGAGGTCCTAGCCCTCTAAGAGGGCCACATTTGCACTTGTAGCGTGAGCGTTGAGAGCCATGGGTCTCCACCATTGTCGAGATTTCTTCATGGATCCCCAGCAGCCTTCGTTGATTGCTCATATTCCACCTTTGGGATGAGGGTGATGCACTTGGCTCACCATGCTTAACGAGCTCCACAGATGCACCATACACTCGGCAGATGTTCCAAGATCCAAAGGATTGTTCCTTGTTGCATAGGCAAGGCTTATGTCATCATTCCAGCCCTTACAGATGGTCTACAGGCACTTCCAATCCATTTGAAGACCCATGACGATGACCTTGTGCCCCCACACCCACTTGGGAGCACCACAGGTTCTTGTCTGGAGAACAAGGGGCCAACCCCATGTCCACTACGATGGGAGTCCATTTCTACATCATGGCACCATTTAGACTTCATTAGCCCTCCTCAAAGGCCCAACAACTCACTTTGTTGATCATTTGACCCTCTTGAGAGACTTATTCATGTATTATTGAGCTATTTGGTGGGCTTGTCACCAAATGTTATTGATTTTTGCATATTATTTTATTCTAGGGGCTAAATTAGGCCAAAATTAGCTAAATTAAATTCATTAGACATTGTATAAATGGATGATGAGTTTATTCATTCTCTCATTGTCACTTGGATTAGGTTATCTCCTCTTGTGAGATTTTCGCTATCCTTCTTTGAGGACAAATTTGGATGTAATGGATCAACTTCGATGTTTGGATAATTCTCTTTTGTCTTGGAGCTTCATTATTGACATACTATGATGATTGGATATACTCTTCCGCACATGTTAGTACTCTTTTCATGTTTATTCTTGTTATTTACTTTATGACATTGATGTTGTTGGGATTTTCGCTATATTAGATCTGAAATTTACTGCTTCCATTATGCAAAATTGTGGAAATTTAGTCTATATAGTGTTGCATCATCTTATGTATCATGTGTAAAGGGGTGACTATTCCTAGAGATTGTTTCTATTGAGAATGTCTTGATAAGTCATCGATTATTGCACATTGAAGTATAAACTCTCCTAGCAGTTGCTCTCATGCCCTTATTGCCATGCGAAGTTGTCTAGGAGGCTCCTTAATTGGGTGAAATTCTTCTAAACATAAATTTCATCTTGACTCCATATTCCCCAAAGAATCGGGCACTAATCCTCCATTGGTGATCACTCAAAAGCATACTTTTCTCAACTTTCTCTCTTTTTTCTAGGCCTAGCCTACATAGGTCACCTAGGGCATCAATTCTCTCACAATCTAGCCATCCAAACACTTCGATTTTTGGTCCACAACTGCATTGGTGTGTCCTCTAGAAGCCCTCAAAATTTGAAGCAATTCCTTATAGTGGGATCTGGAGATATAGCAAGCCCTAGCTCAGGGACCATTTCTTGCCCTAGGTTTCCCTTGGCTAGTGACCTCATTTGGATCATTGCATTCTATTCCAAGAATATTTGTCCATTGATCCTCTCCTCTTCCACAATTAGGTCAAGCCCCTCCTTGAGTGACCAATTCCACTTACTTTACCTAATTTTGGGTCCACTTGGTCCCACAACTTTACAACTCCAATTCCATAAAGATCACATAAAGACCAAGTATCCATAAGGATTTCTAGGCTTGGGAATCACCTCTTCAAGATACATTTCAAAACCCTAGCCTCATGAATCCTTTTGGCCCTTCCTAAGAACCTACCACCTTGCTTCCAATCCAAGCAAGCCATACAATTGAGTCTTTCTTGTGAATAGGCCTTAGGAATCATCCCTCATCTCTCCATTGGTCCATTCATCTTGTGATTCCTCATATATCGGGTCTCCTCCGATCGATGAAAGTCCGTAAACAGTAAGGAGCTTTAGTTGAGGTGACAGTGGGCTATCACTCCATTGTTGCCCTTGACCTAGTAGTTGCTCCATTAGGACCCCCTCTTAGGGCCCCTGCTAGTTTGAGCGGTAACAAGAAGCATTATCTCTCTTAAAGGACATGGTGCCCGGACTACTAGACTTAAAGATAAAGTCGCCAAGGCTATGATCATGACCAGAATATGCCTATGTTTCTTTGGGCAAAGGCATATAATGCAACAATGTATATTCAAAACAAGAGTCCCCACAGGATCTTGGTGGACAAGACTCCAAAGGAACAATTCACTGGGGTGAAGCCAAAGATAGGGCATCTTCACATCTTTGGTTGCCCAATATACATCCATGTGCCTGTGGAGAAGAGGACAAAGTTGGGGCCCTCAAGCAAGAAGGGAATATTTGTGGGGTGCAGCAAGACTTCAAAAGCATACAGGATCTTCATTCTAGCACAGAGGAAGACAATTGTGTATAGATATGAGGTTTAAGGAGAACTTGGCAGCTAAGAAGTTGCATGAGACCCTGCCAGCGACAGAGGACAAGGAGCAAGAGGCTCCAAAGGTTGAACAGTGTTCAGTAGCTTCCAGTTCAAGGAGTCAACCTTCCAAGAGGGGAGGAGTCAGTAGCTCCTTCCAGTTCTATTAAGAGACCTCAATGATTCCCACAGACATTAAGGGATGCTCAAGAGCATGTTGAAGCTCCTAGGAGCACATTCAAGGAGAGCAGACCTCTGAGGAAGTTTCCTAACTATATGGCGCTAATGAATAGCATAATTGATTCTAAGCCTTCCAGTTTTGAGAAGGCAGTAGACCAACAAGTATGGCAGGATGCCATGGTGTAGGAATACAACTCCATCATGAAGAATGATGTATGGGCATAGTGTCGAGACCGAAGGGGAAGTCAGTGGTGAGTTCTGGATGGCTCTTCAAAATTAAGCATGCTGCAAATGGTAGCATTGAAAAGTTCAAGGTGAGATTTGTGGCAAGAGAGTTTTCCATAAAGAGGGAGTGGACTATGAGGATACATTTGCTCTGGTTGCAAGATATGCTTCCTTTCGAGCCATTAGGTCCATTGCCTCAGCTATGAGGTGGATGATACATTAGATGGATGTAAAGATAATGTTCCTTAACGAGATCATTGAGGAGGAAGTGTACATAGCATAGCCTCAAGTCTTTGAGGTACATGGGAGGGAATCTCATATGTGTAGGCTTGATGGTTACTTGTTGAGAATGAGCTTCACCATGAGTGAAGCGGATCCTAACTTATACTTCATACTTGTTGGGACTGATTTGCTTAATTTGGTGCTATACGTGGATGACTTGTTTCTTTCTAGTGCAAAGAAGCTCATAGCAACGTGTACAGCTAACTTAGCTACAAAGTTTGAGATGAAGGGCATTGGCTTGATGCATTACTTCTTGGGATTAGAGGTATGGCAAAGGTCAAGAGAAATCTTCCTTGGTCAAGGGAAGTATGTAGTAGAGATCCTAAGGAGATTCAAGATAGAGGAATGTAGGCCTATGGCTATGCCTGTGATCACCAACCTTATGAAGATTGCGACTTCGGATTCAAAGTTGGTGGATCCCACATCGTATAAATAGTTGATAGGTTCCTTGATGTATTTGGTCAACCCATGCCAAATATATGTTTTTCTATGTAAACCTTGAGCCCGTTCATGGTAGAGCCCAGGAAGGTGCATTGGGCTGCAGTGAAGCATGTGCTTAGGAACTTGAGAGGTACAGCAGAATATGTTCTGAGGTATCTTGAAAATGATGGAGTGAAGCTACAGGGATATATAGAGTTAAATTGGGCAGGGAGTGCAACAAATAGGAAGAGCACCTTAGGGTGTTGCTTCATCTTGGGTTCACTGATAATATATTGGTTCAGCAGGGAGCAAACTTGTATAGCACTTAGTTTAGTCGAGGCAAAGTATATGGCAACAAGTATGGCAAGTTATGAATTCATTTGGCTTCGCAAAATACTTGTTGGGTTGTTTGATCAAGAGTTGGATCCAGCGATAATCTATTATGACAATCAAGGTTGTACCAAACTCTCTAAGAATCCAATGTTCCATGACATGTCCAAGCATATTGAGATCAAGTATCACTTCATCCGAGACTAGATCCAAAAGGGAGCAGTCAAGCTTTAATGTATCTCCACAAATGAGCGAGTTGTAGACATTCTAACCAAACCCTTAGTTAAAGGGAAGTTTGTATTTTACATAGCCAAGCTTGAACTGGTGCAAAATACCTTTTTCATTAAGGAGTATTGATGTTTGTATCTTGGACAAGAACTTATGCATAGGTCTAGTATCGAATGTGTGGAAGTCATCCAAAAGGACCTTTTTTCAACTTTGAAAATTCACTTTAATTAAAGGAATTATTAAAGTGAAAAATCCTTTTAATTATAAAGCTAGGAAAGTCTAATAAAGTGTAAGTTAATTACATTAGTGATTTAGATTTATCTCAACTATTGATCTCAAGTTGGGTGAGATCTAATCGCAGCCATCAATCACTTTGGAGATTAGAGTTAAGGATTTAACTCAAAATTAATGTTATAAAAGAACTCAAAGTGAAATAAAAAGACATGGAGTGATTGAGACAAAAAGGATAGTGAGTCGAGGAGAATAGCAAGGGTGATAAAGGATCTTCATCTAGTATTTAGGTCTAGAGAAATCAAGAAGCAGTGATTAACAATAGAAGCTATGTTGCAGGAAACATTGGGCCAGAGCCTGTTTCTGGCAAAAAATGATACGGAAACACTGAAACGCATTTGGTATGGCCTTGAAACGCGTTTCAGGCAATAAAGTGCCTTTTCCCGTTTTTATTAGTTTATTTGGCAATTAAAATATTTTTTGGATGCTTCTAGATGGCTCTCGCAAGTTACAAAAGGACTCTCGCCTCATTCCCTCATCACACAAATTAAGTAAGTCATTTCACTTGGAGGGGCGATTTTAGCAAGGAGAAAAGAGGAAGATAGCAGTGGTTTCAACTAGGGCATTTTTTATTTTTATTTTTTTAGGCACGGGAGGACTGGAAGGCATCAATGGCGGAACTAGGGTTTACGTTTTCCTCCGCTAAACCTGCTCAACAACTCAACTAACTGCACCTACTGTGACCTATGGCGGCTCACTGCAGGTTTCTTGGAGTTGGCTTCATTCGGTGCCACTCGACTGTTATGGTGGCGCTTTCCGCGGAACCTCATTTATCGGTCGGCTGTTTTATTATCTGTGCCCTCACCAACTAACGGAGCACATCGGTGTTCACGACCCGGCTACATTGGATCGCTGCCTCTGTCAAGGCACTATCCCCATGAGCACCCAAACTTTTTTACTGCTGGTGACCTCTTCACTGACCACTTCCGGTTTTTCAGCTCCCCGCGACCGTTTCTCTCTGACTGGCAGTTGGACTTTTTGTAATAACGGTTTCTTATTGGGGTTATCAATGGAGGGGGCCTAGGATGAACAGCTTGTGGATTATTCGGAGGAGCCATATGCCCAAGTGGACATTTGGACCCTTGCTCATCGTTTTTCCTATGCTTCCCTCTTGCAGACCCTCTCTCATACTTCGTCGACTCCCACTTCTGCCCACCCCTGCTCACTAGATCTGGTGCCTCTGCTCCCCGCATCCACTTCTCCCCCACTCTTCGCACCCCCTCCCTCGCATACCACCTCGTGCTCTCATCCCCCCAACACCACACACGAACCTGCTGCATCCCCGGTCTGTCATCCATCCGGTTGTTTTTCCATTCCCCCACCCGACTCCACCCCCCACCCTCTCGTCTCTTCATCGCCTCCCTCGCTTACTGCCTCAGCTACCCTACCTTCTGGGCTCCCCCCTCGTGCACCCCGTCGCACGAAATGTGTGCGGGCCTGCAAGCGTGCTAGCCTCCTCACCCTTGGTGCCGGCGTACAGATGGTAATATCATGGGCACCATGGATAGAGTGGTGGTTGGTTGTGTTCGTGGCCGGAACTATGGGGTCAAAAGATTGAAACAGTGGATACAAGAGATTTGGGGTGAGCTATTATAGGAGCTTCCCACCATACATACTCTTACTAAGGGATGGATCGCTCTCCGCTTCACTTCCAGGGAGCCCACTGACCTTGTATTATCGCAATTCTGGCATATTGAGATGGCACCTATGTTACTGAAGCGGTGGAACCCCTTGTTCGACCCTGAACGTGAACCGTTGGGAGCGGGACCTATTTTGGTTCGGTTGACTAGGCTACCGCTACATTTATGGAATGAACAGATCTTCAAAGATATTGATAACCTTCTGGGTACATATTTGGACCATGACCACTCCTACATTGACTCTGGCAAGATGGCTTTTGCCAACATTCTTGTACATTTGGATACCAAGGAAGGACTCAAGGAAGCCATCAATATTCAACGATGCAACTCTACCTGGGCGTAGCTACTGGATTATAAGGGGGTTCCATTTCGCTGTCATCGATGTCACAAAGTGGGACATGTTTTTAAAGATTGTCCATTAAATGGACGGGCATTGGCTCCTTGCACTCATGGTGGTTTGCATCCTATTACTTTGGTATCAGTCTCGTTGCAACGACAGGCACAGCTCACCAGCTTCCTCACGACACCTGATCACTCCTCGCAGGCGGATGCGGACGCCCCTTTCCAGGTCACTCAATCTATGGTTGCTGCTACATCTACTAGACTCCTTCCGGATGATGGTACACCCTCTTCTCCTCCTTTTACATTTTTGTCTTTTTTATCTGCGGCTGCTATTTAGTGCACGGAGCCTTCTCTGGCTGGATTCTCCACCCCTTCCATTATTTGCCCCCCGTCCTCCTCACCTCTCCTACACCCCCCCACCCCCCCTACCATACCTAATCTGTCATCATCGCCTCCTCCCATCTCCTCACTTGCACTTTTTGCTCTTATTCCCACTCCCCTCTCTAATTCCCTCATTGGTCCCAATTCATCCATCGCTGTTGAATCTTTTGAAACCTCATCCACACACTCCTACAATTTGCGCCCTCGCACTTACACCCCGGCTGGTCTTGGTTCACTTCCTGGTCTCTCTCACCCTCTGCACAAGCCCTCTCGTGGCCATCACTCACATATTTCGAAGGCCATCCTTCAAGCCGGTATTGAAGTTGCCTCTAGTACACAACTCTCCATCGATGGGATCCTTAGAGCAAGACAATCCCCACTCCTGGTTTCTCAATGATCTGTCTTTCCTTCAATTGTCGTGGGTTGGCTAGCCCTGCGAAGCGTCTCGCTCTTAGACGCCTCTTTACTACTTCCTCGGTTGATGTCATCCTCCTCCAGAAAACTCATGGATCGTCAGAAATTGTTATTCAAGCCCTTGCCCACCTCCTCCCTACTTGGACCATACATGTTATAGATGCTAACAGTCGTTTGGGTGGTCTGGCCCTCTGTATCAACCCCCGACACATCAAACTACTTAATGTATGGGGCAGGGAATGCATACTGGGGATGGATGTCTTCTCGGAAGCCCTTGGTCTTCAATTTTGTATTATTAATGCATATGGACCCTGCACCAACAGGCACCAGTTATGGACCTCTCTTATGAATTCATCTGTGCTTTGTTTTGACAACATTTTATTGGCTGGAGACTTGAATTTCTCTCTTGGGATCTCAGAGTCCTGGGGTCCAACTTCACATGCGGATCCACACTCGGGTTTTTTCAGACACTTACTCTCTATCCATCATCTGGTGGATCCCCTCATTACCACTCCCTCTCCCACCTAGCGCAACAGGCACACTGGGGTCGATTTGGTTGCTCGCAGGCTTGATCACTTCCTTATCAAGGAAGGTCTATTACAAACTCTTAGCTCGTTCAGACAATGGATTGGCTCTGGTGGAATCTCTGATCACTCTCCAAATTATCTGGAAATCACTGGGGCCTTTAATAAGCCAACTTCTCCTTTCAAATTATGCTCTGTGTGATTACAAGACACAAACTACATCAATTTAGTGGACACACAGTGGAGACTCCCTCCACCACCAAACCTTCAATCGCCATCCTCCATTTTTGCACACAAACTACTCTCTATTAAGAAGGAATCCATTACTTAGGCTAGGAATAAGAAAAGAATGGAGGACCTAGAGCTCACCAGAATTGAACAGAACATCCATAGATTGGAAAGCTCTATTGGGGGAGGTTTTGCAACTGAAGATGAGAAATCACAGCTTATTTCTCTAGAATCTGACCGTTTAAAGATCCTACAAGCGAGGGATGAAGTTTGGACTTAAAAGTCGTGCTACCTGGATCAAAGCAGGTGATGAAAACTCCAAATTCTTCCATCATTTTTCCAAGGGCAGAAAGACCATCAATACCATTTGGGAACTCGACGATGAGGACGATACTACAGCTTCTACCTTTACTCAACTTGCATAGAAGGGTATCAATCATTTTCGTGAGATTTATAAGGCACCTCAGCAACCCTCATTGGCTGAAATCATTAAGGTGGTCTCCCTTTTTCCTAGATATGTGGATCCTGCAGCAGAGGAAGACCTCCTTTCACCTGTATCGATGGAGGAATTAGAATTTGTTCTTAAATGGTTCAAAAAGGACAAAAGCCCTGGTCCTGATGGATGGTCCGTGGAATTTTATCTGGCCTTCTTTGATCTTCCGGGTCATGATCTTCTGGAGGCGGTGGAAGAGACTCGACAATCTGGGCGCATCTATGAGGCCTTTAATGCTACCTTCATTGCCCTTATTCCCAAATCTAATCATCCCTCATCTTTCAAAGATTTTCGCCCGATTTCTTTATGCAACTATATCTACAAGATTATGGCCAAGATCCTTGCAAACAGGTTGCAACCCATTTTATCTAAATTTTATTTCACCTGAACAGTTCGCATTTCTTGAAAATAAACAGATCCATGACACAAAAGGCATTGCACAAGAAGGATTACATTCTATGCACACTAAGAAGATCAAAGGGATGATTCTTAAGATTGATTTGGCAAAAGCTTTTGATCAAGCTAGCTGGCTCTATATCCGCATGCTTCTTACACACCTGGGATTCCCCTTACAGATTATTAATTGGATAATGTGTTGTATTACCTCTGTTGCTTTTAGTATTCTCATTAATGGGGCTGCAACCAATTTTTTTCATGCTAAAAGGGGACTTCGACAAGGGTGCCCATTATCCCCCCTCTTATTTCTCCTTGTTATGGAAAGCCTTAGCAAATGTATAATTGATGAAACAGCCCGTGGCAGAATGAAAGGTATCCGCATATTGGAAAACTGTGTACTCACACACCTATTATTTGTGGATGACATCATCCTCTATCTCAATGGCACCCTTGGTGATTCGACAGTGGTTAGATCCATCCTGCTACTATTTTGTACTGGTATGCAATGTAATAACAACAAATCAACTTTGACTTGTCACGGTTGCACACCACATGAAATCCATTATGCTCAGCAGTGTTTCCCATTCACCCTCACCAGATTTGAGGACGGCTTGAAGTACCTGGGATTTTACCTCAAACTGGTGAGCTATAAAATTGTTGATTAAAATTGGCTTATTACCAAGATTGAAAAACGATTGAACAACTGGTGTCATCGTTGGCTATCAAGGGCTGGACGGCTGACACTGATCAAATCTGTCTTAGAGGCCATTCCGGTATATTGGATGTCTTTGGCCTAGATTCCTAAAGGAATACTTCACAAGATACAGCGGATCTACAGGAAATTCCTATGGCTTGGTGCTAAAGAAGGTCACACATTCGCATGGACCAAATGGACCCGTATTGCTTTGCCTAAGCGATGGGGAGGTTGGGGTATCAAATATTTACCAACTTTTGCTTTGGCACTGGCTGCTAAACTTGGATGGCAGATTCTCACTGGCAACAATTTATGGACCAAGGTGATCATTCAGAAATATATCCATCCACTTAATCCTATTGAATAGCTTCGTCTTCTTCTAGTGCACTATCCCTGTTGTTCAACAATTTGGCACATTGTCCTTGCCTCGATTCGACATATCAGTGATGATTTGGCATGGAAAATTGGTAATGAATCCAGACTTCGTATTGGTTGTGATTCTTGGGCGGGTTGTGGCAATGCCCACCTCCTCTCGAATGCTCTTATTGACTCTCAATCATGTTGGATTTTTGACACTCAATCATATTGCAGACAGGAACCAAACCACCCTATTTACTCAAGGTTGGCTTGGACATCAGGAACTGCAGATAGAACCGCATTGGATTGAGATCTGGATGCATTAAGAGATACACGCGTCAGAATACTTGATCGAGAGGATGAACTTATATGAATTGTTTCTAAACAGGGTTTATATACGCCCAAAGAGGGGTATATTCATATTTATCGAGCACATAGACCTGAACCCCTGCTCCCATGGTGGTGCAATATCTGGAAATTAAAGGGACCCGCGAAAGCTAGGCTCCTCATGTGGTGTATTCTTACTGATAAAATTCCTACGGGGGCAAATATCCAGAAAAGAACACTTATTGGTCCCCATAGATATCCACTTTGCAACGCGGAAGCTAAAGATACTATCCACCTTTTCCTTCATTGTCATGCTACTCTTGAACTCTGGTTACTTATCCACTCCTCCATCATTCATAATCTTCGTTGGGAGGGGAATACTCTTACAGAAGCATGGGAGCATTAGTGGATTTCTATTGTTCCCCATAAGTTGCGAAATCTGCCTATATTAATCTGTTGGAGCATCTGGATGGCCCGCAACCGGACCATCTTCCACAACATACCTCATCACTAGCCCTCATCTGCTGCCCACATTATCTCCATTTACCACTTCATACCAGATGATCCACCCCCTCCACAGCCCCGAATTATCTCCCCTGAGATTATTGACTCCACTCTCCCTTGGGCCTATTTTGATGGATCTGCTCAGACACATGGTTGTGGTGGTGGCTTCATCCTCCATCATACATCACACCATTTATATAAAGTCAAGATTGGACTTGGACGAGGCACCAATAATTTTGCAGAACTATCATGTCTTCTATATCTCCTTCAATTTTCCATCACAAAAAATGTTCGTGCTCTACAGATATTTGGTGATTCCAAAATTGTCATTGTCTGGTTTAACCTACAAACAACCTGTCACGTACACACACTGCAGAATATATTGGATGAAGTTCTACAGCTCAAAACTCATTTTGATCCTATTTCATGTCAGCACATTTACAGGGAGAGGAACACAATTTCCGATCTCCTATCCAAAGAGGCAACGCACCTATTGACTGCTCACATGGAGATACAGGAGCATAATGATCATGCATACTATCAATGTTTCCATCGACCATTCGTACATGATCATTGGAGGGGGGACAACCCCCATTAGAGGCAGCAACAGTTTTTTATCATTTTTTCTTACAGTTACTATTGTGTATATATATATATATATATATATATATATATATATATATATTCTCAGTCTATTGTTTTGGAGGTTTTGTGTTGTTCTAGAGCATGAATTTATGCGGCACATAACGGATGCATTTATTTTTGCTACACTATAGCTATCTATTTGACAACTTCATTGCTTCTCTGCATATACAATTAGCATATACAACATGTAACTTTTATTACATTAATGAAAGCTACGATTTTTCCTGTGGAAAAAACTAGGGCATTTTCAAAGTGAGCAAAGGAGATTTCAGTGGCAAGAAAAAGAGATTTCAAAAGCAGATTTGGAGTGGGGAATTTCTTGCTATGACATTCTTGGTTTTTGGCTCAGCTACAACCATCTTTCTCGTCTTTTGTGGCATTTTGGGGTAGCTTCAGCTGCAAAAAAATAATTTGGGTAAGAAGCATTCATTTTCTTAGTTTTTTCCCACTATTTATTTTATTCGAGGGTTTATGCTTCCAAAATGTGAAAAACGTTTTTTCTTTGCAGATTTTTCATTTTTTATTTTTTTTCTTCAGTAATGGCTTCCAACCAAGGTGCAAGTCCAACCTGAGGGTTGACTATTATCATTTTTGGAGGCATGTTCAGAGGCTTCAAAGATGTGCAGGTGGTGGCTCATGGGAATGGTGTTGTAATCTTTGCAATAATTTGTACAAGGGCTCCAACCCAATAGTGAAGGCACATCTTTTGCATGGAGGAGGACAGGGGATTGCAAGTTGCACAAAAACATCAGACCCATTGGTGAGGAGGGCATATCAAAGGGAGCAAGATGAGGCAAATGGACTTAAACTACTCCTCAAGCTCCACCAAACATTGAGCCAAGGATTGTGGTTGAAGCAAGGAAGAGGAGAGCCACTCAACAACAAGAACAACCACCATCCAAAAATACCAGAGGGGCATCCGCTTCAGTTCAAGATAGCAGAATTGCTAAATTGGTGAATGTGCAAGCGAGAGAAGAAGTTGATTCCAGAGTGGCTAGGTGCATCTATGCATGTGGTATCCCATTCAATGTTGTTTGCTCTCCTTATTGTAAAGATATGATAAGGGCGGTTAACAAAACTCCCACAGGGTACAAGGGGCCCAACTATGAGAAAGTCACCAATTCGTTCTTCCTGAAGTAGCTCTGGGGTTACCATAGTCTCAAATGGATGGACAAATACAAGGCGCAGACCATTGATAAATATCATTGCCACTTCAACAAAAGGAGCAATGTTTTTAAAGGCAGAACACTGCTCAGGAGAGGTAAAAGATGCACAGTTCATTATTGATGTTATTATAAAATCTATTGAACAAATAGGACCTAACAAGGTGACGCAAGTTATCACAGATAATGCACCAATTTGCAAAGCTGCAAGTTTAATTATTGAGGGGAGGTATGACCACGTCTTTTGGATGCCCTGCAATGTCCATAATCTGAATTTGATCATAATAGAGGAGATCAACAAAAAAGTTCCATGGATAAAGGAAATAACAGAGGAAGCAAGGTTGTTAAATTCATCACCAACCACCACCAATCTCAAGCAATATTTCGAGAGTACTCCAAATTGGAGTTGTTAAAAGTTGTTGAGACAAGATATGCCTCAAACTTCCTAATGTTGTGTTGCCTTGTTGAGGTTAAGCAACCATTAGTTTCTATTGTGGTGAGTTAACTCTGGGCTGAGTAGAGATAGGCAGATTCAGAGCGGGGATATATGGTGCATAGATTGTACCTTGATGAGGAGTGGTGGAGCAAGATAGATTTCTTGCTAAAGTTCACAACCCCTGCATTTGAGCTTCTTCGAAATGTTGACACTGACCAACCTTTCTTAGGAGAGGTATATGATGGCATGGATACCATGGTTGAGAAAACAATAAAAATCATTTCACAAGAGTCTCCACAACTTTTATTTGTTGATGATCATTTTGTTGATTTAGTCAAGAAAATCATTGTTGATAGGTGGAACAATTTCAACACTACATTGCACACTTTAGCACATGAACCCCAAATTTTATGATGAGGATCTTATTGCTCAAAGCAATGGGAAGAGGAAGGCACCCCATGAGGATAGAGAGGTAGATAATGGGGTGAAAAAATTCCTTATGAGAATGTTTCCAACTCATCTACACAGGGAGGTGAAGGAAGAACTTTCCAGTTTTGTTGTGGGATTAGATGATTATTCAAATATATTAGCTTTGAAGGAGAGAAGCGCCTTGAATCCAGTTAGGTGGTGGATTTTTCATGGAGCAAATGGTGTACATTTGCAAAACCTTGCCATTCGTGTTATTTCACAAGTGGCAAGCTCTTCATCAGTAGAAAGGATTTGGATCACCTATGGTTTTATTCATTTTGTGAAGCGCAACAGGTTGGGTTCATAGAAGGCAGAGGATCTTGTTTATGTGCACTCCAACCTTTGCCTTGCATCTCGTAGGAGTCCAGAATATAGCAGTGGCCCTTCTAAAGAATGGAATGTGGATCTAGAAAGTCTAGATTTGGAGCTCTCTCTTGTTGCCCTGAATATTGAGGATCGGGAGCCGAGAAGTGGAATTGGCCAATCATCTTCTTCAGCTCCACCATCCACTGTTGAGCATGCTTCTGCTTCTATTTTTTATGCGGATTATGATGATGAGGATTAGTCTTTAGCCTTTACAGTACTTGCAACCTCATAGTCTTTATTATACTTGCAGCCTCATATATATAATAAAGGTTGATTTTGAAATTTGAATATATAATAAAGACTGATTTTGGATATTGTTATTTTCATTATGTGATCATTCATGAGTAAATGTGATGTAATTTGTAAATTTAGAGACTTATAGTTTATGCATTGGCATTGGACAATTTAATCATAATGTAATAGATTATGTATCATGTATGCTTTATGATTGCACATAACATTTCTTAAATGCCCTATTGTGTGTGTATATATATATATATATATATATATATATGATCATTCATGAGTAAATGTGATGTAATTTGTAAATTTAGAGACTTATAGTTGATGCATTGACATTGGACAATTTAATCATAATGTAATATATTATAATGTATCATGTATGTTTTATGATTGCACATAACATTTCTTAAATGTCCTAGTATATATATATATATATATATATATATATATATATATATATATATATATATATATCGCGTTTCCTTGGTTCCAAAATTTGTGGGGGTCATGTTTCGTACTCGTACCCATTTCCCCATATAATGCAACTTAGAATAGAAGAGATCAACCATAAATCTAATCTACAACAAGTCGTACAATAGTCTCTACACTTGGTCAAGAACAACCATACAGAGCAAAAGAACTACAAGTCAAGAGCGATCATACAATAGAGCACACAAGATGTACAGGTTGTACAATTCACATAGCAGACAACTAAGGTCAAGGGGTGATTCAAGAATTTATGGAGTCATACATGCAATACAACTAGTTAAATTTTAGAAATTTGTTGTAGCTTGTATTGTTTTCGAAGAGGGCCTTTCCTTGTAAGGGAGCCCTTGTAAGCTTGGAAATTATTTGAATGAAGAGTTGATTTTGAAGGGAAAATTTGCTTTGTGTTTTATTGTGTGTTAAAATTTCCTTTGAACCCAACAACTTGACTATTTACTTCCTAGCAAATTACAGATATACTGAATAAAAGCACAATTGGATCTTAACAAAGCCTAAACAACAAAAGCAAATTAGACAACCATCACAATCACATCAGCACACAAATTTTCTACCCAATCAAACAAATCTTCATTAATAATTAAAAACTACTTAGAATCCCTTACTAGGAAAATGGCCCTCTAAGGAAATTACATATACAACAATAAACTTGGATCTAATCCAGTTGACCAAGCGCTATATTTGTCCTGGCTGATCTGGATCTCCCTTGTTGCTCCTTGCACCTTCCTCAAACCCAACACACTTGAATGGAAGTCCTCCACCCAACCACTGAGATTCCACTCTCATTGTGTCTTGTGTGTCTTCTCCCTTGGCCTAGCATTTCTTTTATAATCCTGATTTATGTCTGAATCCACGAACCTAATCTCCAAAGTGACTAATGGTTGAGAATAGATCTCATCATCACTTGAGATCGACAATTGAGATTAGATCTCATCATCACTTGAGATCTCGATGGTTGACATTAGATCTCATCATCACATGAGATCGATGGTTAAGATTCCTCTAACTCACTAATGCAAAACCTTTTCATTTCATTACATTAACTCACTTTTGTCTTATTAAATAAAATTACTTTAATCATTAAAGTAATTGCTAAGGTTAAGGGTGTATTAGGAAACTTTTGCACGTCCAGGCATTTAGGCCTATGCAAAAGTACCTTCCCGAGCTACAAACATCAACATTGTGGAAATTAGTTTCATTGCTTCTACTATTTTTAATTTGAGTTGAGCAAATTAATTTTCAGAGGAAATCACAAGGGAATAATTTATCTAGGCATTGAAATTAAAATTTAACAAAGTCAAGATGTGAAGTTTAATGAGGAGGCTTTGCCCTTTATGCTTTAGGAGCCTCCCACAAGTTTGAGAAGGGAGAAAAAATCTTGTAGTCTCTAGTGTTGATCCGCAAATTTTAGGGATATCAAGATTAGATAATCAAGGTTCTAATGCAAGAACACAGCCTAATTTACCACCAAAGAAGCCTAAGTGGCTTACCCAGACATTGCAAGAAGCACAAGAGCAAGTAGGAGATCCAAAGACTTATTCTCGAGAGAGTTGCCCCCCTAAGAAGTTTCCTAATTATGTTCTAGATAAAGCCGCCCAATTTTGAGGAGGCAAATACAACAAAAGTATAACAAGATATTGTGACTTAGAAGTATAACTTCATATAGAGAATGATGTCTAGGAGATTGTGTCAAGCCTAGAGGGTAAATGACAAACCAATGATTGATTTTGGGTGGTTGTGCAAAGTAAAGCATGTAGATAACAGCAACATAGAGAAGTACAAGGCCATGTTCAAAGCAAGAGGACTCTCACAAAGAGAGAAAGTTGACTATGGGGAGACCTTTGCTCCAGTTTCCATGCACGTTTCCATCAAAAACAGTATGCCTATAAGCACCCCATGCATGGTATTCTAGGAATGATGAGTACATAAATAATTTGGGCTTCACTATGGCTATTGCCAATCTTGGTCTTTATTATATATTTGATAGATTTGATCTATTTGTGTTGATCATGTATGTAGATGACTTTATGCTTACACATAGTTCTAGGAAGCTCATTGTATGGGTCAAGACAGAGTTCATACACAAGTTTGACATGAAGGGCATCAGCCTCATGCACTATTTTTTTAGTCTAGAGGTTTGACAAGGTACAAGTGAACTCTCCCTTGGACAAAGAAAGAACACAATGGAGATTC
Organism: Pinus albicaulis; assembly: GCA_034641835.2. NCBI lineage: Eukaryota > Viridiplantae > Streptophyta > Pinopsida > Pinales > Pinaceae > Pinus > Pinus albicaulis. Next base: position 183,919,094 of record CM076573.1, read on the forward strand.
TAAAAATATTTCAAATGATAGATTATGAACCCTTGGCAACTCGTATGGTTCTTATTTTAAAGTTACATATTAATTTGAATTCAAATTCAGCATATTCTTCTTTAAGCAAGCATTGATTGGTTCTCTGAAGTATCTAGTGAATACCAGCCTTGATATTTGTGTTGCAACGAACACTTCGAGCCAATACATGGTTGCGCTAAGGTAGATTCATGTGATTCCATACTTGAAAGGCATAGTTCATTATGGTCTAAGGCATGTGTTAGATGGTGAGTTGATGCTAGATGATTTTGTTGACTTTAATTGGATAGGAGATGCAAGACTAATACTATAGGGTCCTATATCACTTTGGGTTCAAGTATGATATCTTAGCTCCATAGGGAGCAAGTGGCAGCGCCACCTAGTTCAACAAAGACAAAGTAGATTGGAGAGAGTTTTGTTATTTGTTAGACAATCTTGCTTTGCAAGTTGATAGCAAAATTGTCTGATAAGATCTTGGAGCCTATTATGGTAAGTCGTGACTCAAATTGGGTAGGAGATGCACATGACCAGAAGAATACTATAGGACTCTATATCAGTTGGGTTTAGGGTTGAAATCTTGGTTCCAGAAGAAGTGGGTGGTAGTTGCACCTAGTTCGACAAAAGCAAAATAGATGGCAGCTAGTTCCACTAGCTATGACAACATCTTGCTTCGTAAGTTGATAACATAATTGTCCAATTAGATGTTGTAGCCTACAGTGGTATACTATGACAATCATATTTGTATTTGATTCTCAACGAATCCAATGTTTCATGATCACTCTGAGCATATATAGATATCTAATATCATTTACCTAAAGACGGACTTTATAAGGGAGAAATAGTTCTTGCTTATGTCCCTTTGGATCCCCAAGATGCAAAAATTTTTATTAAGCCCCTAGCTAAAGGGATGTTTGAGATGTTGTGGGCAGAGACTAAGCTTGGTGTAGAATACTCCCCTTGCAAAGAGGGAGTGTTAGAGAGTTGTACCTTGATTGTTGGGTTAGTTTTCCCCAACACATCATGTAATGATACAAATCTCTTGCATCGATTTTTCAGTAGCATTCATGGCAGATTGAGGCACACTCTTTACTAGCATTAGCAATATAATGAGAGTGTGGAACAAGCTTTCCTTGGGTGTTGCACTGCAATTATGTTGGGGGCAGTGATAGTGAGTGCACATGTATGTCTCTAGTGTGCATGCACCAGCATCATTCATTTCCAATTTTAGAACTGTTGTTTTAAAATTAAGTTTCCCAAGGTAGATAGATATATTTTCTATATTGGAATTTGCTTTTCCACTTTTGATTCCAGCGCACAAGCTAAGGAGTATTTTCCATGTTTAGAACAGAGTGCAATATCCTAGAAGGTGGTGCATGCCTCTATGCATGCTTATATCACCTAGTGGGCATCCATTTCCAGAAATTTTTCTCCATGCAGGAGAGCACACCTTCCTAGACTAAATTAAGGTTAGGGTACAACTATGTGAACCTAGGCACACTTTTGGATCTGTCCATATGCACTGTAATCTCAAATCATCGTATTCTCTAAAGGAGATGAAGAATGCACCACCATGTTAGTGTATTTAAGTTTTGAGCTATAGCAATGTAAATCTTCTTTTCCATTTTCAATTGAAGATAGATGCAATATTTAGAGTCAATTTCAGTTTTGTGTTTTTTTTGTTCAAATTTCCAGCCATATGTATTTGTAGGTTAACATTTCAAAGCTTCTTGTTCTGCTTAAAGCTTTTCAATTCTTAGCTACATAATGTTTAGGTTAATATTTCTAACTTCGGAATCTGCTTACCATGCTCTCAAATTTAACAGGAGAGGCAGAACCAAGGAAGCTGACATAGCTGGCCCAAACAAACAAGCAGCCAGCTTAGGGGACAACTATTCAACAGTGGTTCCCATTTGGCTAGACTTAAAGAGTAGGTTTACTAGGTTAGTGAACCCCATGCTCTACATGGTTAGCTCAATCGACTTCCTCATCTCCCTGCGTTCCAACAGCCTCAAGGTCTCAAGTTAAGAAGCCCAAGATACTGAAAACGAGTAATCAGCTGCTATTTTTCAGCACTATGTTCTCTTGTCACCTGTGAAAGCCCATTATAAACTTCACATGTGAAGGAATGGCAAGTGTCTAAAAAATATTCATTCATTTTTGTAATATGTGAAGGAATGGCAGGTGTCTAAAAAATATTCATTCATTTTTGTAATATGTGGCATGCATCTTTGCTTAAACAATTCACTTTCACATGCTTTTAGTATTCATTTGTCTTTCGTTTGTTTTCTGCTCTCAATTTGAATGACAACCGAAACTGCCAGAATTTTGTGTTTAAGGTCCTAGTTTCAAAGTAGATATTTGCTACTGGCTTCTCCAGGTAAATCATGTATCATTGTATCTTGACAAAATGAAGTCTTCTTTAATGATCAAAAAGGCAAACCCTTCTCACATTTATATTAGAAAGCTTAGTGATAAAGCGTTCACGATGCACATCTACTGTATTTCCTGCTCTTGCTTAGAAAACATAGCCTTCTCACCCTTCTTTCCTAATACTGAACAAATTCAAGTACCAAAATACTTTGTGAGCTTTGGTTGTCTGATTCCAGCCACCATCATTCAATCTTCTAACATATTGGAAAAGACAACAATCAAAACCTACAATGTGCAAAATGCTTTTAATGTGGGAATGCTGCTTATAGCTGTCCCTTGATTAAGCAGCCACACACTGTGAGGGGCGTTTTATACCATCAAAATCACCCAGGACTTGCCCCAGGCTTCATCTACAAACACTCAAGGGGTTTTGCACCCCGATCTCAGTGTTAATACAAGTTCGATCGCCTCACAACTTGCAAGGTGTTTTGCACCCCGATCTCAGCGTTAATATAGGTTAGGTTCGATCAGCTCACAACTTGCAGCTAAACAACAAAACAATGGACCTAAAATGCATGTTTTCAGACCATTGGATGAACCTAGTAAGGTAGTGATCAACCCTTCTAATATCGAATTAACAACATTTCAACGGTAATCAGGAAACATTTACAACCGGGAAAGTTCATGTTTTGGGGACAATTTCAGGACATGAATGCAAATGGAACACTGTTGAGCTGCCAAAATAGGAAAAAGGGTCTAAAAATTGCTACTTTTCCGACCAAAACATTATTAACATATGGAAAAGCATACAACAACGGGTACACATCCAAATCTCACTGCTTCACTAAGACTTACATCTTTTAAGCGGCCACCATTACTATCCTATCACATGATAACCCAAGTGGGTATTTTGCTTTGCAACTTATTTATTAAAGGGAATGATCTCCTGCACAATCCTGTTCTGGAAATGTTGTTCACATCACATTCTAAAATACTTTTGCTAAAAATAGAGGACAGCCCACAAACATAAACATGTGTGCGATATCAAGGGAATGGAGGAGACAACAAATGCTGAACTGAACTAAATTGGGATGAAGAACTTACCTTGAGTATGGATAAAAACACAGCCACTTCCAGTTTAAGATTCCGTCATTTCTGCGTCGCAAAAATGTTTCATGCGCCTCCAATATCTACTTTAAACACAACGTACGTAATATGTTTCGACGAAAAGAAGCCATGTCCATAGCCAGAGTGACAGTAGCTATGGGCAGGCAACACATCGAAAACTTGAGTTTCACGACAAGGAGCTGTGCTTGTCTGTGTGGGAACTCATTTTAAAGGCTGGCTTTGGTCCCCAACCTAAACATGAGGCTCGGGATCTCCTGTTTTTAATATTTTCGTAATTTCTGTGTTTTTCGTATTTTCCTTATTTTTGTTATCGGTCTTCGTTTTTGCGGAAAGAGGAGCCTTCGGGGAAGTTGCAATCTAAGTTCCATGGTCGTCCTTGATCAAACGGGCTACAGCGTTCAATTCAGTTAAATTCTTTTATTCGGAGGTACTTGTGAGGCCCGAGTGACCGAGTGAAAATTAATTTTTAAGTTTATTTTAGTGAAGTTAGTTTTTATTATAATTTAGTTGTTAGGCAGTAGTATAGATCATTATTGCTGGTTGTTATTTATGAAGTTACTCAGGGTTAATTCAAAAAAAATCACATTATTTGGAATTATTAGTGGTTCGTAAGAAGTCAAGTTTTCATTTTTGCAGATGTCTCTAGGTTTTGGGTTGTTATTTACTTGGAATTACTTCATTAGTGGTTGTAAGGGGTCAAGATTTTATTTCTGCAAATGTCTCTAGATTTTGGATTGTTACTCACTTGGCAATACTTCATTAGTGGTTCGTAAGGGGCCAAGCTTTCACTTCTTCATATTCCTCTAGGTTTTGGGTTGTTACTCACCTGGAAGTACTGCATTAGTGGTTCATAAGAGGTTTTGAGTTGTTACTCACTTGGAATTACTTCATTAGTGGTTCTTAAGGGGCCAAGCTTTCACTTCTGCAGATGCCTCTCGGTTTTGGATTGTTACTCACCTGGAATTACTGCATTAGTGGTTCCTAAGGGGCCAAGCTTTTCGTAAGGGGCCATGCTTTCACTTCTAAAGATGCCTCTAGGTTTTGAGTTGTTATTAGGCTGGAATTACTTCATTAGTCATTCTTAAGGAGCCAAGCTTTCACTTTTGCAGATGCCTCTAGGTTTTGGATTGTTACTCACCTGGATTACTTCATTAGTCGTTCTTAAGGGGCCAAGCTTTCACTTTTGCAGATGTCTCTAGGTTTTGGATTATTACTCACGTGGAATTACTTCATTACTGGTTCGTAAGGGGCCAACCTTTCACTCCTGCCAAACTTTCACTCCTGCCAGATATCTCTAGGTTTTGGGTTGTTCCTTTATTTCTTTATATGCTAGGAAGATGAATTGTTAACTAAATAAAAACAATTTTAAGGATCATTCATACATTGATATAAATAACGGAGCACATACAGTAAACCAAATATAGTGAGAAACGAACGCTAAAGTAAATTAACCTGAAAAATTTTTGATAAATATTTTAATAAAATTATATATATAACTTAAATCGTTTAAAATTATTAATATAAAATAAAAATATTTAAAATACAATTAAATAATCAATTGAAATTTTATATTAAATTTAATAAAATTTAACAAATCAAACTTTATCTAAAACACAAAATAAAATAAACATAATTAATACCATATAAAAATGTCAAAACAGTTAAAATTAATTCTAACTTTTCTACAAAATAAAATAAACACAATTAATACCATATAAAAATGTCAAAATAATTAAAATATTTATTATATAATTCTAATATTTCTACCAAATATAATAAACATAATTAATACCATATAAAAATGTGATAACAATTAAAATATTTATTATATAATTCTAACATTTCTAATATACATTTTCAATAAAACAAATTTCACCATTTCAAATATGGTTAAGGAAAAAATTAAAATTTTAAACAAAATCTAGAAAACTATCTAAAAAAATCACATTTACCTTTAATTATTTTATTTTAAAATAGTTTAAACACTTAATTATTTTATTTTTACAAATTTAAATATTTACATTTACCTTTAATTATTCTATTTTAAAATAATTTAAATACTTGATATTTTGTTTTTATAAATTTAAATATTTATTAAAAAATATATTGTATAGATAAACGTTGAATATTTTGAAATAATTTAAACACTTAATCATATTATTTTTATAAATTTAAATATTTATTAAAAAATATATTGTATAGATAAACGTTGAATATTTTGAGTGGATATTCCAAGTATCCTAAAGAATATGCACAAAAATATTTGAAAGATGTTTTAGTGAGAAAAATTATAAATAAGTCGCAAGATAATCATAAAAAAATGTAAAGAAATTATTATAAAATTAAATATAGTAATTATAAATATTATTATAAATTAATTAAAAATTGTGAAAATTAGTTATTAAATTTAAAAAATAATGTTTTAAAAATATATATATATGATGATGGTGGTTAACGTTTACTAAGACTAATTTTTGGTCTATTGAACCTAAAGAAATGAATTATTTAGTTTGATTTAAAATTTTATTCTTATACTCAAAAAGCTTGGAGAGGACCCTCGTGAGTTCACTATAATTTTGACATCTTAAAAGACTAGGAAAATCAGTGTTGCAACAAAGATTATATATATATATATATATATATATTAAAAGTATATGGTTGAAACAATTTATAATGACATTAATATATTGGTTTTTCAAGTTTAAATATTTATTTGCTTAAAATTGAAAAATATTTTAACCAGTGTAGATCTTTCTTAACTCTTAGTTTATTAAGAATTTAGAGGGAGTAAATCTCGGAGTCATATGAAGAGATGCAAAAACATTACATACATAACATGACATTACCACATCTCTTCCATACTAAATTGGAGAGTGTCTCTCTTCAAGAATTTAGGGTGTAAAAATAATTACAAATTTATCTATTTTTTTTAATTATTCTTTGAAATAACTTCATAATTAGGACATGGGTTAGTCAAATTATTATATATTTAGGCTTCTCTTCTCTTCTTTTCTTTTCTTTTTTCTTTTTTTTTTTCCTTTTTTTTTTAAATGTGATCATATAAATTTTGGCTAAATTTTAATTTTTTGTTATTTAAAACTTATGGAGCACCTGGATTATGTAGATTTCAAAACTTAAACTTATAATTCTAACAAATTCATACTAAATTTCGAAAAAATTAACCAAAACAATATATCCAAAAAATCAAAACTTAAAAAAGTTAGACTAATTCTTAAAATAATAACTGCAATTTTAAGTTTTCATACTAAATGTCTATTTAAACTAACTGCGATTTTAAGTTTTCATACTAAATGTCTATTTAAACTTATTTGTTTACTATATTGCCCTCGACTCCCTTTGCATTTGGTTTTTTTCTTTTAAAGTTACCCCATTCTTTTATGTAGCCGTAATTGGTCTCAAAATCAATTTATTATTATTTTATTATTTTTAATAATTAAAAAAATAGGTGATAATCACATCTAACCATATTTTGTTTAAGTTTTTCTAATCAGTGAGTGTGATTCATTATCTTGTCCAGCCAATGTGGTTTATCATCTTGTCCTGATGATGAACCACACTCACTGGTTCGAAATGCGTGGACAAAATATACTTAGATGTAATTATCATTGATATTTTTTTATTTTAATTATCGTCTTTTGCCCAAAAAAAAAAAAATATTAATAATCTTTTATTTCTAACTGCTACTAATTATTCAATATTTACTAGAATTAATATTTATTTTAATCATTTTTCCAACTATTTTGTGAATTTTATTTTATACTTTTCCCATTTCAAATAATAAATGTCTTATCAACCCCAAAAGTTGAATATTTCAAAACCACCTCTATAATATATTTCTATAATATTCTTTAATTAAGTTGAATATTTCAAAACCACCTCTATAATATATTTCTATAATATTCTTTAACAAATATAATTAATGATAAAAACATATACATTTACCATTAATATATTTATTAAATAAAATTATTTTTTACTCTTTTTCCCACTTTCATATATTAACTTAAACTACCTGCACCCCATTACTTACTTACCAAACATAAAGTAAATTTGACTTTATTAATAAAACATGATTTTAAATCATTCACAAATATGATCTAAATTCATTGTATCACTATGAATACTGACATGCGTACAAAATGATGAACCCTAACCTAAAACCAATATGATGTAAAGCGTGTTATATATATATAGAAAGTGACTCTTATTCGTTCTATTTTTTAAAGGTGTGAAACAAAAAAAATGTCCCTCTCAAATTGCATGTGGTTCTGATAGCATGTACGTAACCACAAATTAATATCTAGTCGTAGTTCATTCTACATCACTAAATTTAGAACTTCTCTATTGTTCACATTCGCTCGGGTTTTTTTTCTAATGGATGAGGTTTGCTCGGATCTATTTTCAATTTAGATAAAGTCACATCAAAACTGTGATGTATCAGATTTTAAATAGAGAGACGCGTCTAATTATAGGGAAACATGAGTTCGATAGGGTATCAAAAGTTTGGGGTGCAGAACTCACGAACGTGCGCGACCGAGTAAAAGCATTTTTGCCACGACTCTACCACCCATGGGTGGTTCGTTATACTTTAGCAAAGATGTGACGGTATGAATTAAAAATTAGAAAATTTTGTAGTGAAGTTTTGGCGGGGTTGACAGAATCTAGAAGGATTTTATGAAATAGCATGTGTTTTTTATATGAAGATGTGATATTTGTTATAAGGTGTAATTTTTATTTTATTTTATTTGGGTGTGGGGTATTCTAAATTTCATAATTTGATAATTGTAATTGTAATTTTTATTTTTATTTTTAATCCATTTTTCAGAGGTAAATTTGTCCATGGTTTAAATTATGTGTTTTATTGGGTTAATTTTATTGAAATTTGATAGAGATTATTTAGAATCTTAAATTTGAGTGGTGTATTATGCAAAATCAGAAAAATTCGTAAAAGAATCTATTTTTCCAGGGCAAATTTGTCCACTCTTTAAACTAGGTATTTTGTTTGGTTAATTCTATTGAAATTTAATAGAGATTTTTTTAGAATCTTAGGCTTTGCCCACTTTGGCTGCTGCTTGAATTCAAGTCTTGGATTCTATGGCTTGGCCTATTTTTTTTTTAGCATGAAAAATACGACTGGTTTATATTAAGTACCAGAACAGGAAATCATAATGACATAATCGTCCATTTTGATCAACTATCTTTCAAATACAATATGGGAGGACAATCCTCATTTAGTTCAAAACAATAGAGATAAACAACATCTCCACGAATTTTTTTACCATATTCATAAAACATAATAAAAAACTGTGAAAACAAACATTGATGCGAACCTCATTCTAATCAAAATTTTATAAGAACTGATCTTATACTCCATTCGGAAAAGAAAAAATATAGCCATTTGAGTAACATCAGGAGTCCAAATACTAATCAAAGCAATAGACAAAAGTTCATCAATTACTTATCAGGAGAACAGGAGTCACAGTATAGGCGACAAACGCCCATCAGTCCTGTTGTAACAGGATATAAAAACTATCGATTAGAATTGGAACACTCCTGCTATATAAAACACTGCAAGTAGGCAACAAACGCCCAAGCCAAAATTATGTAGCATGAGGCAGAAACTGTAGAGTAGGGATAAGTGATCCTCCTGTTATATTAAGTTAATCAATCCTTCTGAATTTGGACCCTGTATATTAATGAATTCGTATTTCATGTATCCAAAGGTGCCCTCTAGTCCCTTCTTAGATAACTGGTCTGCTTCTTCATTTTAATCCCTGTAAACATGACAAAAGGAAAGGAAAGTGAAATTGTTCTTTAGTGCATGGATATGCTCAATCCAGTGAGTAACCAAGCTTGGATTTAGATTTGACTTGTTATTCATATGATCAATGAGAGTTTTAGAGTCCCCAAATATCCATAACTTATCCACACACAGATTAGTAGCCACCCATAGTAGACCCCATAACGCCATGCATTATGCCCTCATATTCATACCAATCCCCCCGTTCCAATAGAATCTGTATTGGCAAGTTGGAGAAAGCAAGAGCCAAGCCCCGCAGCCACAATTTGCATTTTGTGCCGCCCCATCAAAGTATCCTACAAGGAAATGTAATTCGTGTGGTCTAACTCTCCTGGATAAGTCCAATGGCGGTTTCTGTGTAGTCTTCTTCCTCTCCCAGCTTATATAAATCTAATTTGTCGTTTTTTTTTCTGGAGTGCATGGTCTCCCCTCAAATAACTTTCTGTTCCTGACACCCCATATATACCAATGAGTAAGTATAAGGATAGATCTGAAGTTTTTCCCTCTTCTAAACCACCAACTAATGCAGTCCACTGTATTCACGTACTCTGGAACTGAAAAATTCTAGTTTGAGCACAGTGATTCCAAGACTTTCTTAGTAAAAGGGCACAAATAAAAAAGGTGTTGGTTATCCTCACTTTCTTTACCACATAAGAAACAAAAACCCGGCCCCTGCCAACCCCTTTTTTGCAAGTTTTTCCAAGTGTTATTCTTGTCTCTCTAGACTAGCTATAGAAATATAATCATTTTTATTTGTACCCTTTCCTTCCATATTAACTTAAACCAGCTATCTGCCCCCAGATCAAACTTTGTTTCAATGAGTGCCTGATATATTTCCTTGACCTTCGGACCGCTCTCTGTAGTTATGTTTCTCCATATTAGTCTATCACCCACCGGTATTTTGCAAAGTCCCATATGTCTGAAATAATTTAATAGATTTTTCCATGAAAGTTCCCACCTGTTATTCAAACCAGTCTCCTTAAATTTCATCCATATCGGAGCCTCATTGTCCCAATCAGCAATAATATGTTTTATATAAAAAAAACCACCTTGGTGTAGAGCCGTGATTAAAGCTCCATCGATGGCCAGAAAATTGTCATGTCCCAACATTTGATTACTGCCTATTAAGATTTTTGTTCCATCTCCAAAGCACCATTTCAGGTTTCCAAGTAAAGACAGCCAAATAGTACCAAATCCCTTACAGATATTTTACTGTTTCTTGTGTGTATTCCACCCCCTTGTGGCTATTACCTCCACGGTCTCCTATCCCAAATATTTGCCTTTCATGATGTCTTTCCATTTTCCTTTATGATATAGACATCTCCACAATGATTTCGCGAGCAATGATTTGCCAAATGTCTCCATATCCTTAATGTCCCAACCCCGTTTTTCTTTTGGAATTGTGATTGACTCCCATTTAGCTAAGTGCATGCATCTCTTTTTTCCTCCTCCTCCCCAAATGAAACAAACCATTATCTTCCTTATTTCTTTTAAAATCTGTATTGGGATTACATATAGATGTGCCCAGTATACTGTTTGTTGTTGAAACACAGCCTGTGTTAAAATCAATCTACCCCCTCTTGAGAGCCATTTAGTAGTCCATGTATTGAATCTCTTCCTGTACTTTTCTAATATCCATTTTCAATCGTCAGCAGTGTATTTCAGCAGTTTCATCCTGAAACCCAAATATACTAAGCCCCCGGATAGAGGAGCTCTACCACATTTAAAATGTGTGATGATTTCCCTAATTAATCCTTCCTCTCCACCCACACAATATAAGCAAGACTTCCCTTCACTAATCAACATGCCAGTAGCCTCACCAAAAACCTGAAAGATTTTATGAAAATTTTGCCAGCTATATCTCCGTAACATTCCAAAAATGAGGATGTCATCTACAAAGAGGTTGTGGGAAGCTTTAATGTTTGTTCCAATATCAATCTCGTGGAAGGAACCATCTCCTACAACCTTTTTTAGGTTCAGACTCATCGCATCCACCATAAGGATAAATAACAAAGGAGAGAGTGCACATCCCTATTGTAGCCCCCTACTTGGATAGAAGAAATCTGAAGCTGATCCGTTGATAATTACCGCCATAGAGGTATTAGTGATACAACCCATCACCCACTCGACTGCCTCTCTGTCTAAACCAATTCTATAAAGAACGAGTCTCATAAAAACCCATTCCGTTCGATCATATGCCTTATTAAGATCGATTTTTAAGACCCCAGCCTCCAACTTCTCAGCCTGAATGGTGTGAATGATCTCTTGTGTGGTCACCACTGCATCATGAATGCTTCTCTGCTTCAGGAATCTAGATTGCTCTGGCGTTATAAACTTAGAGAGGACCCCTTTCATTCTTTCTGCTATAACCTTGGAGATTATTTTGTATAGTGAATTACATAAGAAAATAGGTCTGTAATCAATAAAGGATTTCGACCCTTTTTTCTTGGGTATAAGGGCTAAAAAGGTAGAATTATGGCACCTTTTATCCTTCCACTTATCCTTGCTTCCTCAACCATTTCAGTCAATACCATTATAAAATCCTCCAGGAAGTGAATAAAAAAGTCTGGTGTCCAACCATCGGGACCCGAACTTTTATCAGTTCCAAAAGATTTAAGCACAACAGTTACCTCCTCTGGAGTAACCTTTCTATGGAAACTTCTCAAATCCTCATGATTGAACATTACCGGGTATAGTTGGATCATTTCCAGCTGGGCTACAAAGACCTGAGATTCCCTTCTTTTGTATAAATCTCCAAAATAATTCATTGCCGCCCTCTTAACCTCTTCCGTTGTATGAACTGTGGAAACTCCATCTTCAATCTCCCATATGGCATTCGCACGACGCCTCCCTGAAGCATATTTATGAAATAATTTGGTATTTTGATCACCCACGTCCAGCCAGATGGCCTGGCTTTTCAACCACCAAGTCTTCTCCTTCCTAATTAGGTAAGTTTTATATTCTTCCTCTATATCTTTCAGCCTTACCCAATAGTCATCGGGTTGTCTACCTTCCTCCACTTTGGATAGTATCATAGCTCTCTCCGCCTGAATAATCCTTATCCTTTCATTTGTTTCCTAAAATTTTCCTTTTTCCCATTGCCGAACAATCTTCTTGAGATCCTTCATAGTCTTTGAAAGATAATCCATCGCTGATACTTCTTCTTGCCACAGATTTCTTTTGAGATAATTTTTAATGAGAGCGTTAAAACTCTCATCTTCCAACCATGTTCTATTAAACTTGAATGGGTACCCCTTTGGTTTGTTCTCAAACTCCCAAACAAGAGAAATTGGCATGTGCTCGGACAGTGTTAGATTATCAACCGAAGCTTAAACTCCCCCCAAAAGAGATTTCAGTTTGAAGCTGACCGCAAATCTGTCAATCCTCTTTCCTATGAAATCTTTCCCTCTTCTGCCGTTGAACTAGGTAGGGGAATTCTTGTCCATTTTGATATCAATAATATCCGCCTGTGCCAGAATGTCGCTAATGGCTTCGGCGTGTGGATCAACTCTCCTCTTATCCCCCCAGCTATCCTCAACATCCAATGCCACATTGAAATCACCAACGAAAATGGCGTTACGCAGTTCCAAGAAACCACATCGTTCCATTCACCCAAAAAGTAAGCTTGTCACAATATGGTGCATATAAATTTACCACATGGATACGATGGCTGAAACCCCAGCCAAATCCTATTAGCAGCATACCACCATAAAAACTGAAGGCTTTAAGAGAAAACCACCTAGGATCCCACATTGCTGCGAGTCCCCCGGATAGTCCATTCTCACTTTTAGTAGCGATATGCCACTCTGGTAACATATTCCGGAAATAATCAGTCGAGCATTCAGTTGAATTCATAGTTTCTTATACAAGAATTAAAAAAGGCTTTGAGAGTAATATATAATTTTTCAAAGATAAGAATTTTCCAAAATCCCCCAAACCCCTGAGATTCAAAGAAATGATCTTCATGGAGGAACTACAGAAGTCTGGGTCAAAGCTCCAAGGACCCTTCCAATAGCTAAAGTAACCGGGACATCCCGAAATGAACACTCCCAAGGATTTTCAGACAAACTCGACACGAGTGCCAATTTTTTATTTCTCTTAGTTCGATCTCGCCCACGCCTAACAGTGATATTAGACTGCGAAGAGGGGCTGATTAAAATGGTAGGGGAGTGTGGTCCCGCGTTCACAGAGAGAGGTTCCAAGTTGGCCTCCGGGTTTAATAACAGACATTCGATGTCAGATCCCACAGAGTTGTGTGGTGACATCGTCTCGGCTGAAATTACATTAAAGCCTGGAGGACCTTCATCAAGTGTAATAGTAGCGTCCTCTTTAATCAAAAGACCAGTATCAACAGGAGAAGACTCGAACCCCAACCCCGATATAAAAGGGACTTGTAGTGAAGGTCGGGCACCTTCGACCGGTGGGTTCTGAACACCCAGGCTTATGTGACCGGGACCCGATGATTCAATAGTTGTTTGAAGTGCATCACCCAAAGGATTCCCCGACCCTACATCACAATGGTTCAAAATAGCCCCCCTTTCAAAATTAGACTTGGTCGCCGGATTATAATAGACCTTACGCGGAGACTCCCATCCCAGACCTAAATCCCCCCCCTCCCTCAACAGGCCAGGGTTCTCACAGAAAGGGGAAACCAAGGAAGTAACAACTGAAACCTCTGATGACTTATTAGAATGCAAATAATATGGAGAACCGACAACTTTATCAGGATCCGACCCAATCTCAGCTATTGTTTCAACAAAATTAGCAGAGTTATATATAGTCTTACCCGATAAAGTCGCCTCATTTGCAGACGTCTTGCAGTCGGTCGGCCTATCTTCCGTATTCTTGGGCCGTGTCTTCTTTTTTCGACCAAGGAGACCATTCCCCCTCCCGCGGACGCACTGTTGCCTCAAGTGTCCAGTCTCATGACAAATGTGACAGCGGAATGGCACTTGCCTAATGGATCAACATGTTTCTCCAATATATGGAGTTCCACATGAACAAGGAATCATGTAAACCCCTTTCATGTCCTTAGGTTCGATAGGGTCCTTAACTGACCCAAAAGAATTTCTAATAGTGCAGAGAGGTTTGAAAGAAGCAGAGATATTATTTCTTCTAAGGACATGGTCAATTTTGTCCGTTGTCCCCTGGATAAACAGGATATGGACCTCATAAATAGGATCCACCCGAGTAGATTTTCCACTCAACCCTTTATATGCATTTCAAAAGGCTTTAAGACCTTGAGATCTACTATAACCATTATTTTCAAAAACGTCAAGAAGGTGGGACTTCTCTTATTCCAAGGAGTTGTCGTCAGAGATTCTAAGAGCATGAGTCACAAGAGTACATAAGACACCAAATTTATGAGAAGGAAAATGATGGGACCCAGCATGAAGGTATTGTTCCGTGTGATTCTTCTTGTGAAAAACTCGGTGAGAAATGGAACCATCCTCATTCCTTGAGAGAAGGATATCAAGGAAAGGAAGGCAACCATCAACCTCCATTTCCATCATGAACTTGATGGAATAAGATAGCGAGTTCAGGTGCCCAAGGAACAGATCTAATTTTTCACGACCATGGGGCCAGATGACACAAATATCATCCATGAATCTATTCCACTTCCTAGGGCAGAATTTAGCAAAGGCCATGGCCTTTGATTCAAAATACTCCATAAATAAGTTAGCAACTATGGGGGAAAGAGGGGAGCCCATCGCAACACCACAGGTTTTCTCATAAAACTCACCTCGAAAACTAAAGAAATTCAAGGTAAGGCAGAGGCTAACCAATTTAGAGGTGTCCTCATCAGAGATTCGTTTAATGACATCAACGGCTTCTTGGATGGGGATTCTAATAGCTCACCAGGTTGCAGTTTGATGTTCTTCCACTCCTTGATAAAGGAAGTCGAGTCCTTCATAAAGGAATTAGTTTGACCTACAAGGGGTTTAAGCTCCTGGGCTAAGAATTTAGCCAAATGATAAGATGGACCACCTATTGTGTTAACAATAGGTCTTAATGGGGTCCCCGGCTTATGAATATTTGGGAGACCATAGATCCGGGGGGTAAGGGGATTTCTCTCAATAAGCTTCCTAGAGAGAGGATTAAGAGAAGAATCTGACTTAATGGCAAGGGCAACAACCTTACAAACCGATTTAAGGGGATTCTTTTTAAGCTTACCATAACTACCACTATTGGATATATGGTTAACCATCTTGCTAACATAGTCAGATTTATCCATAATGATTATGGCCCCACCCTTGTCTGCCTTAAGGATGACATTTATCTGCATTATGGATCACAAAAGTCTTAGATATAAAATTAACAAATTGTTTTATTCTCTTATGAAGTGTTGTATTCTCTTATGAAGATTTTATTTTTTATTATAATGTTTTACTCTTTATGGATCATTTGGTTTGTGCAAATGAGTTGCCTTGCCTATATCTATAATAGTTTTTAATAAAGAGGAAGTCGTGAGCGAGTTTAAAATGTATTTGTTCATAGTACATTTTTTTTCCAATTATGACTTTTGGATAAAAAAGGTTAAAAATTAAAAATTAATTATATTTTTATAATAAAATTAATTATATTTTTTCTAATTAAATAATTTTAAAAAATAAAACAAACATATAATATAATATATAGTCCTGATGATGAACCACACTGGTTGGTTCGAAACGCGTCGACCATGTTCCATTGTATATGATTATTACTGAAAGAATTTTACAAATTTAGTTAAAACTTTTTTGTATTTTTGTGCTTAATTTCATCTCCTTGCAGCATGCATAAATAAGTAAATAAGATGGTTCAAACATAAATATATATACTTATGTTACAGGGCCAAAGAGTATAGCTAATCAACTTCATACTTAAATCTCATTGATGTAAATTTTTTATTTGATATTAAATTTTAATATTTTTAAAATTAAACTTTAAAAAATTGTAATTTATTTTTTTGGTTAAGAGATTTTTTTGTTGTATAAAATTTATTAAAACATAAGTTTGGATGGTCTATTAGCCACTTCCAACACCCAATCCAAACTACCATGACAATACCAGGGCAAACTGCAATGTTATCCACTGACCCAATTAATTCCCTTAACATATTTGTAAGAGTGGGCTAAAATTTTAATTTTTAAATTCATCTAAATATATATTACCATAATATAAATCTCACATGCAAATAAGTCAATTGGGGTTATCTTGGGTGATCCCCCACCCATATTCAATTCTATGTTAGTGACATGATTATGAGAAATATTGCCCTCACTCTTGAGCTTCATTGGCCATGGAGAGAATTTACAATTTGTCCATACTCCAACCCAAAATGTTTCTCCAAATCGATAGGGTAAAATTATTTTCTCCACAATCCAACCCAAAATATTTCCCTAAGTCGATGGGGTAAAACTCCAAACTCTTCTTAGAAGTGTCCATGAGGTCAACCCCACACATTTTGCACAATGAGGTCAATCCCAAACCTTTTTTTGATCAATCAATGAGGTCAACCCTAAACCTTTTTCCCGATGAGGTCAATCCCAAACCTTTTGTGGATCAATCATTAAGGTCAACACCAAACCTTTAGTTGACCACCAATAAAATAAATACCTCAAACTTTTTATTTACCTGCAATGGATAAATACCCCAACCTTTTCATTTAACGTCCATGACCTCATGGACTATTAGCAAAATTTAACACGTAAGTTTTAGTTATTTTTCAAATTCCTCCAACCCAATGGTATTTTCTGCAGTCGACCAAATTTTTCACATAACCTTTAGAATATTGCCAAATGTGTCGAACCCCATTGGTCCTAATGCTATTATGAGTTATTGAAAAACAATTGAAATGAAACTTTTAGAACCTCGTCAAAATTTGACGAGCCACGCATGGAAAAAATTTGATACGTAACTTCATAAAAGCCCCACAATTTCTAGAGACTCAAATGGAGTTGCACACTCTCCACATCGAGCTCCAAAAGATAACAATTTGTAAAATTATTGCTCATAAATCCCTTTTTCATGCATGAGAAAATCCATGAATGTCAGAAATTATATCAATAACTATTAAGTGGATGGTACATATTTAACTGCCATGGAATATTTTAAAATATTTTAGAAGTCACAAATCAAAGGTTGAGATTTATCTTAAAAAATTTATGCCCTTTTTTCCCTTTTAATTAAATTGATTAATTCCCAAATGGGGGTGTGATCCATGGAGGGAACATTTTGTTGAACGACATGACAAAATCACACTTGTCCATATTTTGTCATGGTATGGCACGGAATAGGTAAACAAACTTGGGTTTGCAACCTAGCGTCCCTTCAATATAAATGCATGGGTGCAGTGTTAGGGTGGCATAGGTACGTTGTGCAACGCAGTGGTGATGAGGTGATATCCTCACCTTATTTCTTCTAACATTTCGATGCAGCAAGTTATTTCCACTTAGGAGTGTCTATCATCTACTTTGGTGTGGTCTTTGGAGATTTTGGCTCTGGTGGTAAAGAGACATCCTTATCTATGGTTTTCTTTATGTTGATGAGAGGTTTGGGTCAATATTTTTCGTTCTATTTCAGCATGTTACAAAGTGTGGACCTGTCTACGAATTACTGGTTGTCTATTCGAATTCACCCCTCTTTGATAATGAATTCGCAGGTATTTTGTATTCTTTCCTAGTACTGGTTTGTGGTTGTCGGTATCCTGGTCATTTTTCTGTGTGGTTCTAGCATGAGGGTTTTCTCTTTCTTTCTGGAGGTGCAATATATGTTTCACGTGCTGTGTATATTTCTCTTTTATAATTCTTTGGTAACTCATATTTTGGGGAATTGGGATTTCATAAACTCAATTGGGAACTCCCTTTGTATCTTTACAATTGGAACAGTTGTGGCTAAGATTTTATTGATATTTAACTATGGGTGTGGTTTAAAGGGTCATTTGAATCTATGGAGTCTTCGTGTGGTGTCTTGTGAGTGGGGTTATCCGAGTTTTATACCCTTAGCGTGAAGTGAATTTCAAGTCTCCCTTGAATTTGGGCCCCATGTGTGGAATTTGGGGGACGATTTTATTATGTTTCAGTCGGGCTTTCAAGGGTCAGTGGTTTTCCCCTCTATTTGTTTCGTTGGTCATTGTTGTTTGTCAGGTTGTTGGAATTGTTCTCTTATCCTAGCTACCATGCCTCCTTCCCAAATAATGACAAGTCGAAGAGGGGGAGCTAGTAATGATGGCATTAAACATTTTCGTTCATTTTCCTGGGATTTAGTTGCATCTTACTTTGATTCAGTCCCTCTAGAAGTATAGAGGGAAATTATGTTTTTGGAATCAAAATAGTTTGGGGATCACCCTTAACTTTTTTTATTCGGAAGTTGAAGAAGAGGGTGTGAAATGGATTCTAGACCTAGGAAGGTTTAGGAAGAGGAAATTGCATTTTTTGCATTCTCTCTTTGTCCACCAACAATTGGACACTCTCTTTTATATGATATTAAGAGACAAGCAAGTTTATACTTATAATGTTTTTGTTGCTCAAGAGGATATCAAACGCCTTCTAAGGAATATAACATATTTTCTGAATAATATCGATTATTGCCTAAGTCGAGTGGAAAGCTATGTGGTGTCAGAATTTGTAACACACCCCTTTAATTTGCCAACACTGGAGTGATTATAAGTTAGGTCTGATTCCCAAGATATGGTGATGAGAAAGGGTTTAGAAGTTTCTTAGCTATGTGTAAGGGTGAAACCTGCCCAAAAGTTTATACATTGTACACCATGGTTTCTTCTTCTTTGATTTATGTGAACTAGAATATAGCCCAACAAACACTGGTATCCAACCTGTTCACAATTCTATAATGAGTCCAAGACATGTTGAGTTTCCACTAATGGATATTTGGCATTAAACTGTATGGAAAGGTATAAGAGCAGACAAATTATTTAGGACTCCATGGACATGTTGAACAATCTTTTATTGAGCCATCATACTGACTTGGTAAACATTATAAGAGTGATGACTAAAAACCATTTTGTCAATTCAAATAGTGACCCATTTGTAATTTTATTAACATCTATTCAGTTATGCAACCAACAAATATAAGATTTTCTAGATTTAATATTGGTTGTAAACATGGTTATACAAATAGGGTTTTTAAGCCACGTTTTTCTCAATAGGGTACATGCATATACAATGTTTTGCTTTTCCCATACATCAGTTGAGTATGATTTATATGTTAGGATGTGATTGAATCTAATTGCACAATAGGAATCCATTATATCATTGTGAAATTATAAATTATGTTCCTCTACTAACCCCTAGCATGGACCATTGAATATTATTAATGAACATAACATTATAATTACTCCTTTACTGTGTTTAACTCAATGAGCATGTTATTGTGCATGAATTCCTCCTCTAGCCAACGTTGGCCTTTTAAGGTTTACAAACATAAATAGGTATCCTTGCTTTTCAATGGAACAAGTCACAATATTTTTTCATGTAGAGTCTCTGAGTTTGACTACAATTCAATGTTCCATAAGTTATTATGGGGATACCATTATTGGTCAATTTACATATATGCCGCATATACTCTCTCTTGTGTGTGATCCTACAACATTTTAAGGAGTAGAGACTATCTACAGGGATAATTGCAAGATTTAGTAATAATTAGTGAAATATGTTGCAAAATAATTTGCAAATAAAATGATGTAATTGTATGACAATTCCTAGCTTAACTAATCAAAGGCTTTTGGTAGATCATTCTCTAAAGTGTGTAGCTCGGATTCGATAGAGGTCTCACATAGAAGAAGTCTGAACTTCAACTAGCTTTCAAATATATTTAAATAGAGGCAGGACATCAAAGTTGCATATCGTCTTTCTATATGAATAACAGATGGGTCTACATGTACTATGTTCACTCGAGTTTAAATAATAGTTCAAATTCACCTATGAATTTTTGTATAGCATCGTGGGATAAATCATAATTCATTATAAATAATAGGCTACAGCTAGCACCATGTTGACACGATTCTAGTGAATAATTCATGGGGTTGTTGCCAAAATCCCATCGTCATTACTAGAATTAAAATATAACCTCAGTTTTGGATGCATCATTGCTAAGGGAATCGTAAGCTTAGTGATCTGTATGTAACTATTTTAATCAGTTAAATCCAAGCACGTGGAGGCAAGTGTGTTCCATGTATACCTGAGCAAAGTCGGTTCTAATTGAATTTCAACCATGGTTAGGAAATTCAATAAAATTACCACAACCCTAACATCAAACCACAACATGTTAATTGTATCTGTAAGCGATGGTGGTTGCTATTCTAGGGTGGATGATAATTAATCTATCTGGTATGATAACCAAACATACATTTATTCCTGCAGCATGAATTTCACACACTTTATGCATAGCATACAAGTCATAATATACTACAAATCGTTTTTATGTACAGTAGTAAAGTATGTATTAATTATAACAAGCTTATATTTTCTCAAGAAATATCATTCTAGTAAAGTTTCACAGTGATTTCCAAGGGATGGGTATTGGGACAAGGTTTATAATTCTCCTCCCAACCACAAACAAGCCACCTACATGTGCTTAAGGTAGCTGCCACCCCTAGACTTTAAGAGACAGTCCCTCCATTCCTCTATCATGAAGGTATTTCGTTACAGGTTAATCTAGGGATTCTAGAGGCAAACTACCTCTATCCATTAGCCAATGAGGAATTACATAGGTGAGAACCTCTTTTCCCATGCATTCCAGGGATTCCATATGTGAAAAACCCCACCCTGTGGAGTGTTGTTCCAATATCTCCACCCAATGTATGGAGTCGAAAGCCTATGGAAGCCTACTGCAATACTAGTTAGTCCAAGGAAACCAGAGATCTGCAACCTCCACCCACTAGCCACCAGGGGACTCCAGAGGGAGAAACCTCCACCCACTATAGAGTTTTAAGCAAGCTCTAATCGATTCATAGTCACAAGGAATCATCTTATACAACAAGTCCAATTATTATGATGGTTTTAGGGAACATAAAATAGCAAATCCCTTATAGCACTTAACATTGTTTCGGGAATATAATTGAAATCAACCAATTCTTGAAGACAAGGGAAAAAGGCAGTTAGTCATGGAAATTTAGCGATATACTTTTCACCACAGAGGTGAAGAGATCATGCAGTTAAATTTTGGCAACCACAATTTGTAGAATGAGGTGCATACCTTAGCATGCCTTAGCTACAACAATATTCGAGACGTTCATTCCTTCGTTGCAAAGTGTTTTTCCCTCTACTGGAGATGTTTTTTCCCTCTTCACCACCTTTTTTTCTTTCTTTTCAATCCACCCTATTATCACCCAAAAATTTTCAAAACATCATTGAGTCAAGTTTGTTTTTGGTTATGGTTCAAAATTGGGTTTAGAAGTCAATTTAGGATTTGATCAAGGGTAGGTTTTGGATTTTTATATTTTAAAGCCCATCCAATTTTAGGAGATTTAGGGTCTATTTCAAGACCTATTTTTCAGGAAAAAACAAGAAAAATCTTCAAGGATGTATTGCAAATGAAGAATGAATGCCTCAAGAAAGTTAGAATGAAGTGGGTTTACAGTTTGTATGAATTGTAAATACTGAAGAAAGGTTATGTATTTCACTTGGCAAAATTTATGAAAAAACTGCATACTCAGCAGTTTCGTAGCGCATTTAGTGTAAAAAAGCAGAAAAGCGCTATGAAACTATTGTAGCTGCCTTTTCTGCTCTTTTTGATCAATTTTCAAGGGGTTGAAGAACGAGTTAGGAGATGAAATTGTTGTGAAAGATGTGTTAAAAGGTGATTGAAATGATACAAGTGGAAAGAGTTAAGTTTTTGAAGAATAAAGGTTGAAATGGAAGCATTACAAAGGGCGCTACGAAACTGCTGTGTTTTCGTAGCGCAAGATATTACAGCCTTTTTGAACAAGTTCAGAAGCGGTTTTGGATAGTTGGAGGCTAGGGATGAGTGATGAGACATGTTAAGCTAATCTCCAACAACTAAGGACCATGAAATAAATTTTAAATGATGGTCAGAATGCTTAAAGAAGGAAAAGGATCTTATGCCTAAAAAATAGGGTTTGGTTTCCTGCTTTTGTGGAGGTCAGCAAAGTGGTCATGAAGAGCTCAAGCTCATCATCCAAATTCGACCATGTGATGATACACGACAAATTATGTAATTTCAAATAAGATAAGGTTGTTATGGATAGAGATAAGGAGTTTGAATCCTATTTGTAATAGGATTGTCTAATAGATTAGTTGTCTTTTTGTAATAAATACCATGTCATATGGTTAGGCAAGGTGTCAAGAGTCAGGAATTCGATGTATCTAGCATAAGATAAGGTTATCTCATGTTTTAAATGGTCTATAAAAGACCAAGAAGTCTAATATGCCAAGGGTTGGACATTTTTTAGCAAAATACTATGCTTATTGTAATTGACTAGTTTTCAGCTAATACAGAGATTTCTACTTAGTCAACTTGAGATTCAGAAGGAGTTCTAATGTGTTCTTGTTATAATTGAATCTTTATTATCCTATTGCAGTGGCGTTTGCCTATGTTACTCAGAATTCATCTTTGATGCTCTGACTTCCTATATAGATAAACTGACTGTGTTTTTTTACAGTTTCACATGTGTATCTCTTGACTAAAACTTTGATATGCCCCAACTTCCATGCTAAGTAGATTTATTGGTTTACTAAAACTATTTTCACTCCATAAGCCCAATGTGTACTTGCTGATGTGATTTTCAACCTACATTTGTCATTATCTGATTATTACCCCACATAGATTTAGCCATCTATATTTTTATCAAAAAATCATTAACCCTTTGAGAGAGCCCTCTCAGGTTGAGGAGGCTAAGCCTCAATCTAAAGATTGGTTTGAAACAGTTACATGAGATTGATTTGATTAGTAGCCTATCAGGTCTAATTTTGTGATAACATTTTGGTGCATCTGCCGGGAGTCTGAAGATATACATCTCCTAAAAATTATGAAGTTGAACTCTTGAAGGTAGCAGAAGCTCAGAATCTGTTCCAGGCTGCAACTACCTTGGCGACTCCATTGTTGAAGAATTAAAAATTCATAGATTCATGGTGATTCCACTAGACATATGAAGAGCTCAGATGCTGCCATTCTTGTTTCAAGGTATGCATGTATAGATTTTTCAGGAATTCATGGTTTCCCAAATCATTTTCCCAACGATGAATATTTTTTAAGGAATGGTCCAAAATTCAATGGAGAAGATTTTAGTTTGACTTTGAAGCATATATCAGATTTATGTGACTTTAATGAGCTTCTTAGAGTTAAACATGAAGATGTTTGCATCATATTGTTCTATGATTCATTTCAAGGAAAATGTAAACAATGGATTGAAAGCTTTCCTGTCAGATCTATTAAGTCATTTGCAGATTTTTGGCTTATGTTTTTAGAAGAATGGATAGACAGAACAGAGTTGGTGGCAAACTCTCCTTCAATTCAAGGCTTTAAATAATGGAATGATGATCATATTGATGAGGAAGTAGATGAAAATTTTTCTTTGTCCTTGTCTTCTTATCTAAAATCATTTGAATGCAAGTCAAAAGATAAGATTCAATTTTTGGATGAAGTTGCTATGAACATTGAGAAAGTCATTGAAGTTTTACAAGGTCAAATTCAATCATATAGTATTCATGATCATGATCATGCTTTTCAAAAGCTTTTCATGCCAGAACACAAAGAGAGGGTGTTGCTTCCTTTCTCTTTTGTGATTGAGGAAGATTACATTGTTTTTGAAAATCAGTTTGAACAACAGTTTGATAACACACAACTGAAATCTTGTATGGCTGAGCAAAGCATACATGAGTTGTCCAAAGCTGCAGAATGTCATGAGAAGCATCAAACATATCATGTCTTCTTTGATCCTATAGCTGACTACATGGAAGAGTTCTACAGTTCAGATTTTCAATTATATTTTCATTATGAGGAACAGATCCATTTTATGTTGCCTTGGTCATTTCAGTATCATGCTTATTGTTGGTTCAAGTGCAGTCAATAGGTTCAAGTGTTAGATCAGATTGATGATTGGCTTCATTGGACGTTTCATGTTGCTTGAGTTAAAAATGGAGATTGCAACTGTTAGGGTAGGTAGGAGTGTGTGAATAAGCTCAAAGTTGACTGAGCATCTTTTCAGTAGGTACAGATTTGGTTCTTCTACAGTGATCATCAAGCTTGAGCCCGAGGTGAAGGCCATAAGAGCTTGGTGAAGTTTTCATAAATTTCAGAGTTTTTATTTCCAAGAAGATGGATGGCACTGGAACTACAGGTTCTTTGGTGTACCACAGGGGCACACCATCCCAAGTGGAGCCACTGTTATCACCCAAAAATTTTCAAAACATCATTGTGTCAAGTTTTTTTTTGGCCATGGTTCGAAATTGGGTTTAGAATTCAATTTAGGATTTGATCAAGGGTAGGTTTTAGATTTTTATATTTTAAAGCCCATCCTTAGGTTATGATAAAGTCTTCTTTGAAGTCCCTTCATGTAAAATATCCATCATTTTCATTTGTGGGTCATTTCCTAAAAATTTCATGTCAAAACTGTTCAATTAGCCAATAAACATCGTTTTCGTAGCGCCACTGGTTCAAAAAGGTCACTTTGCACTGCGAAAGCACTGATAGTTTCGTAGCTCAAACAACAAAACTCTGTTTTTTTCTGACTTTGAAAAGTCAACTTAAAATGCGGTTTCTGAGCAACTGAAAACGAATTTTGGAATTATGAAAGAGGTTTTTCTTCATAACATAACTACCTATAAAAACCTCTCTCAGTTTCTTCAAATTCATTAGGAGGTGGCATAAATTGATAAATTAAAATGCGCTACGAAATTGTCCTGTACATGACTGTTTAGCAGTCAACTTCAAGTTCATTTTTTGGCCAAATGAAAAAGTTTTTTGGAATTATGAAAGAGGTTTGTCTTCATCATAGCCCCAGCTACAAAAACCTCTCTCAATTTTCTCACAGGTGTTATCAGTTGAGAGATACAAGGATTTCATTGAAGCCCTATTTTCATAAACAAAGTTTTCCTGTTTTACACATGTTTTTCAAATGCAGTTTCTGGATAGCAGGAGATGTGTTTCAAAAAAAAAGGAGAGGTTTTTATTCAAGAAATAATGGCTCACAAAATATTCCTTCAGTTTCTCAAACTACATCAGGGATTAGGATATATAAGCTCTGTTCCAAGACCTATTTTTCAGGAAAAACAAGAAAAATCTGCAAGGATGTATTGCAAATGAAGAATGAATGCCTCAAGAAAGTTAGAATGAAGTGGGTTTACAATTTGTATGAATTGTAAATACTGAAGAAAGGTTGTGTTTTGAGTTTTGGGGCAATAACACTTTTCACTTGGCAAAATTTATTAAAAAACTGCATACTCAGCATTTTCGTAGCGCATTTAGTGTAAAAAAGCAAAAAAGCGCTACGAAACTGTTATAACTGCCTTTTTCTGCTCTTTTTGAACAGTTTTCAAGGGTTTGAAGAACGAGTTAGGAGCTGAAATTATTGTACAAGATGTGTTAAAAGGTGATTGAAATGATACAAGTGGAAAGAGTTAAGTTTTTGAAGAATAAAGGTTGAAATGGTAGCACTACAAAGGGCGCTACGAAACTGCTGTGTTTTCGTAGCGCAAGATATTACAACCTTTTTGAACAAGTTTAGAAGCGGTTTTGGACAGCTAGAGGCTAGGGATGAGTGATGAGACACGTTAAGCTAATCTCCAACAGCTAAGGACCACGAAATAAATTTTAAATGATGGTCAGAATTCTTAAAGAAGGAAAATAATCTTATGCCTAAAAAACAGGGTTTGGTTTCCTGCTTTTGTGGAGGTCAACAAAGTGGTCATGAAGAGCTCAAGCTCATCATCCAAATTCGACCATGTGATGATACACTTGGAAAATGATGTAATTTCAAATAAGATAAGGTTGTCATGGATAGAGATAAGGAGTTTGAATCCTATTTGTAATAGGATTGTCTAGTAGAGTAGCTGTCTTTTTGTAATAAATACCATGTCATATGGTTAGGCAAGGTGTTAAGAGTCAGGAATTCGATGTATCTAGCATAAGATAAGGTTATCTCATGTTGTAAATGGCCTATAAAAGACCAAGAAGTCGAATATGCCAAGGGTTGGACATTTTTTAGCAAAAGACTGTGCTTATTGTAATTGACTGGTTTTCAGCTAATACAGAGATTTCTACTTAGCCAACTTGAGATTCAGAAGGAGTTCTAGTGTGTTCTTGTTCTAATTGCATCTTTATTATCCTATTGCAATGGTGTTTGCCTATGTTACTCATAATTCATCTTTGATGCTCTGACTTCCTATATAGATAAACTGACTGTGTTTTTTTACAGTTTCACATGACTAAAACTCTGATGTGCCTCAACTTCCATGCTAAGTAGATTTATTGATTTATTGAAACTATTTTGAATCCATAAGCCCAATGTGTACTTGATGATGTGATTTTCTACCTACATTTGTCATCTATCTTACTATTACCCCACATAGAGTTAGCCATCTATATTTTTATCAAAAAATCATTAACCCTTTGAGAGAGCCCTCTCAGGTTGAGAAGGCTAAGACTAAATCGAAATATTGGTTTGAAACAGTTACATGAGATTGATTTGATTAGTAGCCTATCAAGTCTAATTTTGTGATAACACACCCCCCTATATTTTTAGCTCACCCTCTCCCTCTTTTATGTTGTTTAATTTCAGGGTCTAGTTAGTTAGGGCTCTACAGTTGGTTAGGGTCTCAACCTGTAGTTAATTAGGGCTCCAAACTATTCAACCACTCTATCCCAACCAAAAAAAACATACCCACCTAGCTTACCTGCCATTTCTTGAATGTATATATTTTAATGTGATATATATAATTGTCTTCATATATGTATGTATCAACTTTTATAATAATATTAATATTACTTATCTAAGGTTTATACATATAATCGTATTTATGAAATTAAACATAACCATCTAATGGTTTGTTTACCATTATGTTTAAAATATTCATACCATTGCAAGGAGCCCAAGAAAAGCACTTTTGTACAAAGATGTATACATAATTTACTAATGTAACAGAATCCTGTAACCTTTACAATAACCATACGAGTGTAAAGTGACCACAAAAATGCTTATATCATTTACATGAATACACCATGACCGAAATAACCAACACCATATTTACACACTTGCAAAATGGTCAGGGTCATTACAACCCTTCCCTCATGAAGGGAACATTGTCCTTGGTGTTCTATGACCATATACACTAGAACAAAATGAGCTAAGCTAGACATATTGTTCATGGAGCTTTATATATACAACTCTATACAATATTTACAACAATATTCATATTTAATTTATATAGCAAACAAATATGGATATGATTCGTGCATCTAATTAGTCATTTCCCATGTGGCTTCCTCGGGTCCAAAGTGTTTCCACTACACTTTGACCTACTTTATTGCTCTATTATGGAGCATGAGTCTCCTCTGCACTAGATTCATGATGGCTCAGGTTGGAACTCTCCCTCTAATTCCACCTGTAGAAAAAACTAATCAATGACATGATTAGGATCTCACGCATATCTTTTAAACAAGGATACATGGAAAACATCATGAGATTTTACTGAAGGTGGTAGGGCCAATATGTAAGCCATAACTCCAATTATTTTCAGTACTTCAAAAGGTCCACAAAATCGTGGTTCCAAATTGGCACATGACTTAATACCCAAGGAGATTTTCTTGGGTTTAATGCACAAATATACATGCTCCCCAACTTGGAAATCTTTATGCACTCTATGTTGGTCCGCATAACTCTTTTGCAAGTCTTGCGCCACCTTTAAATTTCTCTTGATGGTTTGTATTTCCTATTCCAATTCTCTCAAAATTTCTGGCCCAATTAGGACCCTTCTCATTAGATATCTCCAACTAATAGGAGTGTTGCAACTTCTCCAATAGGGTGCCTCAAATGGGCTCATCTTTAAAGATTCTTGATACCCATTATTATATGCAAACTCTTCCCATTCCTTTGGTTGATGCATTACATACATCCTCAACATATCTTCAAGGGTCTTGTTTGTTTTCTCTGTTTGTCCATTCGTTTGCAAATGATAAGCCGTAATGAAGGACAATTTATCCCTAAGCCTGCAAATATTTATTTCTAAAATCTTGAGGTGAACTTAGTATCCATATATGAGATTATTTTCTTGGGAATCCCATGCAATCTCGCGATCTCTTGGATGAAGTTTTGGGCTACTTCATTGGCTGAATTGGTAAACTTGATTGCTACAAAATGAGTCACCTCACTCAAATTTTCTAATTACCACCATAATTGCATCGTGTTGCTTGGGTGTCTACGGCAACCCAGTAATAGATTCCATGGATATCACTTCCCATTTCCATTCTAGAATGGGAATAGGTTGTAATAATCCTGCTAGGTAGTTGCATTTTGCCTTCACCCATTGGCACTCCATACACCTAGCAACAAATTATGCTACTTATTTCATCAAGTTAATCCAAAAATAAAACTTTTTATGGCCATGAGGGTCTTCCGATATCCTGGATGGTCGGAATATGGCTTAGCATGGAACTCCTTAAGTATGAAATTTTCTAATTCATTGTTGTTTGGTACATAAATTCTATTTTTGAATATGATCAAGCCATATTTTTGTTAGAAAATTTAACTAGGTCTGGTCTTCATAATTGTCCGTGTACTTATGTCATTGTATATTTTATAGAAAAAGAAGAAAAATAATTTTATTAGTTAAGAATGTTCTTCATGCTTCTAGGATTTGTTGAGCTAAAGATTCAAAGTCCAATTTGGACCTATTGTAAAGAAAAAATAAAAATAAATTTTAAATATGTAATTTGGGTCAAAAACCCCTCTAGATGCCAAGTCGCCCTACCTGTCAAGTTGGCCCTGCCCCAAAGGACATGTCTATTTGAACCCCTCTGAACAATATCAATAGCGGAAATTTGGAGCTCATTTGGACACACATAATTCACTGAATTGGTTCTAAAATTTTGCAGAATAAGGAGGGTCAAATTCATAAAGGAAGAAGAGTTCCTCTTGAAGTATGATTTGTAGAAGATTTTCCTTATCATATCTAGTATTGAAGATTTGTTGTTGGTTATTTTTGTTGATGGATTTGTTGTGCAAAAGGAAGGTTTATCTTGGCATCTAGAATTCGGTTATGGGTCTTGGATATCTCACTTTGATCTAATTCTATAAGAAGGGAATTTTTATGGGTTTTCCCTTGGCTAGGTTTTGCCCTGTCCTGGAGCCTATATATTGTGTTTCTTGTTTACTATGTGTTGAAGTTCAACACAAAATTTCAGCACCCACGCTAGTGTGGGACCAGGAGGTCCAAGCAGCACCTACACTAGTGTGGGACCACAGGTCTTAGCAGCACCTACACTGGTGTGGGCTAAATTTGGTGCATGTCTATTTTAGTTATCCCTTAATTAAGATGGACAATAAAATGTAATCTAATCTCAAAATAACTTGTAATAGTTAATTGAGTGTGATAAAATCAGTTAGCTCATGAATTTCGAGTTAAGGGTAGTTGGTGAGGCATGCAGAGTAATTCTAGTTGTAACAGAGTTCGAAGTGCAATGGTGCATTAGTTAATGCAAGATGTAATTAGTTTAACTCAGTTAAGTGAGTTAAAATCAGTTGTGCTAGTTGTAACTGTTTGATACACTAGTGAGAGATCAAGTGAATTAAATATGAATTAATTCACAATCAGTGATCTCACATGCAACTGAGGATTTACTATTGTTAGCTGCATGCATGTCAGTTCCAGTGGAGACCCAATTGAGATCTAGGTTAAAGGGAAGTTGACTATCAGTTGTAGGATTATTGGGTTGCACCCACACAACCAAACACCCATTGGATTTCCCATGATCCTTGCGCAGTTTAGGAAGACCAAAATTCCTATGGAATAGGGATTGCATTCCACACAAATTTTGCAAGGCAGGTAGGCTGTCAGGAGGCAGTAAATTGGCTAAGTATTGGTCAGTTTTATCCAGGATAGTGTGAGAAAGTTAGCTGAGTACAGGAGGGCTCTTGTGAGAAGAGTTATATGTAATTGTTTCATGTATCCATGCTAAATATACAATAGAATATAGTGGGGTTTTGAGTAGCAAGCTTTCCCTAGGAAATTATTTGTGTTGTAGTTTGATTGATTCTTCTTTGTTTCATGTTATTGGAGATTGTGTTTTTAACTCCTCAATTGATTTGTAGAAGTGTTTTAGTATTTAACTTTAGTACATTGTTAGATCGGATTGAGTCCATGATATACATGTTTGTTGTATAATTTCTACATGGTATCAGAGCATAAGAAATCACAATAGTGAAGGAGGAGTTGAGTTTGGGACTGGATATAATTCGAATTTGCAGAAAGACTTTCTTGGTGCTACAATTGATTTAGGATCGAAATGGATTTCAATGGCTTGAGATTGGAGTATGCACTCGAGGGCAGCTCCGACTATATTTCTTGGAATGACAGGATGAAAGCAGTACTTGAAGACAATGACTTGGAGGAATTCATTGACAATGATGTCCCTAAGACTGTTGTGACAGATGTTGCAAATCTTGATGCATGGCAAAAGAAAGTGGAAAATGGGAGGAGGATCCTACTAGAGGGAGTACGAGAACACATTTTCTCAAGCCTCCATGAGAAAGCCACACCATATGCAATGTGGAAGGCTTTGATGGATCTATTTCAGAGCAACAGTGATCATAGGAAATTGGCACTGAAATATAAACTCAGGAAGATCAAGGTGAAGAAAGGCGACTCCATGCCAAAATATTTAACAAAGTTTGTCCAATGTCGGGATGAGCTGAGGACAGTTGGCATAACTCTCGCTGATGATGATTTGGTAAGTTTAGCTCTCCTAGGACTTCTCAAGATTTGGCATAGTTATCAATACTGTGTCAATGGAAGGGAAAATATGCTAGATTGGGAACGACTGTGGTCGGATTTGGTGCAGGAGGAGTTCAGACGGAACACCAAAGATGGATCTTCATCTAAGAATGAAGATGAAGAAGATTGTGCTTTGGCTGCCAAGGCGAAGAAGGGAAGGGGAAGAAATTCCATTCCAAATCTGAGTCCAAAGATAGCAAGAAGTGGGACATGTCTAGGTTGAAGTGTTTTCACTGTCACGAGCATGGGCATTATGCTACTAATTGTCCACGAAATAAGAAGAACAAGAAGGCTGGAGGATCTGCAGCTGGTGATTCTTTGGCCTTGCAATTTGAGCTTGACTTCTCATTGATCGCATTCATGGTGTCAAGTGCATTGAGATCTGTGTGGTATTTAGATAGTGGTGCTTCCTTTCACATGATGGGAGACAAGGAACTATTCAGTAGCTTGGAGGAGAAGGATCTCCAGATGCATATCGAAATGGGTGATGACGAGCAGTACAGTGCTACCAGGATTGGTACCATTACCTTTCAGAGATATTCAGGTAAACCCTTTCAATTAAAAGATGTAATGCATGTACCAGGTTTGAAGAAAAATTTAGTCTCAGTTGCAATGTTGGAGGATAGAGGCTATGATGTTGTTTTCAGTGAAGGAAAAGATTTCCTGCGACACAAAACAACAGGACAAGCCAAGAATATTGGGATTCAAGTTAAGAATATCTACAAGCTAGATGTATATGGTTGCGCAACATTGATGGGCAAGGCAGACTAAGTGGTGAGCCGGGATGAGGGCGAGTTATGGCACAGGTGATTGGGCCATCTTCACCACGGAGCCTTGAAAGTCATGCATCATATTTTTATGGGTCTTCCCAGGGGTACACTTGCGCAGTCAGACACATGCTAGGGATGTACTATGGGAAAATATGTACAGGCCACCTTTCATGAGAAGGAGAACTGAGTTCACACAAACGTGTGTGGACCATTCTATGTTTCTTCGACAACAAAACATAAGTACTATGTGATATTTGTTGATGAATTTTCTCGTAAGTGCTGGATCTACTTCATGCAGAAGAAAGATCGGACATTCTCAAAGTTTCTTGAGTTTAAAGCACTGTTGGAGAAAGACATGGGGAAGTAAGTGAAGGCTCTTAGGAGTGATAATGGTGGTGAGTACATCTCTAACGAATTAAAGAACTTCTACAGCAAATAATGAATTCGAAGAGCACTGATAGCGCCTCATAACCCACAGTAGAATGGGGTCACTAGAAGAAAGAACATAACAATTATGGGTGCAGTAAGAGCGATGTTACACGATCAAGGCCTACCGATGCATCTGTGGGCAGAAGCATGCAACACTGCAGTATTTGTGCAAAACCGTTGTCCTCATAGGATACTTGGCATGAGTACACCAAAAGAGGCTTTCACTGGTAAGAAACCTGATGTTTTACATTTTAATATTTTTGGCTCATCTGTTTATGTGCATGTGACCAAAGATGCCAGGAAGAAGTTGGAACCAACAACTGAGATTGGGATTTTTGTGGTGTACACTGAAACTCCCCACAATTATCAGGTGTATTTTCCAGAAATCAGAATGACTGTTGTGCGATGGGATATAAAATTTGATGAGGATAAAGCCATGTGATTGTCCCTTGAGAGAGAGCTATATTTGCATGCAGAAGAGGAACTCTTGGTTCCCAAGGATGAGCCTCAAGATGTGGAATAGCCACATGCGGAGGATGATGGAGTGGTAGAAAACACTCATGCAGAGCCATCAATTAGAAATGGTAGAAGGCGCACCACGAAAGATGATAGATTAAGACTTGATGCTGTAGAGAATGTAGGAGCCCCTACTTCACAGCGTAGACAGAGACAGTCTTTCGATAGGTTTACTGGATAAATGGCTCTTATGAGAAAATGTATTGTGACTGAACCATCTGCCTTTTAGGAGGCAGTGCAACAACCAATTTGGGTTGATGCAATGGTGGAGGAGTATGACTCCATTGTCAAGAACAGTGCATGGGAGATTTTCCCAAGACTGGTCGGATCTAGATGGATCTAAAAGGTAAAGCAAGCTGCTGATGGGAGTGTGGAGAAATACAAGGCTAGATTTGTGGCTCGGGGATTCTCACATATTGAGGGGATCAATTATGATGAGACTTTTGCACATGTTGCAAGGTACTCTTCCATTAGATCCATCCTTTCACTCTCAGCGCAGATGGGCTGGCACATTCATCAGATGGATGTCAAAACTATGTTTCTCAATGGATTCATTGAGGAAGAAGTGTAAATAGAGCAGCCAGAATGTTTCGAGATCTTCGACAGTGAGTCACATGTGTGCTGACTCAAGAGAGCACTGTATGGGCTGAAGCAAGCACCTCATGCTTGGTACAATCGGATAGACAAATATTTCACCGGATCGAACTTCACCAAAAGTGAAGTTGATGCAAACCTATACCAGATTGTGGTTGAGGGTAAGCTATTGATTATTGTTTTTTATGTTGATGATCTAATTTTGACTGGTGATGAGAAGCTGATACACTCATGCAAGGAAGATCTTGCAAGGGAGTTTGAAATGAAGGACATGGGACTCCATTATTTCCTTGGTTTGGAAATATGGCAGCGAGATGGTGAACATTTTGTTTCTCAAGGAAAGTATGCCAAAGAGATACTAGGTAAGTTTCACATGGAGAGCTGCAAACCCATGGACACTCCTCTTCCAGGAAATTGGAGGAAAGAGGATGCTACTTTGGGAGAGGTAGTGGATGCTACTGTCAACAGGCAGTTAGTTGGTTCACTAATGTATCTAGTGAACACCAGACCAGACATTTGCTACGCAGTTAACCAGCTGAGTCAAGCTATGATTAAGCCTACCATGATCTTTTGGAAGGAAGGTGAAGCATGTCTTGAGACACCTAAGGGGCACATCAAAGTATGGATTATGGTACATATGGACTGAGGGAGTGAAGCTTCAAGGCTTCATGGATGCAGATTGGGCAGGCATTCCATCAGACAAAAAGAGCACATCAGGAGGGATCTTCAGCATAGGATCGACAAGAGTTTCTTGGTACAACAGGAAGCAACGATCTGTGGCACTCAGTTCAACAGAAGAAGAGTACATGATAGCAAGTCAAGCTGCATGTGAGGCTATCTGGATGAGAAAGATCTTGGTTGTTTTTTTTGGTTCTCAGATGGATCCGACAGTGATACATTGTGATAATTAGAGTTGCATTAAACTCTCAATTAATCTTGTGTTTCATGATAGGTCCAAGCACATAGATATTTGGTACCACCATCTCAGAGACTGTGTGGAGAGGAAAATAATGTTACTTCATTACATTCCCACGGAAGATCAGGATGCAATTATTCCGATCAAGGTGCTCACCAGGAGTAAAATAGAATACCATAGAGGCAGGATCGAGGTGAAGGATATTCCCTTTCTTGTTGAGAGGGAGTGTTGAAGTTCAACAAGAGATTTTAGCACCCACGCCAATGTGGGACAAGGAGGTCCAAGCAGCACCTACACTAGTGTGGGACCACAGGTCTTAGCAACACCTACACTGGTGTGGTCTAAATTTGGTGCATGTCTATTTTAGTTATCCCTCAATTAAGATGGACAATAAAATGTAATCTAATATCAAAATAACTTGTAATAGTTAACTGAGTGTGATAAACTCAGTTAGCTCATGAATTTTGAGTTGAGGGTAGTTGGTGAGGCATCCATAGTAATTCTAGTTGTAACAGAGTTCAAAGTGTAGTGGTTCATTAGTTAATGCAAGTTGTAATTTGTTTAACTCAGTTAAGTGAGTTAAACTCAGTTGTGCTAGTTGTAATTGTTTGATACACTAGTGAGAGATCACGTGAATTAAATATTAATTAACTCATAATCAGTGATCTCACATGCAACTGAGGATTTACTATTATTAGCTGCATGCATGTCAGTTCCAATGGAGACCCAGTTGAGATCTAGGTGAAAGGGAAGTTGACTATCAGTTGTAGGATTATTGGGTTGCACCCATGCAACCAAACACCCATTGGATTTCCCATGATCCTTGCGCAGTTTAGGAAGGCCAAAATTCCTATGGAATAGGGATTGCATTCCACACAAATTGCGTAAGGCAGGCAGGCTGTCAGGAGGCAAAAAATTGGCTAAGTATTGGTCAGTTTTATCTAGGACAGTGTGAGATAGTTAGCTGAGTACAAGAGGGCTCTTGTGAGAAGATTTGTATGTAATTGTTTCATGTATCCATGCTGAATATATAATATAAGATAGTGGGTTTTTGAGTAGCAAGCTTCCCCCGGGAAATTATCTATGTTGTGGTTTGATTGATTCTTCTTTGCTTCATTTGATTGGCGATTGTGCTTTTAATTCCACAATTAATTTGTAGAAGTGATTCAGTATTTAACTTTAGTACATTATTAGATCAGATTGAATCCATGATATACATGTTTGTTGTATAATTTTTACACTATGATCTTCATGTTTTATCTTTGATAATTTTTTGATGAAGAATAATATAATTAAATCAATATGAAGCCAAAAAATTTCATAAGTAATTATCAAAGAAAGAGAAATATAATTTAAACTTCAAGCCTCTGGATTTATTAACATGGTATCAGAGCTAAGATTTGAAGTTGGATGCTTGAAGATCACTCTGTCGGCAATTTAGATCGAAGAATCATGCTTTATATGGACCGATTCAGATTTGTTCTATGGCAAGGGGCTCAATGTATATACATTTTGTGACTCACAATAATCAGAAAGAGGCTCACTTTGGCTCTCTATGCTAAGTTTCGAAGGCTAACAATCTATTTAAAAACTCACATCTATAATCTCAAGTCTGTAGATTAGTGGCTCGCTACAAGGGTTTGCATTAAAATTTATAGGGATCACAATGGGATGTTATATATTGTGGACATCTAATTACTATATGTTTGTGGCTCTACTTTATGGCTTATGCATCCGTAAACACACATATGATCTAAACTTTGATCATACTTATGTGATACTTCGTGGTGCGATCACACTCTGTGATTCGCTCGCCTGGTCTTGTGACAATAACTAAAACATGAACAAGAGATATGTAAGTTAAAAGGCATCAAAGCTTTCGAAATAAAATTGTAACTTGAAGCATCTTATTTTTAAGTCACCTCCATTACTGTTACGTTGTGTATCCAAAGAAGGACCTACCATAACAATAAATTTGACCTACGAATAAAGGTTTATCTAAGGGCTCACACTTGTTATCATAGTCACGCATTTATATATGGCTCATATGGTTCACAATTATATGTGGTTCACTATGATGGATTGCGTTAATTTAAGGCTCGCATATGCTTATTCTCATAACTATTAATATTATGGCTCACGTATTCTACAGGCCTTGTTATAAACAATAGTTTCGTGATCCTATGGATTGCTCTATGCACAATTGGCTCGTTATTTCAGTGGCTTGTAGCATTGGTTCTATAACATCACATCATACAGTGGTTTGACATTGCATTATTGGCATGCTACATGGAACACACTTGTTTCATAGTGATTTGTTACACAATCACATGACAACGTTAGTTCATAGTGACATCGCTTGACCTGGACTGGTAAAATAAACATGTTAAAAGTGCATATGACAATAATGATAACACTGGAAAATGACCTCAAAAAGTGATATGCTCTTTATATATAGACCATGAATTTGAAAAATATGCTTGAATGTGAGTTGGGGCTCATATTCCTCGCATACTTATGTATCCTGATGATGACCCTCAATTGAGGGTTTGAAACCTCTGTTGGCTTATCTTTTGTATAATCGAATAGGGCAACATGGAGAGTTAAGCGAAGGAAGATCAGGAGCGACTAAAGAGATGTCTAAGCATTCCAAGTGCAGAACGGGTGGACACCTCGTATTCATAAGAGGAAAGAGATGTTGTTACCATTGCACTCCTTCGCAAAATCCCCAATGCGATAAAACCTTAGCCCCTTTTCTCCTCTCTGCCCTAAAACCTTTATTTGCACCCACTCACCTTTTCACATCAGCAAATGATTTACACTTACACTTTTGGTAACTCACCTGCACTATTTCTCCGATTGCGATGTAAATGGGACCCACGTCCATCATCCCACGTCATCCTCCATTCTCTGCTCACCATACATCGCTCGCCGCTAGGTATAACTCCTACCTTCCGCTGATCATATCAAACCCATTTCGATTGCGATATGAGGGTGGGCCCCACTTCCACCACGCCACGTCATCCATCGCCCACCGCATATCACTCCTCGCAAGGTATAACTCCTACCTTCCGCTGCTCATATCAAACCCATTCCGATTACGATTCACGGGCGGGCCCCAATTCTTCCACGCCACGTCATATCCCGCACATCGCTCCCCGTAAGGTATAACTCATACCTTACGCTGCTAATATCAAACCCATTCCGATTGCGATCTGCGGGCGGGCCCCACTCACCGCTATACCTCTGCCATTATTCCCTCATATTCGCTCCCTATCACACATCCGATGACTCATGATCTATTTCGCACCTCCTCCACCTTCCGAAGGTTAAGGCCAGGGGGGGTCCGAAATGGTCAGTTTTGGAAACCACCTTTGGTGCTACGTTTCAGCCTGCAGCGATTTCGGCCCCTCCCCCATCCAATACCACAAACCAGACAGGCCCCCCTCCTAAATCCGGTCTCCAGTTTTGCAATTCAAACACAACATAAGTTTTGGCGGGCCAAACGCAGTTATGACATATTCAATTTGTCCAAGAAATCCCTGCTAAAGAGCTTGGCACACACAACATGACTGTCTGTTTCATTACGGTTAATGTGAATCATGAGAACGAGGGAGTGGAGGCTTTCCATAGCAGATGGAATCGGGTGATGGAAGCCAGACTACCCACCTGTTCACAACCACTCTTCGCCCCCCTATTTTGAAGATTCCATGATTTAGCCTCCATTTCCAACTATGTTTTCCCTTTTACTGTTTGATTATGATGTTTTGCTAGTGAAATCTTGATTTAAGCCTATTCCGTTTTGATTTTCTGTTTGCAGGAGTTATTTCATGATGCACGCTCTGCTAGTTTGTTAGGATATTTTGGTTTTCACATGTGTGGGTCGATCATGAATGATTATTTGATCATGAAACCTCAATAGGAAATCTATATGTAGGAGGTTCATAGATGAAAGAAAGGTTCTGGAATTTTGGAGAATTTTGTTGTAGTTATGTATGACTATGATCCTTGTGCTTTGAGATACATATTTGGGAGAACTGTTTTGAACTTAATATGATATACAATTTTGTTTATTTGTATTCCAGATGGGGTAATGAGTAGTATGTATATGTATTCTCTTTGTTTATCATTAATCTTCTGTTTATGTATAATCATCTTTCCATGCTCTGCTACTTTGATGATTCGTGTAATGTAGCTGTCGGTGGTATGCATTTTTATTCATGAATTCATGTATGAATAAATCTCACGTGTTAAATTTGTTGTGCTCCTTTAATTCGTGCTCCACGAATCTCTGTTGTTGGTCATATTCCACTTGCATCCGCTTCTTTTGAGTTCATGGGAGACATATTCTTAAGTATTTTAATCCCGTCTCTCACAGGTTCCTCCTCCTCCGTTCATTCTCAACACCTTTGCATATTTTGAAAGCCTTTGCTCATTGTTTCATACTTGGCCCAATTGAAAGCCATCTAGCCATACAACTTTCTGAGCCCTCTCGCAGTATAGGGTAATTCACATGAATCAAACTCCAAGGTATTCTCCATTCCTGAACCACCAAAAACATTATTCTCTTATTCCATATTCTATCAGATGCATCCTTATATTTGTCTACATTTAACCTATGATTTTAAGATGTCCTAAGCACTGGTCTTTTGCAACTCAAGGTTGTCTCTAGGAGCTACAACATATTTTTGGCACCGCTGCTAGGGAATGAATTTGAAAATATTTTCCCTGGGGTATGACATTATGCTTCATTGGCTCTACCTCAAGTATTGAATGACATGCCACAAGATTATCTAAAGTTCATGCCTTGGTTTACCGGGGAAGATAGTACTTCTACGCAGAGACATATTGAAAAATTTTGCGCCTTTGCTGACAATGTGAATGTAAAGCACTTAGATGTGGTGTTAAGGCTTTTTGTCCAATCCTTTGATGGAGAAGCCTGTAAATGGTTCAAGTCTCTAGCCGACAACACAATCACCACTTGGGAATAAATGGAGAATTTCTTCACACTAAAATGGGGAGAAAAAAGGGATCATGGATACGTTCTCATAGAGTTCAACGCTCTTAAATAGAGACACAATGAGGATGTAACAAAATTCATAAAGAGGTTCAATAAGCTCTATAATAATCTCCCTACTGAGATAAAGCCTCCCCAAGCAGCTGCTAAGGTGGTCTTTGCAGGAGCTTTCGAACTGGAGTTTGGGTTCACTATAAGATAAAGAAAATCCACATCTCTGGATCAGATCTAGATTGATGCATTGGAGGTAGAAGCAAACTTTGCTTCTACTAGTAAATTCAAAGGGAAGACAGAGTATGAAGCCAGAAGAAAGAACAAGGAGGAGGCTTCTACTTCTAATCAAGAGAGGGAATCACAGGAGTATAGAATTGAAGAAATGAATAAGATGATAAAGAGCCTCTCAAATAAGCTGGTTAAGCTTGAATTGGAGGCCAAGAATTCCCCTCCTCATTCCAACCAAATGATTCCTAATTGTGGGTTTAACCCCCAGTATCGGAAGCCGCCTCTACAATTGTTGTATCAGGAAATGAAGGAACAACAAGATCACATCCGACCTCCTCTACACTTGGAAGGAGAGCTGGAGGAACAGGTCGAGGAAGTCATAGACAACCAAGAGAATCAATTCCTCGCTTACTTCGATGATGAGGAGGGTGAACTCACCCTGAAAGGGGAACAAGAAGAGAAGGAAGTCCCTCCAGAAGACCGAGAGATTGACAATTACTGCAGGCAGTTCGTGGATTTCATGCAAGTTTAACTCCACAAGAAGTATGATCTTAGGTCCTCCAGGAAGAGAACTCAAGTGCAAGAACAAAATGAAGAGTCAATATCAAGAGAACAAACCCCTCCTAGTTCTGCCAATAAGGGGAAAAATCCGTTAGAAGAGTCAGACCCTCGTAAAACCGCTGCATCCACTTCCACAAAACAAGGCTCTGATCCTCCCAAAAATGAGAAATCCCCATCTGTACCCTTGGACCTGACTGACCCTCCTAAAGAAAAGTTCAAAGAAGCCACTATAGAAAAATGGCCCACATCCTTTAATCTCCAAAAATAATTAGAGAAGGTCAAGATCCTGGTCCCCTTGATTGAGCTCCTGAAACAACCTTCATACAAAGCTCAGGTGTCTCAATTCATGCAGCCCCGTGGTGTAAACCCACTGCCTGACAGCCTAAACCTCCAAGAAGAATGACCCATGGTAGTTTTTGGACCTCATGTAGAAGAACAAGACTCAACCACTCCACCATTCTATGTGACTTTAATGACACATGACCTATTGTTGCACAATTACATGCTGGATTCTGGGGCTTCACATAATCTGTCACCTTTGTCTGTCATGGAGAAATTGGGGTTGCGGATTAAAAGGCTTTATAAAGACCTGTATTCTTTTGATTCCAAGAGGGTGAATTTCTTGGGTATGATAAAATATCTGGTAGTAAACTTAGCCCAGATCCCGACCAAAAGTGCGGTAATGGACATTGTTGTAGCTGATATCCCATCTCGGTTTGGAATGTTACTGTCCAGATCTTGGGGTTCCAAGATTGGAGGATCAATAAAACTTGACCTCACCTATGCCACTATTCCATTTAGTGGGGAGGAAAGAAGATTATACCGTGAATCTAGGTTTTTAAAGATGGTCACCAAAGCTAATGGTTCGACAAATTCTCCAGTATATGGTAAGGAGGGTGAATTATATTGTCTTATGCTCGAGGAGGATGAAAATTTCCTGCAAGAAATGAAGGTATGTCCTCTAATACAAGAGAATCCCATAAGCAGAATGGAGAACAAAATTTGGACCTTGCAGTTTGATGGAGCTTATTCACGGGAAGGAAATAGAGCCGTGGTACTCTTGATATCACCTGAGGATTGCTTAATTCTCCTCTCCTTCAAGCTGGAATTTGAAGCCACAAATAACGTGGCTGAGTATGAAGCCCTACTATTGGGATTGCAGGCAACACGGAACATCAACATACAAAACCTCAAGATGTTTGGAGATTCAGAGCTTGTAGTGAGGCAAGTCAGGAGCCAATTCCAAACTAATTACCCATGGCTCAGAGCTTATAGGAATTAGGTATGGGATTTGGTTGAGAACTTCTCTGCTTTTAAAATTCGGTTCATCCTAAGGGATAAGTACATAATGGTCGACTCACTAGCTGTAGCTGCTAGAAATTTTTTCCCTCAGTAGAATCCGTTGCTCAGATATGAATTGGAATTGAGATATCGCCCCTCCATTCTGGACAACGTAAAACATTGGCAGGTCTTCGAGGATGAAGAGAAAGTCAAGATTTTTATGGAGATGGTGGGAAAATTCTCGAGTTTGGTGATCGAATCAGTGACCGAGGATGATAGTGAAGAGTCGAAAACCAGATGGGAGGAGACAATGGCCGGCCACCAAGTTTTGAAATTAAAGGGAAATGTCATTCCTAGGGGTCTTGTGCCATTGGAGAGACTGTTTGATAAAAATGATATCCCGGTGAACCCCGACAAACCAACCCTCGACGAGCTAGTTAGGGATTTGAAAATCGGGATAGAGGAAGACCCAAAGGTGGTGAAGTTGTCGAAAGAAGTCCTAGAAGAATATCAAGGAAAATACCTTAAGCTCTTTCTATCATACAAAGACATCTTCTCTTGGTTATACCAGGACTTGAAGACCTTTGATATTGATGTCATACAACATAAGATACCCCTAAAAGAAGATTCTAAGCCTCATAAATAGAAGCTGAGGCAAAACAACCCTCTTCTTCTCCCATCTATTAAAAATTAAATAAATAAGTTGTTGCAGGCAAAGATCATTGTCCCTCTAAGGTACTCCGAAAGGGTGGCAAACCTGGTGCCCGTAAGAAAGAGAAACAACGAGATCAGGATTTGTGTAGATTTCTGCAATTTGAACAGAGCCTCACTCAAAGACAACTAACCCCTCCCAAAGATGGACCACATCTTGTAAAAGGTGGTGGGATCCTGCTGCATGTCCATGATGGACAGTTTCTCGAGATATAATCAGGTGGCAGTGCTCCTAGAATACCAAAAGAAGACGACGTTCACTACACCTTGGGGAACCTTCATGTACACCTGAATGCCTTTCAGCCTGATAAATGTCGTTGCCACATTCCAGCGTGCAATGGACATCACTTTCATAGGAGACCAAGATAAGTTTATGGTGATTTACCTGGACGACATCACAGTCTTCTCGAAGAGCGACGCTGATCATATAGAGCATCTTCGACGAAATTTTAACCAATGTCGAAGGTATGGTCTGTCTCTTAACCCCCAAAATTCCATGTTTGCCCTGGAAGAAGGAAAATTTTTAGGGCATATAGTAACCAAAGAAGGGGTAAAGATTGACCCAAAGCGGGTGGAGGTGATAAACAACATTTCCCTACCAAGAAACAAAAAGGAAGTACAAGTATTCTTGGGTAGAATAAATTTCCTCAGAAGGTTCATTCGAAACTATGTCGAGATCGTCTGAAACATCACCGAAATGCTGAAGAAAAATAGTGAAGTGAAATAGACTCCCGAATCCAAGGATTCTTTCAACAAGATCAAGCGGGCCTTTGTGGAAGCTCCAGTACTAGCGGGCCCATTATGGAAATCCATTCATGATTTTTTCTTTCACCTCCCCTCATACAATATTTGTAGTGATAATAAACAAAAAACGATGATGGACATGAAAAACCTATTGTGTTTTTCAGCCAAGTCTTCGAGATGCTGAACTAAAATATAATATCCTGGAAAAGCAAGCATATGCTCTGGTCAAGTCACTTCAATAATTTCAGTTGTATGTGTTACAGTCTGTCATAACAACTTACGTACCCACTACAACAATGAAGGATATTCTGGTTTAGGGTGACAACGAAGGAAAACAGGGCAAATGGATAGCTAAGATTCATGAGTACGAGATGGAGATAAAGCCTACCAAACTCATGTCAAAGGCCAAGGGGTGGCAAGAATTATATCTGAATCCAACTGTCAGGCTCTCGAGATAAATCTGTCTATGACAAGAGGAGAAGCACAGGAGAGTACAGGTATGCATCATGGCATAAAATCTTCCACACATAATACACATGTAGAGTACCTATTGTCCTTGTGGTATAAAGATATAGTGGAGCACCTTTGAACCCTGAGGTTTATCCCTAACTGTGATAAGACCAAGTATCGCACTTTGAGGTTAAGATCTCAAAATTATACTATGGCAAAGATATGACTGTATTGGAAGGACCCGAATGGGATTTTACTACTATGTCTAACAGAGTAGGAGGTTGACGAAGTGATGACAGAGTTCCATGAAGGAAAATGTGGTGGGAATTACAGCTGGCGATCCACTGCTCACAAGATCCTAAGAGAAGGCTTCTTTTGGCCCAAGCCGTTTGGTGATGTGCATGCTCACGTTTGGGCCTATGAAAAGTGTCAGAAATTCTCTGAAAAGCAAAGGTTTGAACCTCTCCCATTGATCCTAGTCCATGTTGAAGATCCCTTCAAACAATGGGGAATCAACTTCATTGGAGAGATTCGCCCGACTTCTAGTAACTAGCATCGATGGATCCTCACCGCCATGGA
Organism: Pinus albicaulis; assembly: GCA_034641835.2. Classification (NCBI taxonomy): domain Eukaryota; kingdom Viridiplantae; phylum Streptophyta; class Pinopsida; order Pinales; family Pinaceae; genus Pinus; species Pinus albicaulis. Next base: position 183,963,168 of record CM076573.1, read on the forward strand.
TTACTTCATTAAGTGGGTTGAGGTTGTGCCTGCAAGGGATGCCACAGATGGGGTAGTGATCAAGTTCCTGGAGGAGAACATAATAGCTAGGTTTGGATGCCCTGCTAAAATCATCACACATAATGCCCAGGATTTCAGATCGGCCAAGTTCGTGAAATTATGTTAGCACTATAATATCATTCTAGGGCACTCCAATGTATATTACCCACAGGGGAACGGGATGGCAGAGTCATCTAACAAGACACTGGTGAGGATCTTGAAAAATACCATCAACGAAAACCAAAAGAACTTGGATTCCTAGCTCAAGTTTTCACTCTGGGCGAATTGAGTCACCACTAAAAGATCCCAAGGGAAGTTCCCTTATGAGCTGGTGTACGACCAAGTAGTACTCTTCCATATTAAGCTCGCATTACCTATGGCCCAATTCTTACAAGAGAGTGAGGAAGATCCAAACGACCTTATCAGAAGAATGAAATTGGTCGAGCTAAGTGAAACACGCGAACAGGTAAGCCTTAGACTAGTAGAGTACCAGGAAAAGATGAAAGGCTTATTTGATCAAAGAGATAAAGACAAGGAAACCCAAGTAGAGGATTTGGTGCTACGATGGGATGTCAGACGGTCAGACAAAGGGAAACATGGGAAGTTCGACCCCCTTTGGTTTGGTCCATTCAGGGTGGCAGAGGTCAAAAGAAACAATACTTTTGCGCTGGAGAATTTGGAAGGAGACATACTCGAGATGCTTGTCAATGGAAGTTTCTCAAGCCTTACTACCAGCATTGATAGTGGGCTACGACGACCCATTGTACATATCCTCAAATTGTATATACTCCGTTTGTTATTTCCGCATAAATTCCTATTTTGTTTTTTGTTAAATTTGCTTGAAAATGTTTCTAATGATGATCCCAGGCACATTAAGAAGAACACAAGCAAGTGGTTTGCGAGTTCTCGACACACTCAAGCAAGTGTGTTGTCCCCAATGGAGGAAATGTTGGCTTGTGTTTTGTATGATCGAATAGGGCAGCATGGAGAGTTAAGCGAAGGAAGAGCATGAACGACTAAAGGGATGGCCAAGCATTCCAAGCGCAGAATGGGTGGACACCTCGTAGTCATAAGAGGAAAGAGCTGTTGTTACCATTGCACTCCTTCGCAAAACCCCCGATGCGATAAAACCTTATCCCCTTTTCTCCTCTCTGCTCTAAAACCTTTATTTGCACCCACTCACCTTTTCACATTGACAAATGCTTTACACTTACACTTTTGGTAACTACCTGCACCATTTATCTGATTGCGATGTAAATGGGACTCGCCTCCATCATCCCACATCATCCTCCATTCTCCGCTCACTGCACATCGCTCCCCATGAGGTATAACTCCTACCTTCTGTTTCTCATATTAAACCCATTTCGATTGTGATTTGCGGGCAGGCTCCACTTCTGCCACGCCACATCATCCACCGCCCACCGCATATCACTCCCTGCAAGGTATAACTCCTACCTTTCGCTGCTCATATCAAACCCATTCCGATTTCGATTTGCGGGCGAGCCCCAATTCCACCACGCCACGTCATCTCCCGCACATCGTACATCGTTCCTCGCAAGGTATAACTCCTACCTTCCGCTGCTCATATCAAACCCATTCCGATTGCGATTTGTAAGAAGGCCCCACTCACCGCTAAACCTCCGCCATTATTCCCTCATCTCAGATCCCTATCACATATCCGACGACTCATGATCTATTTCGCACCCCCTCCAAATTACGAAGGTTAAGGACGAGGGCGGGGGGTCCGAAATGGTCGGTTTTAAAAACCGCCTCCGGTGCTATGTGTCAACCTACAACGATTTCGCACCCACCCCCCCCCCCCCCCCCCCCCCAATCTAATACCACAAACTGGACAGGCCCCCCTCCGAAATCCGGTCTTCGGTTTTGCAATTCAAACATAACATGGGTTTTTGTGGGGCAAACACAGTTATGGTGTCTTCAATTTGTCCAAGAACTCCCCGCTAAAGAGCTTGGCATGCGCAGCACGACTAGCTGTTTCATTACGATTAATGTGAATCATGAGAACGAGGGAGTGGAGGCTTTCCACAACATATGGTATCAGGTGATGGAAGCTAGAATTCCCAATGTTCACAGCCACTCCTCGCTGCCATATTTTGAGGATTCCAGGATTTGGCCTCCGTGGCCAATTATGTTTTCCCTTTTACTGTTTGATTATGATGTTTTGCTGGTGAAATCTTGATTTCACTTGATTATGTTTTGATTTTCTATTTGCAAAAGTGTTTGCTTGATGCACGCTCTACTAGTCTGTTAGGATATTTTGGTTTTCACATGTGTGGGTTGATCATGAATGATTATTCGATTGTGAACCCTCAATAGGAACTCTATATGTTGGGGGTTTAGAGATGAAAGAAAGGTTCCAGAATTTTGGAGAATTTTGTTGTAGTTCTGTATAACTGTGCTCCTCGTGCTCTGAGATACATATTTTGGAGAGTTGTTTTGAACTTTATATGATGTACAACCTTGTTTATTTGGATTCTAGATGGGGCAACGAGTAGTATGTATCTATATTCTCTTTCTTTATTAGTAATCTCCTGTTTATATATAATCATCTTTCCATGCTCTGTTGCTTTGATGATTCGTGTAATGTAGCTGCCGATGGTATGCATTTTTATTCATGAATTCGTGTATGAATAACGCTCATGTGTTAAATTTGTTGTGCTCCCTTAATTTTCACTCCACGAATCTCTGTTGTTGGTCATATTCCACTTGAATCCACTTCTTCTATGTTCATGGGAGACATATTCTTAAGACTTTTAAGCCTGTCTCTTGCAGGTTCCTCCTCCTCCATTCCTTCTCAACACCTCTACATATTTTGAAAGCCTCTGCTCATTGTTTCATACTTGTCCCACTTGAAAGCCATCCAGCCATACAAATTCCTGAGCCCTCTCGCAATATAGGGTAATTCACATGAATTAGACTCCAAGGTCTTCTCCATTCCTGAACCACCAAAACCATTATTCTCTTATTCCATATTCTGTCAGTGGCATCCTTATAGTTGTCTACATTTAACCTCTGATTTTAAGATGCCATACACACTGGTATTTTTCAACTCAAGACTGTCTCTAGGATCTACAACATCGTTGATCTCCAGATCAAAATGAATGGGATAAATTCGGAAAATCTATTACAAAAATATACACTTAATGATATGCAATAAAATACACAACGGTGAATTTGATCCATTGCAACAATCTAGTTACTTTGATATATAACTAAGAAAAGTTCCATAGTAACTTAGATATATAGAAGTAACCTTGTTGCATGACATAATATATGATTGTGATCCTTCTTCAACCATAACCATTATTCAAAGAAATCATGACAGTGGAGGATGATAGGCCGAGACTCCTGAAGCAAAGACCAAAGATTTAGGGAATATTGTTCGAAAAGTTGTGAAAGGAATTTATATGGATCAAAGTCTAAAAGCATTGCAATTATCATCATTGCTTGGCATATCGTGTGGCACATGATGGTTTGTAAAACATATCTACAATGAAATCTTGATTCTATACAATCTTGTTTAAAATAACAATAACAATATGAGGTATTTTGAAGTACCTCTATGAGGATAAATGATATACATAGAAGAAGAACTTACTCCATCAAATAAGCTGACCCGAAGTTTGAAATGTGTCACCTTGACCGAGACTTGTAAACTATGATAATCTGAAGACCAATAAAGTTCATATTTGTGTAACAATCAATAAATGGAACCTTGACCAAGCTAACAACTTAACGTTGGAGAATTTGAGGCACTTGTGTTGAAGATAAACACTTGAAGAAGTGTTGACATGTGAAGAAGGACCAACTCTTTGCAAAGAAGAAGGTATGGTGATTTTGCAGAGGTATGCACAATTTTTATCTACATTTCATGTGATGTGTCTAGATTATGGTAATGATAATTCGAAGGGGTATACTTAGATATAGTTATAGGGGTTTCTAGGGTTTTGCAGTTGATATTTTGCATGTTTTTAAATTTCTTAAGGATTTAAATAAATTAGAAATCCCTAACCCTAAATAATTCTTCCCTCTAAGGAATCTATAGCTCTTGGGAAATGGTCTCTAGGGTTTGTATGTTGAGTTTTCTTTGATATTAACAATATCTCAAAACCTTGGCATACAAGATTTTTGAGAGAAAGACTCTAGGGTATGTACTAAACCCTAACAAAAGTTGGATTAAGATAAAACCGAAAGCTTGAAGACGAAATCCCTAGGACTGGATGTTTCTGCTTAAAGTAAATAACTTAATAAGGGTTAGGTCAAGGAACATATAGGGCTTGTAATTAGAGCCATAGAAGTATGCCTTTTGAGAAGTCATAGAAACCATATATTGATAAAATTGGCATCATGCTCTTGCCTTTGTATATTTTTCTTGATTTTACTTGTTGGTGGGATTTGCAGGCACATAACGAAGGTTGTCAAAATCATGGAAGTAAGAGGAGAAGAATGAAAGAACAAAATAGTGTAAGACTTGTGCCTAATGATGAATCTTTATGGAAAGAGGTGTTGTAGGAACCCTGATGATATTGAAGCTTCCATCCAAAAAACATTTTCTAGGAACACATTGAAAGCTGAAACAAAAACTTGTTGCAATATGTAGATAGAGAATGCAAAGGAATGTTGAATTTAGAGGGAGAAAGTAGCAGAATTTGACATGACACTCTAAAGTATATTATAATTTGGCAACTCTAATATCGATAATCTGCTTGAACATGTGAAGAGGTTGGAAGAAGAATTTGCTTGATGTTGTTGTAAATATAGTTGTGTGGTTTAATCTCTTGTGGAAGTTCTGCCTTATCACATCTCTTGTTGAAGATCTAATGTTGGTCTCTTGTTATTGATGGATTTTTTGTGCAGAAGGAGGGTTTTATTTGGCATCTAGAAGGTTGTAGTCTTGATTCTTGGATATCTCACTTTGATTTGATTATATAACAAGATAATTTTTCTGAGTTTTTCCCTAGCTTGGAGCCTATATCTTATGTTTCTTGTGTACTATGATCTTCATGTTTTACCTTTGGTAAATGTCTGATGAATAAGAATATAATTAATTTAATAAGAAGCCATCAAATTTCACAAGAAATTGTCAAAGAAAGAGAAATCTAATTTAAACTACAAGCCTCCCGATTTCTCAACACTTTTGAGAGGTTGTATCCTTCTTTCTTCTCTCTCTCATCAACTTATTGTAACTCTTCCTTTATCTATTGATAATGTTTACCATACTGTCATGCATCTTTAATTTGATCTTTGAGGTTGGTTCCATAAGAGATTAATGTTGTTAGGTGGTTTAATTGCACTTTTATGCTAAGTGCATCGATAACCATGTTTTCATTTCCCTTTATATATTTGATCTCAAAGTCAAATTCACTAAGTGTTTCTAGGTACTTAGTTGGTCTTGCACTCAATTTAGGTTGATCAAAAAGTATTTTATCCCTATGTGATCAATCATTAATGTAATTTTTCTGCCCAAGATATAATGTGTCCACATTTTTTAACGCATGGATAATAATGACTAGCACCAGATCATGAGTCACATAATTTAACTCATGTTAATTTAAATTTCGTGACTCATAACAAACCACTTGTCCTTCTTGCATTAAGACTCCATTGAGACCCTCTTTGCAGGTGTTGGGACACATTATGAAGTCCTTGTCTAGATCAATAATCCGTAATATTGGTGCATTGATAAGCAATTGTTTCAACTAATCAAAACTTGTGGCACATTCAGTTGTCCGCTCGAACTTCTTTCCCTTTTTCTATAAGGTGGTGATTGGATAGCCTATCTTAGATAATTTTTTGATAAATCGCCTATAGTAATAGACCAACGCCATGAATGATCTCACCTCTGACACATTCATTGGTGTTGGCCATTCTATTATGGCTTTAAGTTTTTTCTGGGTGCACTGCTATTCCATTCTTGGAGACTATGTGTCCCAAATAATGAATTTGGGATTGGAAAAAATAACACTTACTCAGTTTTTCATAAAGCTTATGTTCCCTTAGTAGTTGTAGTACTATAGCTAAATGTTCTTCATGTTCTTCCTTGGTTCTTGAATAAACCAATATGTCGTCGACAAAGACGTTCACAAATCTGTCCAGATAAGGGTGCAACACGTTGTTCATTAGACACATAAAGGTGGCAGGGGAATTTGTGAGTCGGAAGGGTGACACTACAAACTCATAATGCCCGTACCTTGTTCGAAAGATCATTTTATGAATATCTTGATCTTTTATGCCCACTTGATGATACCTTGATATTAGATAAATTTTGGAGAAGACCGTTGCTCCCCTCAACTGATCGAATAAATCATTAATCCACAAAAATGAGTATCTGGTTTGTTTTTTGTTTTTGTTTTTGTATTTTTGTATTTTTTGTATTTTTGTTTTGTTTTGTTTTGTTTTTTTGTTTTTGTTTTTGTTTTTTTGTTTTGTTTTGTTTTTTTTTTTTAATGGTGAACTTATTTAATTGCTTGTAATCAATGCATAATCTTCGCATGCCATGCTTTTTCTTTAAAAATAATACTAGTGCTCTCCACGAATATACACTTGGTCTTATGTAGCCCTTATCAAGCATCTCCTTTAATTGAAATTTCAGTTCTACCAACTTAGGAGCACTCATCCTATATGGTGCCTTGGATGTCGGTGTTGCTCCTGGCTTTAACTCAATAGAAAAGTATACCCCCCTATGAGGGGGTAAACGAGGAATGTTTGGAGGAAATACATCCTGATATTGTTGTAGAATAAGATATCTATTAAAGATCTCATTATCTTCTTCCCATGCACTGTTATTAGCTTCTGCATCACTAGAAATATATACAACAAATAGGGTACACCCTTTTCTATGGCTACGCTTAGCTTGCATAGCTATGATTGTTCTCACTGACATATGTTTTCTCTTGCCTTGCAATATTTTTCTTTCACTAGTCTCGTCTAGGAATTCAATAGCCTTCTCATAGCAATCTACTTTTGTATGATGTGAATATAAGAAATCAATACCTAATAACATATTATATGAACCCAAAGGAAGCAAATGGATATTTTCTACTGTTGGTATGCCATTGATTTTAAATGCACATGATTTCACCCATTGGCTTACTTTATTTTTGTCCATGTAGCTAATTGAACTAACCATGCTTTTGCATGCATTTCTTTAGCTAACTAGAAATATTCTACAAGTTCAAGACTGATATAACTATAGTTAGAGGCAGGGTCAATTAAAATGGAAACATCTTAATTACAAAACTTAACTTCCATCTAAATGATGGAAGCCTAATAGTCGGCTTGTCTAATGTCATGACTGCATATATCTTGGGTATATTATGAGCTGCATCCCCCATAGTACGAGCTTCTTGTGTACTATAGATATGTGGCCTTGTATCTTTCTATTGCAGGAAGTCTATCTTGTAGTGATTTCCTCCACATGTCCAATACTTCAACGACTTCCTGTCTTCTAGTATATTTTGTCCTCTACAGGTTGATACACATGGCATCTTTCCATTGGTTTGAATTTTAGTTGAGGTTGTCATGTACAACCTCAGGTTGCACTCTGAATCTATCAAGCATTGAGAGGGATCAAATCTCTCAAGGCGCAAACACCTTTCTTGAGTGCAAAACTCGGGAAAGGTTTGCACCTCGAGAGTAGATCCAAAGTTAAGATAGATTTTGGCTTATATATATATATATATATATATATATATATATATATATATATATATATATATATATATATATATATATATATTTATAAGATAATAAAATTCTATTGATATATCAAAAAGGAATTACATCACATCACAATATATCAATCTTCCCCTAATCACAACATTATTAATTTTATTTAAATTTAAATTCTTAAAATTTGAGGAAGCTATTATTATTATTATTATTTATTTATTATTTATTTTTATTTTTTATTTATTTTTTATTTTTTATTTTTAATTTATTTATTTTATGTAATTTGACCAAGTCAAAATGTTTACATAACATAACATAAATAGCATCACAAGACATTACAACATCTCTTCCACACTGGGTTGGAGAGTGTAAAATTATTCCTTATAGTTATTACTTAAAACATTTAGATTGGGTCATATACATAACAATAAAATAAAATGAAACAAAATAATAAAATTATTAGTTATTAACTATTAATTATTAAACTAACCGAGGTCCATCTTAACTCTTTATCAAGCACCAAGAAGGACCAAATCTCTCCAGGTGCAAATATTTCCTCAAGTTTATATGGTCGTGCTAGTTATATATATATATATATATATATATATATTCTTATTTACATAATCCATTAAAGAAAATTTCTCTCTTAGAATAAATTAATACTAAAATTTACTAATTCACTGAAGTAAACAAGATTTCTTACTAGCACTTACTAATCCTAAATTTATACATTACTTCAAAACAAAAGCAACAACTTTAGACATTATTTACACATTTTACAAGGAGTTACTGGCCACTATAATTCAAGAAAGTTTTTTTACCAAAATAGATAGGATTCAAATTTATTTCTGGATTTTTTAGCATAAAAAAAAGAGAAATAAAAATGTAAATGTGTAGACTTACTAGGCCACCAAAATCTATGAAATTCCTTGTGCATTGAATACACATGAAGATTATGTAATTTCCCCACTATAGACATCAATTTATTCGAAAAAGATCTAGTAAATTTGGAATAACATACATTCATGTTGATATATATTAAACTCAAACATAATATTTAGATCTTGGCATGAATATGTATATATGCCATAATAATATAAACAAATTTTCATTGTTGGAAAATTAAATAGTACAAAATTTTACCATATTTATTCAAAAGAAAACTAACAAAAATCAAATGTAAAAAGAAAATAGATCTTTCAAGCTAGAAACAAATCTGGAAGGAGATACTTAGCCACCCTTTATCTAGGTTATGATACCAAAGGGAGAAAAGTGACAACTGATTGGTAACTGGAATAGGTGAAAGAAACTCTCCTTAACACATATGATAAAGTCAAGGATCTTCATTCCGATTGAGTTACCTCTGCCATCTTCAAATGCTTCTCAGTTTGGTTAGCAAAGCAAATGGGAATCCCTTTACTTCTCTAAAGTCCCTTGGTTATTTCCCCACCTCCTGCCTATCATGCTTTACCAACACACATCTGCCCACCTAGAGTCCAAAGCTCTTTCTACAAATGTTTGATAGGTAGAAATTTGTTTTTAGAAAAGTATAGGTTATTTGCAATTGTTTCACAAAGTTATGCTTCACTCCCAACAAAGGAACAAAATCATGCCATATCTTTTCATTTGGAGTCCCTAGAGTCTTGCTTATGTGGGCATTAACACACCTACGTCAACAAATGAGAAACGTTCCAGATCGAGGCTCTTCAACAACTCCAGTTGTTTGGGATGGTCGTTCTCGACGGGTTTTAAGTCTCTGTTAGCCTTTGGCCCTCTCCTCCCTATGAAGAAGAATACCAGTATAATATCCTAAGCTAATATCTAAGTTAATAGTTGTTGAAAATGACAACAAGAAATATTGAAAATGGCATCAAAGGGGATTTTAATTTAATTTTCCCTTAGTTAAATTAGAAGGAAATTGTAATTCCACATGAAATGACTGCTTGTACGAGTTAAATGAGTTGGGAATAATTAGTTAGCTCAGTTAATTCGAGTTGGGGTTCAAACTGGAGGCATTTAGAGTTCTCTAAGTTTTAGGGGGTCTAGCTACAGTTTATTTAGAGTTGTAATTGTTTAATTTAATTATTTGAGTTAAAATCAGTTTAACTAGTTCTAACTGATGGATGAGCTAGTGAGAGGTATAGTGAATTAAATCTGATTCAATTCACATGCAGTGATCAATCAGATAACTGATAATTCACTATAAATAGTTGTTGTATGTCAGCTCTAAGGAAGACCCAGTTGATATTAGAGTTAAAGGGAAGTACACTATCAGTTGTATAGTTAGAAAATTGTACAGGTCATGCATGAGGTCAACAAGACGCCTTGGATGAAATGTGAAATCAATTCTCTGGAATTTCCTAATTAATAGGGGCTCAATTCCTTAGGAATGCATAAGAAAGGTTGAGCAAGCCAGAGGCAAGAAATTGGTTAAGTATGCATCAAACTTGCTGGGATTAGAGTGAGACAGTCAGAGATAGTGCAGAGAGCTCTCAAGCCTGAGAGAAGAATTCTATTGTTTCATATTCTTGACTTAATGAAATATACAGATAATGTGTTTTTTATTTGAGGCTTTCCCCAGATACATATTTGTGTTGTGCAATTGGAATTCTTTCTCTTTTTTGTTCATGTGATTGTGCGATTTTAATTGGTTTTCGCAATTTGTTGAATAGATTCAAGTATTATGTTTTAACACATTACAAGATCAATTGAATCTATGTGGTTTTTCTACAATGTATCAGAACATATAACTACAGAAGAGAAGAATACAAGTTTGTTTTGAACAAGTGAATCGAATTTGCAGATTTATTCTTCAGGACCAACAATAGATCTAGATGTCTTTCTGTGGATTGAGACTCGAATATGCCCCTTTGGGTAGTTCGAATTACATATATTGGAAATACATGATGGAGGTAGTGTTGGAGGACAACAAACTGAAGGAATTCATAGACAGTGATATTTCCAGGCTCGCAGCAGCAGATGCTCAAAATCTTGATGCATGGAAGAATAATGTAGCAAAGGTGAGATGGATTCTGTTAGAAGGAGTTCGAGATCATATTGTCTTGAACCTCCATGGAAAGGAAACTCCATATCCTATGTGGAAGACCTTAACAAATTTGTTTCAAAATAGAAGTGACCACAGGAAGTTGGCGTTGAAGGACAAGCTTAGAAAAATCAAGATGGAGGAGGGTGAGACAATACCAAATCACATGACGAAGTTCACTCATTGTCGAGATGAGATTAGAAGTGTTGGTGTTACCATTCCTGAGGATGATATGTTGATCCTAGCACTTCTAGGCCATCCCAAGAGCTAACAAAACTACCAGGATTTGGTAAATGGGAGGGAGAAGCTACCAGAGTGGGAGCGATTGTGGTCTGACTTGGTGCAAGAAGAGATTCGGCGGAACACGAAAGATGAGATCTCTTCCAAATACAAAGAAGAATATTTTTCATTAGCCAGAAAAGGAAAGAAATCCAAGGGAAATAAGTCCGAAGGTGAAGAGGGAAAGAAGAAATAATTTTCCAACATCAAGTGTTTTCACTGTCACGATTTCGGGAACTATGCCTTGAAATGTCCACAGAAGGAAAGAAAGAAGGAGCCTGTAGTAGCAGCAACAGGTGAAGCTCTAGCTTCACAGTTCGAACTTGATTTCACTCTCATTGCATGTATGGCAAGCACTATAACAATATGCATGTGTTATCTTAACAATGGTGCCTTGTTCCATATGACGGGGAATAGAGATCTCTTCAGTGACTTGGAGGAAAAAGACCTCAAACAAAACATAGAGTTTGGAGATGATGGGAGGTATAATGTGCCCGATATTGGTATTGTTACCTTTTAGAGGGAGTCTGGCTCCCCTCTCAGACTCAGAACTGTATTGTTTGCTCCAGGACTAAAGAAGAATCTTGTTTCCGTAGTGGTACTAGAAGACCATGGCTATGATGTGATATTTAGGAAAGGAAAGGTTTTCCTTAGACATGTCGTCACGGTACGGTGAAATAGATCGGTGTGCGAGTCAAGAACCTGTATGCACTTGAGGTACTAGATGCACGCAAAGCTTTGAGGAGCAAGGAAAAGGTTAGAGACTTGGTGGTTGAGAGGGAGCATGAATTTCCTCCCAACATGCAGCCTCAGAAGAAGCCTCAACAAGTTGTGGAGCAGCCACAATTGGAGAAGTAGAAAGGAGACCGAGTGGAGGCATCCACTCATGAACAGACCTCTAGTAGGGGGAAATTTTGAGCCAAGTAGGCAAAGGGAGCACATGCATGCATACCTCCAGGTGAGAGGTGGGGCGATGTGAAGTCATACTCCCAAGAGTACAAAAATTTGGGCAGGGTCAATTGAGATGTATTGTCTCATGGATCATTACCTTGATATGGGGGCCCAAAATGCATAGTAGCGAGATGGATCAATGGCAACAATGTAGTCATATGAAAAAGTGACAGATGTAGAGACTAGGAGCAGTCAGATATTGGGGAGTGCAGAGCAGAGTTGGCATCAGTGAAAATGGCACAACGTAGAGTCAGCAACAGCGCAAAGTTTTCAGTAAATAGTGCAATAGCTAGTAGCAATCAAAGACTCTAGTGACATATGCATCATACTGATTTAGTTTGGATGCTTTTCAGTTTTAGAAGTTGTAGTAGCAACAACACTAGAGATGTAGAAATTATACAAACAATATGTATACCAATGGATTCAATCCGATCATGCGATATGCTAAAGAAAGATATTGAATCCTTCTACAAATCAATTGCGGAAAATAAATAGGATCGCCAATCACAACAAGTAAAAGAAAGAAGCAAATCAATCCACAACACATATATTTTTCCAGGGGAAAGCTTGCTGCTCAAAACCCCTCTATCTTCTATTGTATATGTTATCACACTCAAAATTTTCAAAATTTGTTTTGATAAGGTCACCATAGGTTTCATGTTGGGTCATGCATTTGATGAAGAATTTATAAAATCATGTTTATCCTATGTCAAAAAACCACTATGAGTCACGTCATGTCAGTCAAATACACTCCATGTCCTTTTGTTTTCACACCCATGCCTTCAAATTACAAAAATGAGCCACTTGTCAGTTTTTCATAGTTTCGTAGCGAATACAATGGCAAAACAACAGATTTCACTACAAAAATACCTGATAATTCCGTAGCAAATATGCCGAAAGAAAATCGATGACTTGTCATTTGCTATTGGTTTTAGGGAAAGGTGAGATCACCTAGTAGGTTATGACAGTCATCCAAATGTGAAATCATAAGTGCTTGTCATCATTCCACCTTTTGTTGAGATTTTGTGTACTTGGGGTAGCATCAGTTGTGCTCTAGGTCCCAAATTTTGAGGAAGGACTAGAGTGTGCTTGATCTACAAGACCCATAAATTGATTTGGGAAATTTCATTTGGTTTAGGAGATATTAAATTAATTAATTATTTTAATGTATTTCCTAAGTTAAAACTTAGGAAACTTAAATAATTAAAGTGAATTTAATTAAACACGTGATGAAATTGTCTTAAATCACATGGATCAAGCTTTCTTTTAATCTTAGCCATTGATTCAAGATCTGATCATGGCCGTTGGCTTTCCAACGAGAAAAGTATAAAGGAAAGGCTTGGGGTCATTTGTAATGACACACAGAGGCAAAGCACTGAAGCTAAGCTGAGATTCTAGGGCGGGTTTACTAAGAATTCTCAAAAGTGTTTGAAATGCAGAGAGGGGAATTTAGACCAAGGGGATGATATGATCCCAAGGTCTAGAATCAACAAGATGTAGAGATCAACTCAGAGAGGCAGAGCAAAGAATCAGGAAGGTAGCAGCAGAAGGGCAACAACTTGTGCTATGAAGCCCCTCAAGGACAGTGTAATTGCTGCAGGAAACCCTCAAGGGTTACGCAGAGACCCTAAGGGGTAGCGTCAGGCCTGTGTCACCCAGCCTGGGGTAACGCAAAACTTTCCGGAGCAACGCTGAGGGTCATAGGGGCTTTAGAGGATAATGTAGAGACTTCAAGCACAGTGCTGGGGTTTCTATGCCTTAATTTTGGCTAAGTTCTATAAATCCCGTTTGAGAGTGTGGATCAGTCATTATTTTGGCCCTAGATCAGACAGTGAGCTGTAGATCTATTATCTCTCTGTCGGGTTTTCCAGATCTAGAACCCAGGCTTGTTGTATTCAGAAAAATTCTTGATAATAAAACCCTCTAGTAGCCAGAGACCGGTTTTCCCGCATTGGGTTTTTCCGGGGACTATTTATCCAGAAATAACCGTGTCACTTTGTCTATGTCTGCATGAGCTTGTTCTAAATCTGGATTGGTAGAGATCTGTTATGTGTTTTTCTTCAATTTTAACTTGAATTTATTCAGTTAATAACTTGCATACGTAGGAGGATCATAACCATATTAACAGTAACAATTTCTGCATAAAGTGTAAAGATTCAGAAATTACTCCTTCATCACTTCATTTGTCATTTTCCCTCTCATACTTGAATTTCATTTAAAAAAAAAAATCAACCAAGCTCCTCCTTGTCATTAAACCTTCAGCCTTTGCATGTAAAGCATCTTAGTGTCATCCTTGAAGAGTTTAGCTTTGTGGCAAGTTGCTTTCTGTCCAATTTGACTTTACAGGTGTCACATTTTTAAGAGGGCAGCTTGGTTATAAATGGAGATGGCTATGAAGGAGAAAGCATAAAAAGGAGGCTCTATGGTTAAATAGAAGCCCATGGACATTAAGTTATTCATGGAGGACCCTAAATTTGTTGAAGCATTCACCAATTCAGGTTGCTTGAAATTCTGCTGGAGCTACAAGGGTATTTGCTGTGTTTTTGGACTGTGGGAGCAGTAAATTTCAAGAGAAGCTTATGGGTGAACGGAGCTAAATTCTGCAAAACCGAGAGAGGTTATTGTCAAGTATAAAACAAAAAACAATAACCTCTTTCACTTTTTTCATAGGTGCTACCAATTGGGATATTCAAAGAGGTATTTGGGACCTATTTTCAGAATTTAGAATTTTCCTGTTTTAGACACGTTTTTCTAATGCAGATTCCTGATAGTTGGAGATTGTTTTCAGAAAACCAAGAGAGGTTTTTCTTCAAAAAATTATTCTTTAAAAAATATACTCCTGTTTTTCAATAGCTAACAAGGATCGGGAGATAGGAACTCATCTCTCAGCCCTAGTTTTAGAGAAAAACAGAGTCATTTTCATTGGTAGATGAACTTGCCGAAGGTGAAATGTTGTTTCTTGAGGAGGATAAGAGGTATATTATACCCAATTTTCCTTAACACACTTCATCATATCATATTGCAGACCTACAGGTGAAATTTTGAAGACAAGGGAAGAATTTTGAATTTTCTGCAAAGTCAGGCAGTTTAGTAGCGAGGTCGAGGCTTGAAGCCCAAAATCTGCTGCGAAACTGTTGTAGGTGATTATATGGAAAAAAGAATGGATAAATTCAAATTCAAGGCTTGGAAAAATTGTGTTTGAGCTCTTTTAACCCAGAAAACATGTCTACATCAGCAAAAAGGCTAAAAGTTGACTTAGATGGCTAAAATGAATTTTCTACCAAACTACGCTATGAAACTGCATATTGCACTCTCTTTTTTGCAGCGAGATGTTTTTAGTGGTATTTTGAGTTTTGGAAAGTGCGATGAAGGACAACAAACCACATGGATACATCCAACCAGACAGTGGGACATCCCAACATAGATCCATTACTTGGAAGATGTGTCACTCATCCAAATCAACATGAAGACAAAGTTCTAAATAATGTTTATCTTTCCCTAAAAAATTGGACAATTGTTTCTTAAATCTTGGGGATACATCCATGTATTAGTGATGGAGAATTCCACTCGAGAATCTCATCCTTATCCACGTAATTTTCACACTACTAGAGAAGTGAATGAAATAAATGTAAGGTAGAGTCCCATTAGGTTTGTAAGTCTTAAGTAATTAGGTGTCTTTTTCTCTTCCAGAAAAGTAGTTTTTAGTTATGATAGGTGTCAAAGCTGATGGTTCGATGGTCTAGCCAACTAGGTAGATCCTATGTAAGTCACAAAAGTCTATTTATATGGAGGAGATCGAATATCAAAGGGTTGGAGAATTCTTTTGACACAACTACTATTGTAATTTTTGATATCAGTAATAGACAAACAATGACTTTTCTTGATTTACCTGAGATTCTTGATGTGTTTCAATGGACTTATGTGTCTCTTTTATATCTTGCTTCCAGTAGTATTGATGCTAAATTACTTAGAATTCATATCATATATGCTCTGAATTCCTTTTAGCATTGAGTTACTGATTATTCCCATGTGTTAGTGTTGTTCTATAATTGAAACAAAAAAATCCTCAGCTTCCATAAGTAGGAATGCTTATCATTAATTTCCTTTTACTGACTCCATAAGCCCAATGGTAGTTGAATCTTCCTCATTTTTCACCTGCAATCACATACACTAAAATGCTCGCAGAGTTAGCCATATGTTTTAAGACCTAATTGAGTAAATCCTTTGATAAGTTGAGAGAGCCCTCTCACACTCAAGAGGCTAATCTTCAGTCAAAAGTAGGTTTGAAATAGTTACTCCAAGTTGACCATTGAAGCAGTCCAACAAGAATCAATTTGGTGATAACGTTTTGGCACCATTGCCGGGGATGAAGGTCTAAATTTTCGCTGGGAAGAACGACAAGGTTCAGATTTGAATTTTGATGGTGAACATAAGCCAAACATAAGAAGGCTGTACCATTCACCTGGTGACTCAATTGTTCAATATCCCGAGCTTCAAGTTCAGAGCGACTTCACTGGGAAGAATCCAGATTTCAGAACATTCATGGTGATCCAAGATGATAGGGTATGTGGAAAACCATTTATATGATGAAATGTTACAAAGTGTATTCCGTTGATTGAAATCCAGTTGACTCACACCTGAAAATAAAATTTGTTTTCTTGGTTTAGCTGCTGAAAAATTACAGAATGAAATTGAACTATTGGATGTTAAAATTGGATCATATGATTTCCAAGATCCTAAACATTTCTTGGAAAGTCTTCCTCCTCCAAAAAAGGAGGAAATTGTTATACCATTTGACTTGCAGATAAAGGAGGAATGTGGTTATGAGCTTGATATTGTAGAGTTGGAATCAAGGTTCAACCTTGATGAAGAAAATGAAAAGGATATGCAGGATCAATTTGTCATTGAGAGATTAAAAGGGATATCAATAAATTGTGCCTTCTATGATCCAATAGCTGATTACATGGAAGAGTTCTATAGTCCAACTTTTCAATTGTTTTTTCACTATGAAAAACAGACCCATCTTCTCTTACCTTTATCATTTCAGAATATAGTTTGCTTTTGGTGCAAGTGCAATCAAGGGGTTCAAGTATCAAATCAGCTCATTGAATGGCTTTATTGGAGGTTTCATGTTGCTTGAATCAAACATGAAGATTGCAGTTGTTAGGGTAGGTAGGAGTGTGTGTGAATAAGCTCAAGTAGTCTGAGCATTTTTTTTCTCAGTATGTACATATTTGTTTTTTCAGCAATAATCATCAAGATTTAGCTCCAGGAGAAGGCTATAAGAGTTTGAAGAAGACTTTGTGAATTTTAGAAGTTTTGTTTCAAAAAGGATGGCACTGGAACTACGAGTTCTTTGCTGTACCATAGGGGCACACCATCCCCACTGGAGCCACTGTTATCACACTCAAAATTTTCAAAATTTGTTTTGATAAGGTCACCATAGGTTTCATGTTGGGTAATGCATTTGATGAATAGTTTATAAAATTATGTTTATCCTATGTCAAAAAGCCACCATGAGTCATGTCATGTCATTCAAATACACTTCATGTCCTTTTTTTTTCACACCCATGCTTTCAAATTACAAAAATGAGCCACTTGTTAGTTTTTCACAGTTTCATAGCGAATACAATAGCAAAACAACAGATTTCGCTATGAAACTACCTGATAATTCCGTAGAAAATATGCCAAAAGAAAATCGATGACTTGTCGTTTGCTATTGGTTTTAGGGAAAGGTGAGATCACCTAGTAGGTTATAGCAGTCATCCAAATGTGAAATCATAAGTGCTTGTATCATTCCACCTTCATCACTCCATTTGTCATTTTCCCTCTTATACTTGAATTTCATTTTTTTTAAATGAATTACCCAAGCTCCTCCCCATCATTAAAACTTCAACCTTATAATGTAAATCATCTTAGTGTCATCCTTGAAGAGTTTAGCTTTGTGGCAAGCAGCTTGTTGTCCAATTTGTCTTTACAGGTGTCACATTTTTAAGAGGGTAGCTTGGTTATAAAGGGAGATGGCTATGAAGGAGAAAGCATACAAAGGAGGCTCTGTGGTTAGATAGAAGCCCATGGACCTTAATCTATTCATGGATGACCCTAAATTTGCTGAAGCATTCACCAATTCAGGTTGCTTGAATTTATGCTGGAGCTACAAGGGTATTTGCTGCATTTTTGGACTGTGGGAGTAGTAAATTTCAAGAGAATCTTATGGGTGAACAAAGATGAATTCTGCAATACTGAGATAGGTTATTGTCAAGCACAAAACACGGAACAATAACCTCTTTCACTTTTTCACAGGTGCTACCAATTGGGAGATTAGAAGAGGTATTTGGGACCTATTTTCAGAATTCAGAATTTTCCTGTTTCAGACACGTTTTTCTAATGCAGATACCTGAAAGTTAGAGATGGTTTTTAGAAAAATAAGAGAGGTTTTTCTTCATAACATTCTTATTTACAAAAAAATCCTCCCATTTTTCAACTGCTAAGAAGTATCGGGAGATAGGAACTCATCTTTGAGCCCTAGTTTTTCAGAAAAATAGTCATTTTCATTGGTAGATGAAATTGATGAAGGTGAAATGTTGTTTATTGAGGAGGATAAGAGGTATATTATACCTAATTTACCTTAACATACTTCATCATATCATATTGTAGACCTACAGGGGAAATTTCAAAGACAAAGGAAGAATTTGTAATTTTCTGAAAAGTCAGGCAGTTTCATGGCGAGGTCGAGGTTGAAGCCCAAAATCTACTATGAAACTGTTGTAGGTGATTATATGGAAAAAAGAATGCATAAAGTCAAAGTCAAGGCTTGGAAAAATTGTGTTTTAGCTCTTTTCACCCAACAAACATGTCTACATCAGCAAAAAGGCTAAAAGTTGACTTAGATGTCTAAAATGAATTTTCTTCCAAACTACGCTACGAAACTACATATTGCACTTTGTTTTTTGCAGTGAGATGTTTTTAGTGGTCTTTTGATTTTTTGAAAGTGTGATGAAGGAAAACCAACCACCTGGAGACATCCAAGTAGACAGTGGGCCATCCCAGCAGAGATCCATTACTTGGCAGATGTGTCACTCATCCAAATCAACATGAAGACAAAGTTCTAAATAGTGTTTTATATCTTTCCCTAAAAAATATGAAAGTTGTTTCTTAAACCTTGGGGATACATTCATGTATTAGTGATGGATAATTCCACTCGAGCATCTCATCGTTATCCATGTAATTGTCCCACTACTAGAGAAGTGGATGAAATAAATGTAAGGTAGAGTCCCATTAGGTTTGTAA
The DNA here is from genome assembly GCA_034641835.2 of Pinus albicaulis. Classification (NCBI taxonomy): domain Eukaryota; kingdom Viridiplantae; phylum Streptophyta; class Pinopsida; order Pinales; family Pinaceae; genus Pinus; species Pinus albicaulis. The sequence continues at coordinate 183,982,462 of CM076573.1, forward strand.
GTCTTAAAATTACGTGTCTTTTTTCTGTTCCAGAAAAGTAGTTTTTAGTTATGATAGGTGTCAAAGTTGATGATTCGATGTTCTAGCCAGCTAGGAAGATCCTATGTAAGTCACAAAAGTCTATTTATATGGAGGAGATCGAATATCAAAGGGTTGGAGAATGCTTTTGACACAACTACTATTGTAATTTCTGATATCAGTAATAGACAGAAAATGACTTTTCTTGCTTTATCTGAAATTTTTGATATGTTTCAATGGACTTATGTGTCTCTTTTATATCTTGCTTCCAGTAGTATTGATGCTAAATTACTAAAAATTCATATCATATATGCTCTGACTTCCTTTTAGCATTGAGTTACTGATTATTCCCATGTGTTGGTGTTGTTCTATCGTTGAAACAGAAAAAGCCTCAACTTCCATAAGTAGGAATGCTTGTCATTGATTTCCTTTTACTGACTCCATAAGCCCAATGGTAGTTGAATCTTCCTCATTTTTCACCTGTAATCACATACACTAAAACAGTCACTGAGTTAGCCATATGTTTTAAGACCTAATTGAGTAAATCCTTTGATAAGTTGAGAGAGCCCTCTCAGACTGAAGAGGTTAATCTTCAGTCAAAAGATGGTTTGAAATAGTTACTCCAAGTTGACCATTGAAGCAGCCCAACAAGACTCAATTCGGTGATAACAATATATTCGACCAAGGAATCGTGAAACAAGTACAATGCACTCTTCTCACAAGGGTTTGTTGCACTCTCACAACTGTATCACAGTGATCCAAACAAAATCGACCAACACTTAGCCAATTTACTGCCTCTGATCAGTCTGCCTTGCTTGTGCAATTCATGTGGAATGAAATCCCTATTCTTTAGGAATTTCAGCCTTCCAAAACTGCACAATTCTCATGGGAAATCCTATGGGTGTATTACTGCATGCAGGCAGTTTGCTAATAATACAACTAATAGTTAACATCCCTTTAACCTTTGTCTCAGCTGGGTCTTCATCAAAACTGACATGCATGTAGCTATTAATAGTAAATCATTAGTTACTTGACAAATCACTCCATGTGAATTAAATCTGATTTAATTCACTTGAACTCTCACTAGTGAAACAATCAGTTACAACTAGTTAAACTGATTTTAACTCACTTAATTGAGTTAACTGATTTCTCATGCATTAAAATAATGTACTAACTGCAATTTGGACTAAAAAACAAATAGAATCACTCTGCATGCCTCACCAACAACCCTCAACTCGAATTCCATGAGCTGACCGAGTTTATCACAATGATTTAACTATTACAAGTGATTATGAGATAAGATTACAATTTATTATACAATTTAATTAAGAGAAAATTAAATTAAACACACATTTCTTTTTGACTTTTCAACACTCCCTCTCTACAAGAAAAGGATTATCAACTACCTCGATCCTGCCTCTATGGTATTTGAATTTTCTCTTGGCAAGCGCCTTCGTACGAATATTTGCATCCTGATCCTCCGTGGGAATGCACTGAAGTAACATAATGCGTCTCTGGACACAATCTCTGAGATGGTGGTACCAGATGTCTATATGCTTGGACATGTCATGGAATACCGGATTAACCGAGATTTTTATGCAACTCTCGTTATCACAATGTATCACTGTCGGATTGATCTGACGACCAAACAAACCAACAAGTATCTTCCTCATAGAGATGACCTCACATGCAGCCTCACTGGCTGCCATGTACTCTACATTGATCGAACTGAGTGCAACTGATCTCTGCTTCCTGTTATACCAAGAAAATGATGTCGATCCTATGCTGAAGATCCCTCCTGATGTGCTCTTTTTGTTTGATGGAATTCCTGCCCAATCTGCATCGGTGAAGCCTTGAAGCTTCACTCCCTCTATTCGTATGTACCATAATCCACACTTTGTAGTGCCCGTGAGATATCTCAAGACATGCTTCCCCGCCTTCCAAAAGAGCTTGGTTGACTTAACCATAGCTTGACTAAGCTGGTTAACCGTGTAGAAAATGTCTGTTCTGGTGTTCACCAAGTACTTGAGTGAACCCACAAGATGCCTATAAACAGTAACGTCCACTACCTCACCTGAAGTAGCATCCTCCTTCCTCTAGTTTCCTGCAAGAGGAGTCTCCATGGGTTTACAACTCTCCATGTGGAACTTCCTCAGAATCTCTTTGGCATACTTGCCTTGAGAAAAAAGTAGCTCCCCATCTCACTGCCATATCTCCAAAACAAGTAAATAGTGAAGGAGGCCCATGTGCTTCATCTCAAACTCTATTGCAAGATCCTCTTTGCAAGAAGTTATGAGATGCTCATCACTTGTAAAAATAAGATAATCAACATAAAGTACGATAATCAAAAGCTTACCATCAACCAAAATTTGGTACAGGTTCGCATCCGCTTCACTCTTCGTGAAGCCCAACCTGGTGAAATAGCTGTCAATCCTAGTGTACCAAGCACGAGGTGCTTGCTTCATCCCATACAATGCTCTCTTGAGTCTGCACACATGCGAATCCCTGCCAAAGTTTTCAAAACCTTCTGACTGCTCAATGTACACTTCTTCCTCAATAAATCCATTGAGAAACGTAGTCTTCACATCCATCTGATGTATCTTCCACCCCATCTGCGCTGAGAGTGCAAGGATAGATCTAACCGATGAGTACCTTGCAACTGGTGCAAAAGTCTCCGCATAGTCAATCCCCTCAACTTGTGAGAATCCCAGGGCTAGAAATCTAGCCTTTTTCTTCTCCACACTCCCATCTGCTGCCTGCTTCACCTTATAGATCCATCTAGATCCAACCACTGATTTCCTGACTAGTCTTGGGACAACTTCCCATGCACTGTTCCTGACGATGGAGTCATACTCCTCAACCATAGCATCAACCCAAGTTGGTTGCTACACTGCTTCATCAAAGGAAGATGGTTCTGTCACAATACACTTGCCCATAAGAGCCATGTATCTAGTAAACCTATCTAGAGACTGTCCTTGTCTGCATAGTGATGCAGGTGCTCCTACATGTTCTGCCGCATCAAGTATCAATATATCAACTTCTGTGGCGCGCCTTCTACCATGTATGGTGGATGGCTTTGCATGAGTGGTTTATACCACTCCATGATCCTCTGCATGTGGCTGCTCCACATCTTTAGTTTCATCCTTTGGAACCAAGAGTTCCTCATTTGCATGTAAATCAAGCTCCCTCTCAAGGGACAATCGCATGGCTTTCTCCTCATCAAATTTTACATCCCGTCTTACAAAAGTCATCATGATGTTCGGAAAATACACCTGAGAGTTATGGTGAGTATCAATGTATCCCACAAATATCCCAATCTCAGCTATTGGTTCTAGCTTCTTTATGGAATCTTTGGTCACATGGAAATAGACATATGAGCCAAAATTTTTAAAATTTGAAACATCAGGTTTCTTACCAGAAAAATCCTCGTATGGTGTACCCATGCTAACTATCCGATGAGGACTACGGTTCAACACAAATACCGTTGTGTTTCATGCCTATGCCCATAGATGAAACGGTAGGCCTTGATCATGTAACATCGCTCATGCTGCACCCACAATTGTTCTGTTCTTTCTTTATGCGACCCCATTCTGTTGTGGGTTACGAGGAGCAATCAACTCTCTCTGAATTCCTTCTTTGGAAAATACGTTCTTGAATTCATTGGAGATGTACTCACCTCCATTGTCGCTCCTCAGAGCCTTCACATGCTTCCCTGTGTATTTCTCAACCAGTGCTTTGAGCTCATAAAATTTTGAGAATTTCTGATCTTTCTTCTACATGAAGTAGATCCAACACTTTCTAGAAAAATCATCAACAAAAATCACATAATACCTATGCTTTGTTGTAGAAGCTATAGAGAATGGTCCACAGACATCTTAGTGAACTCTCTCAAAGATTTCCGCTACTCAGTGTTCCTTCTCGTGAAAAGTGTCCTTTGCATACTTCCCCATGGTACATCCCTTGCATGTGTCTATCTACACAAGAGTACCCTTTGGAAGCCTTGTAGAAATCTGTTGCATAACCTTCAAATCACCTTAGTGTATATGGCCCAATCTCCTGTGCCATAACTCACCCTCATTCCGGCTTACCACTTTTTCTGCTTTACCCATCAATGCTGCGCATCTATCTACATCAAGTTTGTAGAGATTCTTCACACAAATCCAAATCTTCTTGACTTGTCGTGTGGCTTTGTGATGAAGGAATTTTTTCCCTTCACTGAAAACCACATCATATCCTCTATTCTCCAACATAGCAATTGAAACTAAATTATTTTTCAAGCCTGGTAAATGCATGGCATCTTTTAATAAGAAGAGTTTACTTGAATGTCTCTGGAAAGTAGCTGTACCAATCCCAGTAGTGCTATACCTCCCGTCATCACCCATTTCGATATGGATCTGAAGATCCTTCTCCTCCAAGCTACTTAAAATTTCTTTGTCTCCCGTCACGTGGAAAGATGCACCACTATCCAAGTACCACACTGATCCCATCTAACTAGACACCATGCATGCCATGAGTGAGAAGTCCAAAAAGAATTGTGAGGCAAAGGCCTCACTTGTTGCAGATCCTGAAGCCTTCTTGTTGTTGTTGTTGTTCTGTGGACAATTAGTGGCATAATGTCCATGCTCGTGATAATGAAAACATTTCACTCTGGACATGTCACACTTCTTGCCTTCTTTTCCGGTCTCAAATTTGGAATAGGATTTCTTTCCCTTTCCCTTATTTTCCTTACCAGTCATGGCGCAATTTTCCTTATCATTTTCCTTGCATGAGGATCCATCCCTAGTATTCCGCCTGAATTCTTCTTGTACCAAATCCGACCAAAGTCGCTCCCAATCTAGTAGCTTCTTCCTCGCATTGACATAGTCCTGATAACTATGCCAACTCTTGGGAAGGCCTAGAATTGCTAGGCTCACCAAGTCATCATCCACTACAGTAATCTCAACACTCCCAAGCTCATTTTGAAATTCGATGAACTTGGTGGAATATTTTGGAATAATGTTGCCTTTCTCCATTTTGATTTTCCTGAGCTTGTCCTTCAGTGCCAATTTTCTATGGTCACTGCTACTCTGAAACATATCTGTCAAAGCCTTCCATATTGCATATGGAGTCGCTTTTCCATGGAGAATCGAGACAATGTGGTCTCAATCTCCCTCTAATAAGATCCTCCTCGCCTTTGGAACATTATTTTTCCAAGCATCAAGAAGAGCGACGTCTGCTGCTGTGGGCTTGGGAATATCATTATCAATGATTTCTTTCAACCTGTTGTCCTCCAGAACTGCCTCCATTATGTATTTCCATGCAATATAATTAGAACTGCCCTCAAGTGCATATTCAAATCTTAAGCCATTGAAATCCATCTTGATCTGCCTATCGCACCAAATAATATTTTTTCAAATTCGAATGTTGTTCAACACAAACTCAATTTCTTCTCTACTATAGTGATTTTCTGCGCTCTTATACTATGTATAAATTATACAAACAATATGTATACCAATGGATTCAATCAGATTATGCGATATGCTAAAGCAAGATACTGAATCCTTCTACAAATCAATTGCAGAAAATAAACATGATTGCCAATCACAATAAGTAAAAGAAAGAAGCAAATCAATCCACAACACAAATATTTTTCCCGGGGAAAGCTTGCTTCTCGAAACCCCTCTATCTTTTATTGTATATTCAACCAAGGAATCATGAAACAATTACAATGCACTCTTCTCACAAGAGTCTTCTGCACTCTCAAAACTGTCTCACACAGATCCAGAAAAAATCGACCAACAGTTCACCAACTTCCTGCCTCTGCTCAACCTGCCTTGCTTGCACAATTCATGTGGAATGCAGTCCCTATTCTTTAGGAATTTCAGCGTTCCAAAACTGCGCAATGCTCATGGGCAATCCTATGCGTGTATTACTGCATGCGGAAAATTTTCTAATTATACAACTGATAGTTAACATCCCTTTAACCTTTGTCTCAACTGGGTCTTCATCGGAATTGACATACATGCATTTATTAATAGTAAATCGTCATTTACTTGACAGATCATTGCATGTGAATTAAATCTGATTTAATTCACTTGACCTCTCACTAGTGAAACAATCAGTTACAACTAGTTAAATTGATTTTAACTCACTTAATTGAGTTTATTGATTTCTCATGCATTAAACCAATGCACTAACTGCAACTTGGACTAAAAAACAAATAGAATCACTCTGCATGCCTCACCAACCACCCTCAACTCGAATTCCATGAGCTGACTAAGTTTATCACACTCAGTTAACTATCACAAGTGATTATGAGATAATATTACAATTTATTGTCCAATTTAATTAAGGGAAATTAAATTAGACACACATTTCTTATTGACTTTTCAACAAGAGAGAAGTGTTGCATGCAAAACATTCCAAAGGTACTAGATCAGGATAAAGTTGAATTTATTTCTTGTTGAGAGGGAGTGTTGAAAATGGCAACAATAACTTTGAAAATGGCATCAAAAGGGATTTTAATTTAATTTTCCCTTAATTAAATTAGAAGGAAATTGTAATTCCACACCACATGACAACTTGTACGAGTTAACTGAGTTGGAAGACTTAGTTAGCTCAATCAGTTCGAGTTGGGGGTAAAACTAGAGGCATGTAAAATTCACTCTAAGTTTTAGGGTGTCTATTTGCTATTTATTTTGAGTTTTAATTGTTTAACTTAATTATTTGAATTAAAAATCAGTTTAACTAGTTCTAACTGATGGATGAGCTAGTGAGAGGTATAGTGAATTAAATCTAATTTAATTCACATGCAGTGATCAATCAGATAATTGATAATCCGTTATAAATAATTGTTGCATGTTAGTTCTAAGGAAGACCCAGTTGATATTGGAGTTAAAGGGAAGTATACTATCAGTTGTATAGCTATAAAATTGCACAAGTCATGCATGAGGTCAGCAAGATGCCTTGGATGAATTATGAAATCAATTCTTGGGAATTTCCTAATTAATAGGGCCTCAATTCCCTTAGGAATGCGTAAGCAAGGCTGAGAAAACTAGAGGCAAGAAATTGGTTAAGCATTGGACCAATCTTGCTGGGATCAGAGTGAGATGGTCAGAGATAGTGCAAATAGCTCTCAAGCCTGAGGTAAGCGTTGTATTGTTTCAGGAATGCGTAAGCAAGAATGAGCAACCCAGAGGCATGAAATTGGTTAAGTATTGGACCAATCTTACTGGGATCAGAGTGAGATAGTCACAGATAGTGCAAAGAGCTCTCAAGCCTGAGATAAGCGTTGTACTGTTTCATATTCTTGACTTAATGCAATATACATATAACGAGGTTTTTAGCTGAGGATTTCCCCAGATACATATCTGTGTTGCGCGATTGAAATTCTTTCTCTTTCTTGTTCATTTGATTGTGCGATCGTAATTGGTTTCTGCAATTTGTAGAATAGATTCAAGTATTTTGTTTTAGCATATTACAAGATCGGTTGAATCTATGTGGATTTTATACAATAGTATCTAAGTCTACATATGTTAAGTTAAGTCAATAAATTATTAGAACCTAAATTAAAGAAATCTAGAATCCTTCTAAAGTAAATCTAAAAGACTATTAGATTTCTGTTATGAAATCAATAATTATATTATGACATTTACAATATAATACAAAAAGAGAATAAGGCTAGAACGTTAATGGAACTAGCACTATAAAAGAAATGAAATATAATCAACTATTTTCAAGAGATTATAATCTATCTAACTACTAACAAAAATAACAAATAACAAAATGAACAAAAGCATTAAAGCATAATACTCATACTGTAATATAAATATAACATTAAGGAAAGATGAAAACTATTATAACTAGCCTATAGTTAGCACTTGGCCAAGATTTATGAGTGAAAGAGCATCCAAAACAAATGTTGTCCTTTTAAGTAAGATGCATTCCTTAACTAATAATTAATGAATAAAATAAATTAATCATCAGATCAGAACTAGAATACGTAATTAGGATAACATTCAGAATGAATAACCTACAATAGATTCATTAATAAAATATAGATAGTATAATTAGCTTGAAAAATCTCTCAAACCAAATGACTATTGAAATCAAGTTGTTCCTCTTAGGACACCAATCACTGAAGACTGTGTTAGTCATCCATAATTTTGACTTTGTCCAAAGATGACTAAATTACCAATCCTAGATTTCTAGAAATAATATTTCAAAGAAGCATTATGAGTTCTAGAAATCTCACAGCCTTCATTATCCTAAGTCTATCAGTTCACTGAATATATTCATCTATGCCTTTTAAAAAATCACCTTCTGTTTCAAAAGGAAACTTGTTTCAGGCTATATTCTCCATTTTTTATCTCCATCTCCTCTGCCAATTTTCACTCATTTACTCCTATCCCAACAGTGATTTTCCCCTTTAAAAAAGACCACTTCCCCTTCATTAACTCTTCATTCCCCCCCCCTCCAATTTCCCTTCTTTCCCTTCTCATTTACCCTTCATTTCCCTAAAAAACCTTCTAAAACCCTTCTAAACCATCAAAACTCCTTCATTGGGTTTAAAAACATCTTATTTTAACCTATCGGAACCCTGTTTTAGGCCTTAAAAACCCATTTTTGGCCTATTTTCCAACCTTATTAAACATTAGGTTTTAAGCCCCTTTGGCTTAGCCCCTAGCTCCTTCTCCGCCATGTGACCCCGCTCCATGACCGAGCACTAGGCCTATCGGCATTTCTGCATTTCGACATTTTGCTGGTCCCATTCTTTGTTTTCCCCGCCGATGCGATCCCCCGAGGGGTTAAACCCTCCGCCTCTTCTCCTCATAAAACCGAAGCCTGTGGCCATTGAATAAAACCCTCGGTACCCATTCCTTTGTAAACCCTCATTCCCTTTGCAAACCTTCCACCCCAATAGCGATGCTCCGACGCATCCTCGACCATTGATCATTAAGATCTAATGGTTGCCGAACTCTCGCGACTCCTCTCGTCCCTCAATCATCCTCCCATCCGCCTACTCTGGGGAGTGATCTCCACCGTCAAATCCAGACGATCCAACGGCTATGACACTCCTAAGATTTCCACTTCCGACAGTTTTTCCCACGTCACCGCTAGTCCCACTTCCCACTACTCTACCGCCCATCCAATCCCCCTCCGACACCTGTCTTCCACCATTCCCATCTGCTGAGCACTTCCCCCCATCGCGCTCCATTCTCCACCGTAGATCTAGAGCTCCCAGATCTGACGGCCCGGAATAAACTTCACGTTCGTTTTGCCTCCGGGGTTTAACGACCCAAATCAACGCTAAATGAGTGGTTTTGCGCAGGACACATGGATATCAACGTGTGGTATCACGTTCAATTGCGGCAAAACCACTTACCGTTAGTCTACCATGCAAAAACCACCCGCGATTTCCCAAAACCGCCCTTTCCTTTTTTCGCACCCGATTCAAATTCAAACCCTCCCCGCGCCTGTTTTCGCCTATGGAACCCTCCTTTGCTTCTCCCTCCCTCTATAGTGCTCCTCCTCCTCCTCTGCGCATCATTCCTAACCCTTCGAACTCTGAAAACACAGCTAACCACAAAAATGCAGGGTTTTATTAAACGTTTTTGTTTATTTTTCAGGTTTGATGGTGCCCCGAGCCCTAGGGACCATCCCACAATCGGAATAAAGATTGAGGCCTCAGGATGACGATCCGAGGGCCCGAAACAAAAAGGGGATGGGTTTTTATTTGATTCAAAGGTTTTTATCAGGGTCTCATGACCACTGACCGAATCATAAAACCCTCCAGCACAACGACAGAAGACCTGTACACAAATGAATCAAAGAGAGTTAATGAAGGCCAAAGAAACAAAGATTAAAGGCTTAAAGGATGATTAAAGAATAAAAACACAGTTAAAGACAAAAGAATCAAAGGTTTGAAGAAGTCCGAAAGTGTTAAAAGACAACATAATGAATTATAAAGGCTTAAGGCAAAATCAAAGCATTAAAGCAAATTAATTAAAGGTAGATCAAGGCTAAAAGGCCTTAAAAACAATTTAATGATGATATAAAGGAAAATTAGGCCTAAAGATAGCCTCGAATACATCAACAGAGGCAATTATTTCCTCAAAATATCTAATTGACACCTTTCACCTACTTTCTTTCCATGAAAAGCAAATTGACAGTTATTACACAGTCATAATATATTACAAGCTGTCAGGCAGTTATTGTAAAAGACAAAAAAAGGCCTCAAAGTCAATATTTTCAACTATTTCATGCTCAGGAAGTAAAGACAGATTTATTACACAGAGAATTAGTTGAGAGACCTTACTACCTTATGCCTTGCATGGTTTTTAAGGCTAAGAGTGCATTTACTATGTCATTAATAACATTTTGAACCCTAGATAGTTCCACCTCCTCAATTACAGTATAAATACTGTTGTGGAACTCATTTGTAAGTGTGGGTTGCTGGCATTCGAACATCTTTTAAATTGTACATAGTTTGGCTAAAGCTTACGAATAAATTGAAGTTTTGGAAGATTGATGATGTTTTGACATGTTTTGTTAATGAGAAGGCACTATCATTGGATCCCTGAGCATGGTTGTTGGTGATGTATTCTAATCTGTTAACTGTTATTTCCTGTTTTCCATATTGTTCCATCATTCTATACTTACAGTAGAGTAAAAAGTTTAGGCTAAGAAATGTCTCCTAGAAGCACCTTAGACCTGTTTTCTCTTCACTGTCTTTATGTTTTCATCTGCTGAAGGTTTTATTGAGTATTTTGACTGCTTTTCAACCCTTATGCTTGTTTATTTCAGAAATAGTTCAAACATTTGGTCTCAAGAATGATTTATGCTTTTCCTTGCTTACTTGCTGCCACTTGAAAACTGTTTCTGAAGTCTCCCTTTAAAGTACCATTGTTTACAGTCTGCCAAAGAGGTCTGTTTTGATCATACCCTTTGTTCTTGCTAAGATAATTGTTTTGAAGGTCTTTATAGCTGTAATCTAAGATGTTTAGGAGTTCCCTCTTCTATGAATGTAGTTATTTGTGAATCTTGAATGTTTTCTTATCCTTGAAGGTGAAATCTTTGGATGAAATAGAGCGTTCCTCGACTCCTAGATTTCCTTTGAAAATTTTGTCTTGGAATTATTATTTGCTGAAGTGTGGTTTCTAGAATTTATGGTTAGCCCTGTCTATGGAATGCTTCTTCATGTTCTGATAATGTTTTAAGTCCCTTTGTTGAGGAGTACATATAATTAAGGATTCTTAATTGCCCTTAGTTCTATTTCTCATTCTAAATCCTTAATGTCCATTTCATTTCATCCACCAAACCCAAGATCCACTGGCCAAGTTAGATTTCCCCTTTGATATCCCATATCCATTGATTGAGCTTGTTATAAATTCTTCTTGACTCCATTGCCCAATGGCTCTGATATTTCCCCTTTCTATCTATGTTTCATAGATCATTCATGTCCAACCAACCAAAAACCAAACAAACATACAAACTTGCACTTCATAACTAGCCTAAAATCAACCCCTTAAAAGAAAACAAGACATATCTTTTCACATATTGAGAGATCCCTCTCTGAGACTAGGAGGGCTAGATCCTAGAGCTCTAAAGACTGGTTTATATGTTGCCTTGTCATTTGGTTTGCCAATCAGCCAAATCACAGGACCCCAACAGACTGAACAAATGATTAATCAAACACAGAAATATGAACAGATGAATTTTTAAACAATAGAGAAATGAAACTAAGAGAATTTTATTTTCAATGTACAAAGTCGTTTAAAAAACACAAATATATTTCACAAACCAAAAGATATTACGAAACCATAATAATGGCTTATGGAAATATAAATTGCAAACAATAGATGGAATCAAACCACATCGAGCTGTCTGAAAATTATCATTCATTCCATAGTCAAATAAAAACACTTATTTGTTATGAAAACAATCCTTCTTTCACCCTACAAGATCCCTCTTTTTCATTGTTTCAAATTATATACAAAAATTATTCTAACTAGAGTATCATACTTAGAATAAAATTACATCATTGCAAAAATAATAGTAATTGTTTGTTTGTTTTTTGGCCTCGTAACAAATAAAAAATCAACAGGTAATAAAGGAAGCAATTGATAGTAGAGCTAATAACGACAAGTTCCAGTTTCAGGCAGATGAATCTCGTGAGCATAGGAACAACATATTTCATCAACAAATTCACCTGTCTTAAATATAAACAACGGTTAAGGGGATAGTATAACGTGATATAAGAACGTTACAAAATTAGAAATTCTGTAACATTTATTTTTTACTTTTTAGAAATTATAAAATAAAAATAGATCATACCTTATCGATAATTCATAAGCAGTAACAAACTATAATTTTATTTAGTACCATATGACTCTAGAGAAATTACCAGCTTTACTCTGGCAAATTTTACTATGATTCGAGTATCCGACTTGTGAGATCTCAACATACTGGGTTGATTCTTATTCCCTTGAATTTTCATGACGATTACAAGCAGCTCTTAGTTGTTCATTTTCCTGTGTTAATTTCTCAATTCGATGAGTAAGCTCCAGGATGATCATAAGATACTGTTGGTGCAAATAAAGGTCCAACAGGGTTTCAGAGGCAACTTTGTTTGTGTTACAATTTGACTCAGGTGTAACATTTACATCACGTGTAGTGTCATGTTTGTTGGTGGATTATAGCTTAACCTTCTTGGGGGTAGACTCCTCAAGGTCAATAATGTTATGATAAGAAAAGGGTTCTTTCTCATTACGTTGTATTCAAGAAAATTTCCTATTAAATAACTTGTCTTTTATATGTGTATTATTGCCCTATCATGACTGATTATATGTGCTTTATTTTGTAGGGTCTGGATCAAAGGAGTCGAACTAGGGTTTGTCATTTTCAAAAATATATTTGCACCGCCATGTATATTTCCTTTGAACCTCATGCTTTTCTGTAGGAACATTTTTATTTTTACTAGGGCATAATACATCAATTTCAGGCTCTAGAACCTTATCCTATTTCTCAACCAAAAGGATAGTTTCAGGTTTTGAGTTAGGCTACTAAAATGAATTTCTCTGCCCGAAGGGCCAATAAAATCATTACCATGCATCGAACTAGCGTCAGGGGACACCTGAGAGTGGATTCCCTTGACATGAGGATTTTCATGAAAACCATTTATTAACATAAAGGCTTCCCAGTTTAACCCTAACTTACTCAACTAATATTTAACTAAAATAGCGATTAGACTATGATGAACCAGAGAGTGATGTGCATCAATGCGGATTTTTTGATATGTCAAGGACATCTTAACTCGTGAAATATATAGAAAATGTGACAAATTTAATGGAAATCCCAGAAAAAAACATTAGTAACCTCATATGGTAAAGAAATACAATGCTATATCGACCTTCAAAGGTGATATAAACACTCAGAAACATCATGATATTTTTCCACCTACGTTTTAAATAGGAATTCGTCATATCTTTTATATCGTAAGTATATTTCTTCCTTGCCAGTAGCTTTCTCCATGGAATCTTCTTAACCCTTCGAGTTTTCAACTAGATTTCACCCTCCAATGGCAGACGAGTAACCCACACAATAAATTCAGCATCCACTACAAAATATAGGTCTCCTACCTTGGATTTATGACCATTGAAGGAGGCAACAAAAGCATGGACAATCGACTAGTTATAACCCTGAAGTAACTTGAGAAATTTAAACCATCCTGTTACCCGAAAAAGTTCAGGACAATCGTCATACACTTCTAATAAATCATTGCCTTTGGTTCCAAACCAGATAAATCAAGGCATGAATGACCATTGGGTATACTAGTTTTCTACATCACTAAACGACTTGCAGTCACCAATGCCTAGAAACCCTAACCTACCATTTCGGTAGAGCCATGAACCAAAAGGGAACCCCGAGGCAAAAATGAAATAACCTTTGAAAAATTCTAACAAATCATGCATTGAATGGTAAGTTACAATTGTAACAGGTTCGAATATTTTCATTAATCAAATGGCTACAGGTGGCAAGGATTGATCGTTGAAACAACACCATCAACTTCGATAACCCCGCTTCAATCATTTCCTAACCTCAAAACTTGCATGACTGTGATTCGAGAAAGTTCGACAAATAACTTTAAAGTTTAGATATTGGGGGATTGTAATATTCACAAGGGACAAATAAAACTTATTCCACATACTAGGCCATGCGATAGGTGACATAGTTATTATCAATTAAAAGTGTGAAATACTTAGGCCAAGATAGGCAAGAATGTCTCGAAAAAGGGAAATTGAACCATGATAGTGACGTAAAATTATTCACTCAAGGTATCAATTCATAAGTCAACACATTAATTCTAGGCATTCGAAAAATGATTTATATTAAAGAAAATAATTAATATAACTAAATAAGGGCTATTACAAAATTTTCAAATTCTGTAACAATCTTTTTGTTTTGATGGAAATGTTCGAATTCAAAAGAAAGGCTGAAAACCTTGAGGATGAGAATTTTCGACATAAGGGCATAGGAAGGACAACGATCATCTGAAGTTGTAATCATAAAACTTAACCAATATTCATGGGTAGAAGAAGAAAAATTCTCCAAATCAGAGGATATATTTGGCCTGCCAACAATTGGTGGCTTACTAGGAAGGACAAGTTATCTCTGTCTGCAACATGTGAAAGGTAAATATCAACTGAAATCAAAGTTAAATGGAAAATATTAAAACATATTTCCTTCAATTTTATCTGTAAAGAGATGAGTGCAATAATTAGCTATAGGATATAAAAAATTGTAACACATATACACATTTTCAGAATAAAAGCTCAAAATACATCATATAAAAAAAACTATAAACAAATTTTGAGGAAAAAACTAGTAAGAGTTAAACTTCAATACCACTGGTAGAGTCATTGCTGCCAAAAGGCATCCATAGTCTCAATAGGGTTACCATTTAACCCAAATGCACCAGAATCCCACCAGTTCAAAATCAATTTAGAGTGGGATTATATATATGTGTGTGTGTGTGTGTGTGACTAGAATTACTAATTGAAAGCTAATTTTTAGGCTTAGTGACTTGTAAAATAACATTGCCATTCACAAGACTTAATAGATGTGAACAGGTTGGCTCGTGATGAGACCTCTCGTCTTATAGTCAAATGACCACAAGCCATCACCCTGGCTCAGTGACCAAATGTGGAAATGTCACATCTCCTAATACCTCATGATCATAGTAAGCTGGCTCATAATGAGACCCCTTATCTTTTAATTAACAATTTTCTATATTTTTGAATTACACTCTGAAAAATTATTACATTTGTTTCAACAGATGGGGAGGCATATCCACTGCTTAAGAGGTGGGATGGAGTAAGAAATTATAGTAACTAGTTTTACACAAATGTAGCTTTTAAAATAAATTTGTTGATTTTGAGGCATAAATTTCTTCTGAAAAGAAAAAATAGAGGTTTTCCTGTAATTAATTGAAATAACTTTGAAAATTCACAGATCAAGAAAAACCGAAGGAAATACTTCAACTTGTTGATCCAAATAACAATATGACAACTAAGAGATTTTATAAAGGATTCATAGTCAGATTTATTGTGGAATGAAACAATCGAAAAGCAAATAAAACAACAAACTCAAAAATAGGAAAAAGAGGCAGAAATCCAAAAAAAAATATGTACAAGTATCCAATGACAAGGACTATGCAAAACATTTCTTCAAAATAAAACCATTGATAGGCACAGACTCACACTGCCCCTCCAAGTTTCGTAGCCAAAAGGTGTTGGGACCCAACTATTTTGTAATAGTGTAATGCCCTAACCATAGCTTATGGAACTTGGTATGCTCCCCCTTGTCCTCATGAGATTTGTCCCACTTTAAAACCAAATCAACAACCTCAAGGTTCCTATTAGAAGAATATTTTTTGTCAAACCAACATTTTACTAATTTTTGATGTTGATCAAACTTGGTTTTGGCTTTATATCTCCTTCTAACCTTAGTAATTAATTAATCCTTTTTTCCATGGCTGACGATTTGATTTCATGTACACTTTGGGAGAACTGAAGAGATGGTAGAAAAATGTGAGGTGGAAAAACAACTTCTTTGCCATAAACTAAAAATAAATGGGAGTTGACAATGGAAGCTTTTGGAGTAACCTTGTCAGCCCATAATGCATTAAACATAGTGACGTGCCATTTTATCTGATTCTCAGATACAATCCTCTTCAAAATTCTCAGCAAATTCTTATTGGATGACTCAATTAAACCATTCCCTTGTGAGTAGTAGTTTGCCGAATATTTAATATTTATGCCCTTTTCGATTGCATATGCATCTAAATCATGTGATGAAAAATATGAAGTGTTATGAAAACTAGAGGTTGAGGAATGCCAAAACATGAATTGATATGAGTCTCGAGTAAATTTACAACTAGATTTTCATTAACGACACGAAGTGGTGCCGCTTCAACCCATCTCGTGAAATAATTTTTTGCTGCTATAATATACTTGTGGTGTTACTAGGTTGAAGTGGGTTTGATAGGCCCTATAATGTATAAGCCCCATTGTTGAAAGGGAGCTTCAATGGAAACAAGTTGTAAGGGAAAAAAAGACTTACTTAACTTGCCAACCTATTTTTTTCAAGTCTAACACTTTCTCACTAAGGAATGAGCGTCTCTAAATAGGGTTGGCCAATAGCAGCCCACGCTTAATACCTTGTGAGCAGTAGTCATGCCACCAAATTGGCCACCAGTAGATCCTGAATGAATTTCATTGAGAACTTTAGAGGTTTCCTCTTGATCAACAGAACGAAGCAACACCCCATCATAATTTTTCCTAAAAAGCACATCTTCAATGAGCTCACATGGGGAAAACTTCAATCGTAATGCTTATTGGGTTGAATTTAGATGAGATGGAGTGGTACCATTTTTTAGATAAAAATTTATGTCTGCATACCAAGAATTAGAGTCATAATCAGTAAATTTTTTTTCATTTTGAATAAAAGATATTTTATCATCAAGAGAGGTGTCATCATAACTGACATAATGATTATCAGTGGGAGAAACAAATTCAAAAAAAATCTTGCTAAGACCTTGACCTTTTACAATCTAAGAAAGTTTGATTTCAACATCAAATTCTTGCAAAGGTCGTCATCCAATGTGCTCTTTTTTCACCTAGCTGATTTTGGACAAACGAATTTATGAATGTAGGGTAAGGTACCATAACTTTTGTTCTCGAATTTAGTAGATAAAAGCAAAAACGTTTGACTATTTTATAGAATGTGAAAGCTTCTTTTTCAAATGGTGCATAATTTAATTATGCTCCTTTAAAGTAGGAGCTCATAAATACAACCAAATTTTTTGCATGTTGATAAACTTTCTGCATAAGGACCACAACGTAGGCTGAATCAGAGGCAAAAGTGTACAAAAGGAACTGTTTGGACAAATATGGGTAGATAAGAGCAGGTGACTTAGTGATGGCTTGCTTGATTGTATCGAAATCTTGTCTTTGAGGGACTCCCCACCTGGAGACAATAAAATTTTGGTCAAATCATAAATGGGTTTAACGATCTCTGAAAAACTGGGATGAAACGTCTTACAAAGTTGATTTTACCTATAAAAGATTGTACTGAATTATTAGAATTAGGAGGTGTTAAAGACTTAATATTCTATGTTCTTTCTGGGTAAATCATAATGCCATCCTTTGAGACAATACATCCTAACAACCTCCCTTCAGTACCTGCAAAAAATCATTTTTTGGGGTTAAAGGAGAATCCTGTTTTTTTGCATCTTTCAAACACAATCTTTAAATGTGGCAGGTGATCAAACATTTGTTCTGAAAATATATTGACATCATCTAAGTATATGAGCACATATTTATTAATAAATCCTCTAAAAGTTATATCCATGGCACGCTAGAAAGTTTCCCCAACATTGATAATTCCAAAGGGCATCTTCCTGCATGCAAAAGTGCCCCATGGGGTCCTAAAAGTGGTTTTCCGTTGATCAATATGATTTACCAGGACTTGTTTATATAAGAAGAAACTGTCCAGGATGGACAACTTCTTAGATCCTGAAACACACTGTAGGATCTGTTCCATGGGTGGAACTGGGTAATGATATTTTTTAGAGGCTTGATTTAAGTTTCTAAATTCTACACAGAGGAAGATGTCTCCCCTTTTATTCCTAACAAGGGCTAGATTACTGACTGATTGTGTGTGTCGGATAGGAAAAATTATCTTAGTTTCTAAGAGTTTATTGAGCCCTTCTTTCACAACTAACCCCAGATTTGGGCGAATCTTCCTAAGCTCTTGTTGAAAAGGTTTAGTATGGGTTTTTATAGGAATGGCGTGTTGCATAATTTTTGGGCAAAAATTCTTAATATCGTCATATGTACAAGAAAATACGCCTTTGTATTGCTTGGAAAAGTTGATAAAATCAACTCTTTCTTGAGGTGAACAATTGACTCCTAGATGGGCACACTAGGGATTTTATTTAGTTCCCAGATTTATGACTTTGGTTGACATCAAAAAACTATTGATTTTGCAATTAACCTTTTTGAATCTGTCATGTAAATCATAAATATGTTCTAACCTTACAACAAACTTAGGTACCCATTTTACCATTTTAAGTAGCTCATCGAATGATTGTTATTTAGTTTGCTATAAGAAGTCTTGTAGGTTCTACTCGTGTTTAACCTCATCAATGACTGAATCCTTGAAGGTGCCTTCCATATGCAGAAAATCAATGATTTTGCTGTCATCATTGAATACAAGCCAATTAGAAATAATGTCTGGTATAGAAGGTCTAAAAAGTAGTTTAACAGAAAATGCATCACGATTGAAATTTTCTGCATGAATTAATTTTGAAGCAATATTTTCCATCAAATCAGCTTTGTGATTAACATCTATAGGTCAGATTGAATATTGAAAGCTACAAATTTCGACATTAGATCCCATACCTCATTTTGGTAGGCTTTCAAATGAGCTACAAGGAAATGTATCACATTTTTTTATCTTTCTGATAATTATTTGAGAATCTTATAAACATTTAGGAACTTAAATCCTAAATCGAGAGCCTTCCATAGTCCTTGAATCAATGCTTCATATTCCATAAAATTATTCATGCACTGGAACTAAAGTATACAAGCTATAAAATCTTGTTACCTTTAGAATCCAAAAGAACACAACCCGCACCATCTTATTCCTTTGACTTAGATCCATCTAAATATAAGAACCAGACCTTAAACTCATCATAATTGGACATATCACTGATATTAATTATTTCATGATCACAAGTCACAAATGTTTTAATTTTCTCTAATTCTGATTATTGTTCTAAATGATAAGTTACAACATAATTGGTAGTAATATTTCCAAAGAATGAATCAACATTTTTCAAATCAACTTGTTTTGTTGGTTCATTAATGTCATTGAGATCAATGTTTATGTGCTTCATATAAGGTTCTTTGCCAATTCTGATTTGATTAGGTTCCCCTTTCTAGGGAAACCATAACTGAGTCAAATCGATGTCCATGAAGCCTTTTAAATGCTATAGCCAATCTGTGCTAATAAAAAACCCATTAACTTCAGGGAAATCTACTACTACGATATCAATTATTTGGTGAGCTCTACTATCAACCAAAAATCGGATTAAGACATCATTCAATTCACTAACAACTTTAACAAAAGATCGATCTAATTGCACGATTTTTATATCTCAAGGGTTCATTCGAGCATTCATTTTTTTACAAATAGACAAAGGAATAAAATTTGAAGATGCTCCAGTATCTATTTTGAAATTATGAATATTTTTCTTAAAAATCTGCAAATTTACTAGGAATGGTGGAGGCTTCTTTTTCTTTAGGAAAGAATCATCATGAGACCGTTTTAGAATTGTAACATTTTCCAGAGTATATTTATCATAAGCAAATATATCTTTTGCAGGTGGACCTTTTAAGTTAGTGATGAACTGTACATTTTTCTGGATAGCAGGAATTTTCCAAATCTCATATAGGGATATATTCAAGTTGATCTTTTTAATATCATTTATACGATCGTACTCGATTTCGAGGAGAGAATATTTTTTAGAATTAGATATTTGTTTTTATTTGTATTTAATTGATAGAGAGTGATCATGTTTTTCAGCTTGAGCTTTACTTCGTGTGTAGGGGTAGATAGACACAAAATCCTCATAAAAATTAAGTGATAAATCAAGGGGTTGAGGTTCATCCATAACTTTAGAATTAATTTGTTCCTCATTGCCTTCACTATTTTCAAGATTATAGTCATAGTCAAATGTTAAGGCCTGCGGGATATTTTCCATCCCTTCATTATTTAGGCCTTCATTTAGGGAAGGCGGTTTATTAATAGGTGGTCTCCTAAAAGTCTGTTTAAAATTTCCCCTGTTAGGTGGCCTCTCGGTTTTTCCCCTTTTAAAGATCAATTATCTCATTTGACAATTTGTTAATGACCTTTTGTAGGCTTTCCAGATCTAAAGTGGATTGTTATTTTTTGCTGGTAGACTGCCTGGAGGTTTCTGCTTTTTTACCAGAAGAAGAAGTAGATTCAGGTTTTTTATCTAGGGTAGGTTTAAGGTTGACAATATCCTTTTCCACATTTAAGGCTTCTTCAAAAGCAACATGGAGAGTATTTTTTTGGGCCCTTTTAACCCATACAACAATATAATTATGAAAAGACTTAATGTAGTAGGCCATGATAAGATTCTGTAGTTGAAGTGAATCTGCATGAATTTTGTTTTTCAAGGACAAAAAATTGACATTAAAGTCCCTTACCTTTTCCTTATTTTGAATTTTCATGGTAGATAACTCATCAACTAGTAATTCGGGTGGTTTGTCATCTCTGAAATTTTCTAGAAATGATTTCTCAAACTGAGTCCAAGACGTTATACTTTGGGAAGGTTGGGAAAAGTACCATCTAGTAGCTCTGCCATCAAAGGTGTATGGGAAGAGTCGACACAAAAAATATTCACGACCTACATTTTTCTGCCTTATGGCAAGCATAAATGCCTTTATATGATCTTCAATAAAAAACTTAGAATTAAGATCATATTTAGGTAGAAATTTATGAGCATTCCTAAGCAAGGGGTGTTGTATACTAGGTACAACCACAACATCTCGATTTAACCATGGAGTTGCGATTTATCATCTTCGTGGTTATCATGGTTATCGACCATTCTTGGGGAATCTTTAGATTTAGATGAACTTCCTTCACTAGAATATCTTAAGGATGAGGGTGAACTAGGTGGAGAAGGAGGAGAAATAGATACTCCGAATAAGATTGGTCTTTGATCAGGCACTTTAGATTAGTTTATTAATTTTCCGGTAAGAATAACATGAAACCTATCATTTATTGAAATATTAGTTTAGGTGGACACGACTAGTGGTTCTATCACTGAAGGTTCTTGTGCATTCAAATCAAGAGGTGTCACAAGACGAGAGTCTAAACTGCTATGTAAAGTAGAATTTTGGTCAATCATTTATTGTGTTCTAGATATAATCTCACGAGATATTTGTAGAACTTGCTCAATATCAGTTTGAGAATAGGACTTGACTGGCGTAATTGTTCCAATATTTTTTTCCTCAACTAGAGGCTAAGAAATTTGGGAAGTCTTAGTAGGGGGAGGGTTGGTATGACTCATAGTGACAACTGGGGTCCTCCTAGATTGAATTTTATTAATACCCTTTTCCATATACAATCTAATTTGTCCTCCTTCTAGTGCCATTTTTTTTTAATGCAGGCATTGACACTCCTATGTCAACGAAGGAGAAATGAACCATACCAAGGCTCTCCAACAATCCCAACTGTTTGGGATGATTGTTATCGATGGGTTTTAACGCTACGATAACCTTTGGTATCCTCCTATATACGAAGAAGAATACCAGTAAACTATCCTAAGCTAATATCTAAGTCTACTGATGTTAAGCCAATAAATTATTAGAACCTAAATTAAAGAAATCTAGAATCCTACTGAAGTAAATCTAAAAGACTAGTAACTTTTTGTTATGAAATCAATAATTGTATTACAATATTTAAAATAAAATATAGAAAGATAATAATGCTAGAACTTTAATGTAACTACTGCTATAAAAGAAATGAAATATAATCAATTTTTTTCAAGAGATTATAATCTATCTAAATACTAACAAAAAGAATAAATATTTATTCTCTTAATGCAATAAATAACAAAATGAACAAAAACATTAAAGCATAATACTCATATTTTAACATAAATATAACATTAAGGAAAGATGAAAACTATTATAACTAACCTACCATTAGCACTTGGCCAAGATTTATGAGTGAAAGAGCATCCAAAACAAATGATATTCTTTTAAGTAAAATTGGTTCCTTGACTAATAATTAATGAATCAAATCAATTAATCTTCAGATCAGAACTAGAATAATTAATTAGGATAACATTCAGAATGAATAGTCTACAACAGATTCATTAATAAAATATAGATAATATAATAAGCTTGAAAAATCTCTCAAACCAACTGGCTATCGAAATCAAGTTGTTCCTCTTAGGACACTAGTCATTGAATACTAAACAATTGATTAATAAAACAAACAAATTTGAGCAGATGGAATTTTAAACAACAGAGAAATAAAATTAAGATAATTTGTTTGTTAATGAACAAAGTTGATTAACGAACACAAATATATTTCGTAAATCAAAAGATATTACGAAACCACATTAATGAAATGGAAATAAAAATTGCAAACACTAGATGGCATCACACCACATCGAGCTGTCTAAAAAATATCATTCATTTCATAGTCAAATAGAAACACTTCTATGTTTTGGAAACAATCCTTCTTTCACCCCATGGGTTCCCTCTTTTCGAGTGCTTCAAGTTAAAGAGTTTATATACAAAAAATATTCTAACCAGACTATATCATACACAGAACCAAATTACATCATTACGAAAATAATAGTAATTGTTTGTTTGTTTTTTGGCTTCGTAGCCAATAAAAAATCAACAGGTAATAAAGGAAGTAATTAACAGGAGAACTAATAACAAGAAGTTCAAGTTTTAGGCAGATGCATCTTGTGAGCATAGGAATAACATATTTCATCAAAAAATTCGTCTGTATAAATATAAACAATAGTTAAGAGGATAGTATAACACAAGATAAGAATGTTACAAAATTAGAATTTTGGTAACATTTTTTTCTTTCTTTTTTAGAAATTATAAAATAAAAACAAATCATACCTTATCGATAATTTAGAAGCAATAACAAACTATAACTTTATTTTACGCCATATGACTATGGATAAATTACCAACTTTACCCTGGGTAGATTCTTGTTTCCTTGAATTTTCATGATGATTACATGCAACTCTTAGTTTTTCATTTTCCTGACTTAATTTCTCAATTTGATGAGTAAATTGTGGGACAATCATAAGATAATGTTGGTGCCAATAAAGGTACAAAAGGGTTTTAGAGGCAACTTTTTTTGTCTTACTATTTTCTTAGGTGTAACATTTACATCATGTGGGGTGTGATGTTTGTTGGTGGATTCAAAATTAACCTTATTGGACTTAGAATCCTCGAGATCAATCGTGCTATGATCATAAGGGTGTTCTTTCTTATTACACCGTGTTCAAGAAATTTTCCTATTCAATAACTTGTCTTTTATATGTGTATTATTGTCCTTCTGTGGCTGACTATTTGTGCCTTATTTTGCAGGGTATAGATCAAAGGAGTCAAACTAGGGTTTTTCCTTTTCAAAAATAGGTTTTCTCTACTGATTAGATTTCCTTTGAACCTCAAAATTTTTTGCAAGAATTTTTTTATTTTGTATATGGAATAATATAGCAGTTTCAAGCTTTGGAACCTTATCCTCTTTCTCAACCGAAAGAACTATTTCCGGTGTTGAATCATGGTTACTAAAATGAATTTCACTATCATAAGGGTCAATGGAATCATTACTGTGCATCAAACCTGGTCAGGGGATGCCTGAGTGTGAATTTCCTTGACAAGAGAGTTTTCATGAAAACCATTTCTTAATAGGAAGGCTTCCCGGTCTAACCCTAAATTACTCAATTGATATTTAACTAAAATAATGATTAGAATATGATGAAACATAGAGTGACATGCATCTACGTGACATTTTTAATACATCGATGACATATTAACTAGTGACATATACAAACAATGCGACAGATTTAATGGAAATCCCAGACATGAGTAATGTAATATGGTAGAGAAATATAAGGCTATATCGACCTTCACTAGTGATATAACCTCTCAGAAACAACATCATATTTTTCCACCTAGGTTTTAAATAGGAAGTCGAGATTCCTTTTATATTGTAAGTATATCCCTTCCTTGCCAACAACTTTCTCCATGGGATATTCTTAATCCTTCGAGTTTTTGACTAGATTTCACCCTCCAGTGGCAAGCAAGTAGCCCGCGCAATAAACTCAACATCCGCTATAAACTATAGGTCTCTTACCTTGGATTTATGACCATTTAAGGAGGTAGGAAATGCCTCAGCAACCGATTGGGTATAGCCCTAAAATAACCTGAGAAATTTAAACCATCCTACTGCCCGGAAAAATTTGGCACAATTGTCATACACTTCTAATAAATAAGTGCCTTTGGTTTCAAAGCGAATAAATCAACACATGACTGACCAATGCGCATACTAGTTTTCCACATCACCAAACAAATTGCAGTCTCCAAACCCAAGAAACCCTAACCTACCGTTTCAACAGAGCCATGAACTAGAATGGAATGATTGAGAAAAAAATGCAATAACCCCTGAAAAAATATAAAAAATCATGCTTTGAATGTTAAGGTACAATCATAATAGGTCAAAATATTTTCATCCATTGGATGGCTACAAGTGGCAAGGATCGATTGTTGAAACGACACCATCAAATTCGATAACCTCACTTCAATCATTTCCCAACCTCGAAACTTGCATGGTTCTAATTAGAGCAAGTTTGACCCACAACTATAAAGTTTAGATCTTGAGGGATTGTAATATTCACAAGGGATAAATCAAACTTATTCCAAATACTAGGCCAGGCGGTAGGTGACATAGTTATTAGCAATTAAAAGTGTCAAATACTTAGGCCAAGATAGGTAGGAATGTTTAGAAAAAGGGAAACCAAACCATGATAGTGAAGTAAACTTATTCACTCAAGGTCTCAATTCATAGGTTAACCCATTAAGTCTAGGCATTCAAACAAAAATTTAGATTGACAAAAATAATTAATATAACTAAATAAGAACTGTTACATAATTTTCAAATTACATAACAATATTTTTCTTTTTATGGAAATGTTTGAATTAAAAAAAAAGACTGAAAATCTTGAGGATGAAAAGTTTCGACATAAGAGCGTAGCAAGCACAACGATCATTTGAACTTATATTTAGAAAATTTAACCAATATTAATCGGTAAAATAAGAAAAATTCTCCAAATCATAGGATATGAAAAACTTTATGAAAAACTTCAGATGATCGATATGAAAAAAATAGAAAAAAAAAAGAAAAAAGAAAAAGAAAAAAAAAGGTCCAAATAAATAGAGAGGGGCCCATATCATTAAGCAGTGAATGAGAGGGGAGGTACTTGGCTTGCCAAAAAGTCTTAAATATTTGCATAAATGATAGAAGCAAATGAACACTTCAATAAAGAAATACTCACTAGAAATTAAGTGTATTCCATGAAATGTTTAAATGAAATAAATGCATTAAAACAATGAAGGGTCTGATGATGAATACCTTGTGTAGTTGATCTATTTCAATATTTCCTTTAAAGAGAGGATATTTTGCTAAAAGTTCCGCCATGATACAACCAATATACCACATATCCACAACAGGTGTGTACTTCTTAGTTCCCAAAAGAAGTTCAGGTGCTCTACAAATGATCTAGATATTTTAAAGTGACGTGGTTTTTAAAAATGTTCAAGTGTATATGATTAAATAAACCAACTTAAAAATTATATCAATCATTAAAGGCTTAAATGAAGATGCAATTAAAAAGAAATGTAGAATATCGAGAAGAAAATAAAATAGGAATAAAACCAATTGATAATGGAGTTCGTTCATTCTGGACTATGTCTTTGGGTCCTGCATCTAAGGGAGTGGCCTCTTTTATTATTCAAATTATAAACCTCAATTCAGTTTTTTACATCAACAAAATCCTCCTAAAACTTGCTACAAAAAAATCTCTCTACCACTAGGAAGTTGCCTCCAAAATGCCACCAAAAACCTCCTTTTGGTTGCTACAAAATCAAGTTCTAAATGCCTTGGTGTTACAAATAAACAGACTTAAACACACAATAATAGACCTTGGCTCTATGGGATTTTCATAATCTAAAGCATGTGGCAATTCCTTTTGGTTTATATAACTTTAGGGGTCTGCATCCCCGAGGTTGAGCTTGTGGCCCCAACCAACCACTTTGAATATATATTAAAAATCAAAATGCTACACAACCCAATCACATATGGCATGTGTGCATTTGTTTGGTGTATATCCAAACAAAAAATTTAACCATATTTACGACGTGATCCATCATGTTCGAGCCTCATGGCACATTTGGTTGCCAATTGATCCTTGTTGGCTTGATGTTGTTGGCCCTCCATTAAAACAACGATGTTAGTTTTATAACTATATGGATGACCCAATCAATCATTCATGATGTGGTGTGTTGGTTTATAATATTACATAATTATCGGTGGTTCATTGTGTCGATATGAGGAGGTCACGGGGTCAAACCCATAGGATTCCTCCCTTTTTCTTTAAACGTTACAACAATCTTTGAATAAAGTATTTGTCGTTTATATAATAAAGCCAATGTGTGGCCCAATGGTCGGGCCATTGGAAAACCTCTGCATAGGTCGATGGTTCAAACCTCAATAGTTCCTAACAATTACGTTGTCAACCAATTTGGGTGTTTCGAGATACCACGTGGTGCCCTATAATTGGGCCACTTGACAAACTCCCATTGGTCCACTTAACATACCAGCTCGATGCCACATAACTGCCACATCATGCCACGTGTCGATATTCCAAGTTTCCATCCCAACATGCCACCTATTTTTCCTTGGAATATATGTACCACCACATGGTGCTATCACATGGTAGCCCTATAAACTCATTTTTTATTGTTATGAATTTCAAACTACCATAAATTTTGCATCCATAGCCTATTTGACACGATTCAAGTTGCATTAGAATAATCTTGTGAGCTCTTCAACATGGAACTGTTTCCATAAAGTTTTGATAACTTTTATTTTTAGGCCCTTTTGGATCCTCCCAGATCAATCCTCCCCATTGAGAATCTTTTAGACCTCCAAAAGGTTATTAATCAAACACAGAGTGTGGGAAACACCTCCCCAGTTGTCCAATATTTTTCCACCCGATTTTGTGCACCTGTTTCATCTCAAAAAGTTGCAAAATAATTGTGACAAGTGAAACTATATTGCTACCGTTTTACATTTTCGCACATCCTTCTGCATTTATTACTCTATCCATATCCATGTACAACATAACAATAGTGATAAAAAATATAAGGATATTAATGAAAATGAGATAATAATATGTTTAATTCCCTTAACAGGTTCCCACGACAAATTTTCATGTTGCACTGACGATCTTTCTTGAAACACATGATATTTAGGATTGCATGCAACTACTTCATTCCCATGCTTTGGATCACTTGTTTTTTCCACCCGTGTAAACATAAGTGAAAAGGTTTTGCTCACATTCACTAGCCTCTTCAACTTCCCTGTGGTTATCAACAAGAAATCATCTTCAATCTTCTTGTCCTTCTTTGGATGAAGCTTTGAATGGAGTTGCAAACATTTAGCTTCCTAATGTCCACCTTTGTTGCAATAACTGTAATGATTTTTCAACATCCAACCTTTCTTTCCCTTCTCTTCCTTTCGATGTAGATATGGGTATTCATGTCATGTCCCCTTCTTGGTCGAGATAAATTTCATGTACAAGGCATTATTTTTAAACATATGACAACAATATGGTTATTCAACCCACAAAATGTGCATGATTTCCTATACCACAAATTCTTTACATTGTCAATATTCTTGCAATCAAAAGAAATATTGGAATAATTAGCCTTATTATACCTTCGATGGTTGTCTTTGGTGCACACATGTTGAGGATAATTTTTCTTCGTTCTTCTCTTTGAAATTTTGCATGGTTTATCACTGCCTGCAAGTGATGTTCCATCGCTTCTCATAAGTCATTCTTGTAATAGTTCTTCCTTTGGAGAATTCCTTGTGTCCACTACCTTAGATCATTCCCCTTCACAATACCCTAATATTGCATAGTGGTGCCTTGCTTACATCTTTAAAGGTTCAATTATACCTTGGCCATTAATTCAAGGCCCTCTCCCTCATAGACCACCTTGGTTAACAACCTCAACCCATAACAATGATATTGTTTCTAAAAAACACCAAGAGAATCAGGATGAGAGTGAGAAGAATGGGAATCCATTTCCAAGTCATCATCTTTCTTTTTCTTCGATGAGATTCCTTCTCCAAGCTTCTTATATTCTTGATACATTTCAACCACCATGGCATTCATCACCATGAAAGTTTTACGAAAATCTGCTTGGGAACCAAAAGGATCTTCCTCTCCTTAGTGTGACGACATCTCTCCTCTTTGAGTGAAGCTTCTTAATTCAGTTTTTGGATTTCCTTCAACCAATGTTCCTTCACCTTTATTGAATTCACTCTTGGATATCTTGCACACTCACAAAAAAATATCAATCCTGCTCTAATACCACTTGATATGGATCTTTTACAGTGACATGGTTCATAAAAATATTCAAGTGTATATGATTAACTAAACCAAATTAACAATTAAATCAAGCATGAAAGACTTAAGTGAAGCTTTAATTAAAAAGTAATGTACAATATCAAGAAGAAAATAAAATAGGAACAAAATTCTAAGCCTTCGGGTCCTTCCTCCAAGGGAGTGACCTCTTTTATTATTCATATGCTAAGCCTCAATTTTCTTTGCTACATCAATAAAATCCTCCCAAAACCTTCTAAAAAATGAGCTCTCTGCAACCTGGAAGTGGGCTCTAAAATGCCACCAAAAGCCTCCTTTCAGTTGCTGCAAATTCAAGCTATAAAATCCTTGGTTTACAAATACACATAATTAAAGAAGCAACATGAGACCTCGGCTTTATGGGATTTTCATAATTTGAAGCCTGTGGCACTATGGAAATTCCTTTTGGTTTATATAACTTTAAGGGTTTGAAACCCCGTGGTCAATATTGTGGCCTCGACCAACCACTTTTAATATATATTAAAAATCAAAATGCTACACATCCCAATCACATACATCGTGTGTGCATTTACTATAACCGTGGAATTTTTTTGGTGTATATCCAAACCAATTGTTTAACCATATTTACGACACAACTCATCATGTTCGAGCCTCGTGGTACATCTGGTTGCTAACCAATCCCCATTGGCTTGATGTTGTTGGCCCTCCGTTAAAACAATGTTGTTGGTATTATAAATATATGAATGATCCAATAAATCATTCATGACGTGGGTTGTTGGTTTATAATATTACATAACCACTGGTCAATTTGTTGTGTTGATACGGGGAGGTTGCGGGGTGAAGCCCACGACCTTCACCCCTTTTACTTTTAATGTTACAACAAACCCTAAATAAAGTACTTTTCATTTATATAACAAAGTCAATGCATGGCCCAATGGTTGGGTTGTTGGCCAAGCTTCATGTAGGTTGGCGATTTAGACCTCAACGGTGCTTGAATGTTATAATGTCAGCTGATTTTGATGCTCTGAGGTACCATGTGGCACCTTCTGATTGAGACACATGGCATACTCCCATTGGTCCACTTTACCTTCCAGCTCGATTCCACGTAACTACCACATCATGCCACATGTTGACCTTCCAAGCTACCAGCTCAACATGCCACATGTTTTTCCATGTCAGCTCCTTACTACCACGTGGTGTTTCCCAGTGTTGCCACGTGTCAGCCATGTAAACTCTTTTTTTGTTTTGTTTTGTTTTGCATGAAATTAAAACTACCATAAATTTTGCATCTAGAGTCCTTTGACACGATTGTGTTAATAGTCCTCATTGGAATCACCTTGTTAGGCTCTTCGACATGGCACTATTTCCATCAAGTTTTTAGGACTTTGATTTTTAGGCCTTTCTGGATTTTCTCGGATTAAAAAACCAGTCAAAGATTGAAAAATAAAAATTTACTTTCCTTGATAGTCCCACCTATAGACACGAGAAATTATAAAATATCTACAAGGCATGATCATGATGAATATTAAGAGTTTAAAATAATCCTATCTACTTGCAGTTGCTGTTACAATACCTGTACCATAAGGTGACCATCGAATGTGTTAATTTTTTAGTGGACTTTCATATTGTTGAGCCATACCAAATTCACCTATATTTAACTCCCCCTTGTTATTTAAGAGAATATTTGATGTCTTAAGATACACGTATAGAAAAAAGTTAAAATTTTTCAATATCTAAATTAGTCGAAGTATAGAAATACAATTTCATGTCAATTTCATTGATAATTTAGGAAATTGATATCTTCCAAAGCTATATAATTAAACATAAATGTTAACTTATCGAGAAAGATAAAAAATAAAAATTCAAGCATAAAATAACCTGTGCAAAAATCAATTGTCGTGGAGCTAATTGAAGCCCTTTAGAAGTTGCAGAATCAGGCTTTTAACTTCACTCACGCTGAAATGTTGTTTCATTTTTTCCATAGAACAATTTAGGTCATGCTCCATATACTCCATCACCATGTATATGCTATCCAAATTGCTTCCTACAACTACTTCCTTTACATTAACAGTACACGAATGCTTCAATGACAACAACACATTTATCTCCCTCAAGGAATTTATTGGGAAATCATCTTTCTCCCTTTCCATTTTTACCTTTTCTTGTGCAACCATCCCTAGCTCGATACGTTATACCATAGGTACCCTCATTTATCCTATTAAGTTTCTTAAACTTGTCAACTCTCTTGCAACCTCACATCATATCAACCCCCTTAGTTGTTAGCAAAGATAGTGGAGGTGACAACATAGGTGTGATGATAAGGAAATGTCACGTGGGATTCCAATCCATAAAGCTCATCTTCAAAACCATCTTCCTTATCTAGATCCAGAGGATCTTTTTGACCTAGATCACTATCACAAAAATTATCACTTTCTCCCATCCTACAACTTATGCCACTCTTCTGCCCTCCATCACTATCACAACACCAAAAAATTACCTATGATTCATTCAATCAATATCTAATTAGTTCTTCAAAATCCATAGACACACACTTACCTTCACCTCCAGTCCAATATAAAGAGACCCTCCCTTTGTTTGTCTCTTGAATGGTGCAGGGGATTTTAATGTCAGACCAACACAATGCTACAATATTCAACCTGCCAAATTCATCCTTATCATTTATTTCATACCGTTGAGAAAAAAAACCTTCTCCTTTTGTTATCCTGACTATCGCAGTGGTTGTCAAATTTAGCCCAACACAATGCAACAATGTTTGACATTAGAAATGCATTTCAACATCAGGGGATTTGCAAGTTAAGTATTTTCTCTAGCTAATGTTCATCCACAAACATTGGACATTAATATTCAATTTTAGGGTAACATCAAGACTTCCTCTTTCTCAAATAATTTCCATTAAACACCTAATGTGATGACTTGTATGAGAGTCACAACTACTTCTGCAAGAAATCTCCCCTGACTCCTTATCTAGAGCAATGAACCCATAATTATTGTGGCTAGGTGAATGACGTCTGTGTCATTTTGTCCACAAACCTTTCATCCTTAACCCTGGCCATTCCATTTTCTCGAACCCTAATTAGATGATGCATTTTTTTTCTTTGGCCTTAATTAGGTTACTATTTTATCTAACCCTATCATAGGTATTCATATGATTTCCTTTAACCTTGGCTATAGTATTTTCATTGTTAACGTCTTTGTATTCAATATGTTTAGAATCCATTGAATTATAATAGCATTATTCATCCATACAAAAATCTATGGAAGGTCATGAAGCATGGACCTTGGCGGTTGCCAGCAATCTTCCTATCAAACCCCCACCTTTCTATTTTTGCGTTTCATGACTTACTGACTGTGGAAATATACATGCCATAAAAGTTTTAATTTTTAGTGATGATAGTAAAAGTTATATATTTTTGGATAAAAGTTTACGTTAATCTGTTTTGAGACACCTCAACATTTATTAAGTCACAAGTTATTGGTATAGTTGATTGTTATTAGATATATTCTTAGATTATAATGATATCCAATTAGTTTCTCATATCCAACCAAGGTCACCCTAAAACTTACCATTTCCATTAATTAAAAAAAATACAAAATTCTTAATAAAATAAAAAAATATATTACTAAAAATCTACATAAACGATATACTCGTTATTCTTATAACTTAATGGATTTAGAATCCACATTTGACCAATGCACTATTATCTACATTGTAGATACAATTTATGCAACGCTTGTAGATTTTTGGGCTCTTAATCCCTTGCGTTATTAAATACATTGTATTAAAAATATATGCATAATTTATGTTTTAGATGAGTATTAAATAATATATTATTAATGATTATTAAATGCATTGCGTCAATAGTGTATGCACTATTAATATATTGCACAAACAATTTATGCATCATATATGAACTATGGGGGGTTGGATAGTGTATGCTTATCTGTAAACCATGAGACGTGTGGACAATGCATATACTATTTCTGTAGTTTATTAACACTGCATATATTCTCTGTAGTGTATGGGTTTCAAGGTCGATAGGCTATGTATATCTTGTTTGTGTGGTGTTGCTTGGTGCATATTAAAAACCACATAGTTAATAACTGCAATGCACATATAGTATATATACCATATGTACGTTATTGAAATGGATATCATATGCATCATCCATAGGTTATTAAATGCATTACAAAAATAGTGTATGCACCATCCAAAGACCTTGACATGGACTTTCATCGAACATCACACTATGCATTGCATATACTATAGTATATGTGCAACAACCACATGTTATATTTCCGTGTAAAAAATAAAAAAAATAAGACCAAGGTCATGGGACATGTATTCCAAGACGAATGGAGGGAAAAACATTAAAGTGGGTATTACTTGTTGTTAATTAATGACTATGGAAATTGGCATTGGTATTGGCAAAAGGAAAAAGACAATAAATGACAATTAATTCAAAGAATAAAGGAAAATAGAAGAAAAGGAATATGAAGGAACACGAATATGCATGCAAGGAAAATTAAAGAGAAAATAAAGGAAAATGAAAGAAAAGAGGAAAAGGAAAGGAAGAGACACCATACATCAATGATAAAAAGGCGCCTGAGAAATAGTTGACAACTTTTGATCAACTTTGGATCAATTTTAGCTTTGGACAACTTAGTTTTGGTTGAGGAAGAAATCAAACTCCAAGAGAGAGGACAAGGAAGGGAGCAAGAAAGGAAAAGAAAGCAAGCGAGCACAAGAGGAAGTTTGGACAACAACAACTAAGGGAAAAATATAGCTGTGGATTTGCAGGTAACAAGTTGCATGTGTGATTTCATTGTTGAGATTTGAATGCATGGTACATGAATTTGGTTGTTTGGTTGCTTTGCTATCATTGACATGAAATTTTCCTAGATTCACAGTGGTTTTCAACCATGCGTTGCCATTTCCTAGATAACCATGGTGTTGTGGGTTCCTTGCGTTGGTTTAAGCTTTGGATGATCGATATACTTTAGATCCCGGTGGGGTGGTCTCACGTAAATTCCCAAGGGTCAAGGGTGGAGATGGGATTTCTCTTAGAACTCTTGACAGATGGGTGGAGATAGGGAAATTCCTCTGGGTATGGTGAAGAAAATTGGAGGCATACAAGCTTGTTTGGTGATAGTAGTTGGTTCTATTTTGATTTATCCCATGAGATCCCACATTCATGCTTGGGATATGGAACAAGGGTGATTGTATGAAGAGAAATTTAGTTCAACCCAATCTATGGTTGGGTGGTACGTGGAAGTCCCTCACTTGGTTGGAATTTTCATACGTGGATATGAGCTATTTCTTGTTGTAATCAATGAGCAGATGTATTTATTATTGTGTTGATTTTATGATTTGTTTTTCATATATTAATTTTGGTTAAATTTTGGTTATAAGCATGGCTAATTGATGTGCTATTGTTATGGATATTGCTTATGATTCGATAAGCTATTGAATGGTTATATGAATGCATGGGCTAAAAAGCGTTGTTGCAATTAACTTGAGAGGGAAATGAGTCTTCTTGATGATTCTATGATGAAATTAATGAGACAATGAACAGATATGCATTCATGACCTGTAGCTACTATGTTTACCACTTGTTTGATGAAATGTTTTTCATGTTTTTAACAACTTTTGAGCAAGATCTAGCCTTAGTACTTATCATACAGGATTATTGTCATCTTAAAATGAGTTCTGGGTAGATGGTCTGTAGCTAGCCCTGAAAATATGGATCGGGGTTTCTAGCCACACACTTTGAATTGACAAATTTCGGTTGCAACCACATGGAGGAATGAATCTGCATGCGAATAGAGCCTTCCAATTGCATGCACAGACTACAAGGAAAATACGTTCTAGTGGGGGTTATAACAGAGTTTTTAGAGTTATAAAATTAGCAATTTTTTTCAAAAAAACATCTGCTAAAACATATGTTTGTGGGAACAAATGTTTTAGTGAAGCTTATAACGGAAGTTCATCACAACTGAAAAAATATGGGTAGTCAGAGGTTTTCACAGATGATTTTATTTATTTATTTTTTCGGTGCACTTTAAGAAATAAGTACCACTAGTGTGCTACTTATAGACATGCACTGATATTCATACATAATTAAAAGCACTGAGGTGTTTAAATGAAGTAGCCCTGAAACCGAAAATGTATACCACCACTGTGCTTATAACAAAAAAGTCCGGTGCTTTCAACTTAAAGAGCATCGAACCTTGAAATGTATAGAGTGCCGGTGCTTATATAAAAAAAACTCCGGTCGTTCTTTGATGAAGGAATGACTTCGGGGCATGCAAAAACTAATTGGAGTCCTGGTGCTTTCTTTTAAAACCGAAACGCTGGAATGTTTTATTTACATAAACACCCCAATGTGTTTGTTTTTTTTTTTGCTCGTTTAGACTAATCCTATTCTTCCCATATTTTCTCCTCCCATCCCACCCACGGGTTTCGAACCGGTGACCTTGCAGAATAGAGTGCCTTAAGAGTGCACCCCATCATCGACTGCTCTACACCACGTGGGCACCCCAGTGTGTTTGTTATATAGAGTGTTCGGTGCTGTTAATTTTAATAGTGTACTGGGAATGGAAATACTATTTTGTAGAATCGGGGGTTTTTAGTTCTTTGAAAGCACTAGTGCGTTAAGAGTTACAATGCATTGGGGCATTAATTAAAAGCAATACCAGTGCTTGCAGATATGAAAGCCCTAGTGCTCTCATTTTTCAAAAAGGCATTGGTTATGCTAAAAAATGACTTCGGGGCATGCAAAAACTAATTGGAGTCCTGGTGCTTTCTTTTAAAACCGAAACGCTGGAATGTTTTATTTACATAAACACCCCAGTGTGTTTGTTTTTTTTTTTTTGCTCGTTTAGACTAATCCTATTCTTCCCATATTTTCTCCTCCCATCCCACCCACGAGTTTCGAACCAGTGACCTTGCAGAACATAGTGCCTTAAGAGTGCACCCCATCATCGACTGCTCTACACCACGTGGGCACCCCAGTGTGTTTGTTATATAGAGTGTTCGGTGCTGTTAATTTTAATAGTGTACTGGGAATGGAAATACTATTTTGTAGAATCGGGGGTTTTTAGTTCTTTGAAAGCACTAGTGCGTTAAGAGTTACAATGCATTGGGGCATTAATTAAAAGCAATACTAGTGCTTGCAGATATGAAAGCCCTAGTGCTCTCATTTTTCAAAAAGGCATTGGTTATGCTAAAAAATGACTTCATGGTGCTTTTATTTAAAGTAAAGCACTGATGCGTTTTTTTTTATTTATGGATGCGTTAGTGCTTTTGTATGAGATTTTCTCTTTTTTGGAGACATCGATTTGTGACACTACAATTATTGTAATTTTAAAAATTCATTATTCATTGAGAAAACAACACATATCTTTTAACATTATTCATATAAATTAATATTTGATTAGTGCATTTGTATATGATGTTTGGATTAATATGTTATATTATCAAATTTCGCATCTCTTCATTATAATATTTAATCATCCATATATTTATGAGTGGTGTAACATTTCACATCGACATTGGATAACACAATAGAATAAATTAAAATATATTTTATTATATAACAATAAGCGACTCTTTTTTATACAAAATGGGATTGTTATTGGTAATCCCTTGTATTTCATCTGAGACACTATGTCCATGATTACATTAAACAAAATCTCTATTTTTCACAGAAAATTATTTCAAAAAATACAATAGGTTGCATTGATATCCAAATATATCATCATTTTTCGTTGGAACTGCTGTTAGTGCTCTGGCTAATTCCATGAATTAGGTTATTTGAAGTAATGTTTTGTTGATTGCATTGATTTTTTTCATCTTTTTTATCTTGTTCCATATGTAAACATAAAAATAATATGTAATGTGTTTCTCTACATTGGTGAGAATAATAAAAATTGAAATAAATAATAGACATCAATGTAAATCGAAAAGTAATGTACCATAGCACGAAGTGACTCATGAATTATACACATTATTTCAAAACCAAATCTCATACTTTATTTCAACAACTCTTCTGTTGGCGTAGGTCCATACTTTGTTTCCTGCAAGTTTTATACCCCAAAATAAATCATATATTTAATATAAAGGTTTTTTTGTTTTGTTTTTTGTTTTTAAACTAAGAGAAGTAAAACAACATAGATACTTACAAATTCCACAATTAATTTTTGATATGCCAACATCTACTCACAACTCTTATTTAACCCAATGTCAATCAATTCTTCCGATGGCTCTTCTTTGTATGTTAGCACCTATTTGAATACATTCAAGTATGGTTGCTATAAAACAACTTAAAATATACAAAAATGAAACCTTGAGTTGTTATAAGGAAATATTAACAATTACTCACAAACTTTGAAATCAACCATTTTTTTACTTGTCGTCCTGTTTTATGTGTTGAATGAGTTCTATCTTGTTTTATTTTCTACAAGAAAATACTTGAAAAATAATATTTAATGCTAAATTATTTTTTTTATATGTACAAAGTCAATCATGATTACATATATTTGAAGCACGTTGTTGTTGATATGGCTCTTCGTGTGATGCAATTATGTCCATTTCTTTGACCATCTCCTTATACACTTTTTTGGACATTCCTACTGACATGTTTTGTATATCAGCGCGTTGATCATTTTGGATTTTCATAATCTTCCTGAAAAAAGTAATAAACCATTTTTTTAATGATATATGAAAACTAAATATAAAAAAATTGATATTAATAAAAAATGGTTTGCAACAATATATACATATAATTCTAGAAAATCATTTTATACAATTAGGAATATTATCTTTTGAATGATTCTTTTTTGTTGTCACTATGTTTTTTCTATTGCAAGTCCAACATGTCTCATTGACCATTTCTCTGGAAACGCTTCGTGTAGTTTAGATATAATTTCGTTCGTAGAATCATTGCATTGATTTTTGTATTGTAAGTGGAAAGTACGTCTATACGTTTGTTCCACTAGACCCCTCATTGTTCTGTAAACCCCCCCTTTCATTAACCTTCAACACAGCTTCAAATGCGATAATGACCGATTCATTGTCATTTACATGTTCCATAATTTTTCTTTTATTAGAATGACATTGATATTTTCCTTCGTTGTTGCTCCATGTAGCACATTAAACATATATGAATTAATAGATTGTTTGAAACATGTTATCTAATATTCATAAGTATATTATTAATGAAAACTCAAAATAAAATAAAATCACATTGAATAATATTTTTTGATTCACCTGATTCATCATTCTCCTTTTTTTCTATTAAGACTTTACACTCTATTGCACTTAGATTAGAAATAATCTTATTGATCTTCTTCATTTTGTGGCTCTGCATGACACACACCAACAAATGCACATTAGCTAAACTTACATATAGTTTAAATATATTAATATTTTTTAAAGAATATACAAAGAACTTTCCTTCTCTTATTTTTTTGATGTGTTGTCATTGTGTTGATCAATATTTTTGTTAATTGAGATATTTTGAGATATTTTTATTTATTTTTATCAATATACAACATATATCATTCCATACAAAATCCATTATATATATTTCAAAAATAAATCAAATAATTTTAGCTAAAAAAATCTATGGTAACCAATGCGTTTATCTGAATAAATGCACTGGCGCGTTAATAATATTAAATGCACCGAGATTTCAATTGCTCGTCACCATCATGGAAAATTAATTTTAAATTAGGACGGTGCAATTTGTAAGGATAAACACACCACATTGATTTAATAGTGATATTAGAAACATACACGTTGGAGCGTTATATTACACTGGGAGTCACGATAAACGGACTAGAAATAATCAAAAGTGTTATAATATACCAGTACATTGAAGTACTCAAGTAGCCTTGGTGCATTATATTACAGAGGGCACACTACACAACACATAACTATTTAAAGAAAAAAGGTTGACGGTGCAATTTTAAGGCTAAACACAACATAATGATTTAATGGTGCTATTAGGAACATGCAAGCCAACACGTTATATTACACCAGGAGCAACAATGAAAAAACTCGACAAAATTCAAAGTGTTATAATATACTAGTTCATCGTGTTACTCAGGTAGCCCCGGTGCGTTATGTTACATAGGGCACACTGTGAAACATATAGCCATTTTTTAAAAATACGAGAGGGTTGATGGTGCGATTTGTAAGGCTCAACGCACCACATTGATTTAACGATGCTATTAGGAACAAGGGTGTCGACGTGTTATATTACACCAAGAGAAATGATGAACATACTAGACAAAATCGAAAGTGTTATAATTTACCGGTGCATTGTATTACTCAGGTAGCACCAGTGTGTTAGTTTACAGATGGCGCATCGCGCAACATATATCCATTTAAAAAAAAAAAGGGAGAGGGATGGAAAGGTTTGGATCTAATTCAATAAGTGATTCCCCTGCTTTATATGTCAAAAACCCTATATATGGTAAGTACACAAACCCATTAAATCTAAAATTTCTAAATTGAAAAACTTTAATTGTGAAGTGGTAGAGAAAGATAAACACTAATGTGAAATTTTGCAGGAAAAAGCAAGGGTTTAAGGTAATTGTTGATTTTATTTATTATTTATTATTTTTTTTTTTTTCTTTTTGAATTTCAATTAAATTTAAATAGGAACAAAGATCGTAAAAAAATTTACTAGTAAAATATATAGTAATTTTTTATTATACATGGTTTTTAATATATATATATATATATTTCTTCCGAATTGTGAATAAATCTAATATAAATTGTAAAATATTTTAACAATAAAATTTAAGGTTCTTGCTATCGAGGGTTTTGAATGAATCACCATACCTTTCAACTTCTGATCTTTCGGCAGATCCAAAATATTTTGCAAGTCTGATCCGATCTTCTTTTGCAAATGATTTCTCTTTTAATTAAACCCTAACATAAATTGCAAATGTTTTTATTAGTAGAATAAACAATAAAATTTAAAACTTACTATGAAGGTTTTTGAGTGAATCACCATACCTTTTAGCTTGTCATCTTTTGAATAGTTATGTTGCTCCAAAATATTCTGTTGCTGCTGCACAATGCTCCTGGTATATCTCTCTTGAAAATCACTCCCTTGATATATTGGGTAAAATAATGAAATGGTGAATACATTTTTACTATTTAAAAGACTTTATGAAATTAGATTTCGAAAAATCTATTGTCGCTCGTTTTTGAAATTTTAAAAAAGATTAAAAATCATATATATATATATATTTTTTTTTGTAAATTCAATTTCTGTGCAAATTGGTGCGTTCGATAGTCAAGAACACCAATGCGTTTATATAAAAATCACATCGACATTTCCAAGGTGCCATATTTTTTCAACGCATTGACATAATTTTTTTTTTTTTTCATTTTCAGAATCTTGAAACAATGCGATTATTTTTTTAACACAACGATGTAGTATATATTTAAAAGAGCACCAAGACGGTTTAATTCGTTTTTATTTTCTAAATTCAGGAAACAATTACATACTAGTGTTGGTTTTTATTTAAACATACTAGTGCGCTTTTATGTGAAAGAGCATTGATATGATAACTTATTTTTTATTTTTTGGATTGTCGGAAACTGGTGCAGGAATTTTTTTTATAAGTAAGGCTAAACTATATTAAAATCATAAAATAAAATTTACAGAGGCTTTGGGTAGAGATGGAAAGCAGTACTTAGCCAATCCCTGCCTCGGTAGTTTTCAAAATAAAACAGGTTTGGGGCTGCCTCCTGGGAGGAAACCAACTCCTTAATAGCGTCATACACTCTTGTTTTACAAAATATTCAGTGACACATATGAAAAAAAAAATAGTTGAAGTATGTCCTGAGTTGAAAAAAAATAGAGATGAACCTTGCTATAGAGCAGTCATGTGGTTCCTTCATATTCCTCTGTCGTGTGGTCCTCCTCCTCGATTAGGCATCCATATTCACTTGCAGTGGCTTCCTTCTCAGCTGTGGGCTCACGCGGAGGCTTTGGAGGGGCCGCGTAGACAATGGGAGTAACACGGTCCTCTGCATCTAAAACTCTGGTCGAGATGCCATCCAAATCCATGATCCAAACGTTTGTCTCCTCCTCCTCAGGCTTGTGAACATGGAGCGGCTCGGTTTTCCGAGGTGTGGGTGGCTTAGAGTGTGCTATGGTAGATTTTATGGGGCCTCTCCTACCCTTAGGCTTCTCCAGAGTCAAGACATTCTCTCCCTAGGTGATGGCAGGCATTTGAGTAGCCTGCGTTTCATGACTTCCTGATGAGGAGCCTTTGATGGATTCCAGATGTTGGTCTTGGACTCAGTGATAACGCCTTGAGAACACGCCTCTGTAGCTGCCCCTGATGGGATTTTGGCGTTGGCACGAGGCCATGAACTGGCTGCCAAGCAGAGAAAGGGTAGCTGATTGTGAGTCCAGGCCAAGAGAAGGGGGGAGTGCAGTAGAGGTGCGTAGCAGGGGGGCGTGCAACAGGGGGGCGCACAACAAGGGGGCGCACAGTAGGGGTGCTCGCCGTAGAGGGTGCACAATAGGGAGATGCACTAGGGGAGGGGCACGCAACAGGGATGCATGCAACAGGGGTTCTCATAGCAGGGGGCACGCTACAAGGAGGATCAGAGGGGGAGGGGTGCGCAGCAGGAGGGCGCGCGACAGAGGGAGCACACAACAGGGAGGGAAATGGAAATGCTGGTGCGCAAGGCAAGCTGGAGAAACAACATGATGGCGAGGGGAATAACAATGATGGCTC
This sequence comes from Pinus albicaulis, assembly GCA_034641835.2. Classification (NCBI taxonomy): domain Eukaryota; kingdom Viridiplantae; phylum Streptophyta; class Pinopsida; order Pinales; family Pinaceae; genus Pinus; species Pinus albicaulis. The sequence continues at coordinate 184,024,049 of CM076573.1, forward strand.
TCGGGGCCGGTTGGAGCAACAATGAGATGGCTAAATGAGGAGTTTCTGTGCCTTTTGAAGGCATGTGGTACGAGTGCAGAGGTGGTGAGGGAAAATCCAAGTGTGTTTTCATGTGATACAAAGTGTGGAAAGAGGCCAGGTGTGGCAGAGCACCAGTAAAAATGATTGGTGATTTGAGGTTCCATATCATGTTAAAGCTGGCGTTGAAGGGCAGCGTCAGCCTAAGCATGGGAGGAGTTGTCCTCGTGCGATCTAGATGTGTCACCCGCATCTGGGGACCAGTGCAGGTATTATTTAAATGCACTGATACACTTATTTAAAGATATCAGTGCAATTTATGCTGATTATCACACTTGTGGGGTTTAAAAGCTATATGAAATTTTATTTTTCACATAAAATGGCATGTTAATCTCAAATTATCTTTTAGGACACATCCACATGAATTACAGTAGTTCATAGTATACATTTTCACTTAAAGTTGCCTTGTTCTTGAAAAATGGATTCAAAACTATATTGAAATTCGGATTGTGGTTATATGGTTCTCAATATTAATTTTAGATATTCACACAGAATTTTATTTATGTTTTTTCTCAAATACAGGGAAAAAATGTCAATAATATGAGATGGTAAATTCTTCAAATTCTAGCTGATTCCATATTGTTGATCAAAGTTCTTCGTGGAGTTCTCCCTTTCCATCTCGAGTAAGTTCAAATTTTATTTATATTTTGATTGTCTAATTGATTTTTTTTTTATAATCCATGTCAATTTGAATAAAAATGCACACAAATAATTTGTAGGATCCAGATTCAGAATCGACTTCAAATGCAGAAAATATCACTCTATATTATTTTCAAAAACATTGGAAGCTCTTAGCAAGAGCAACATATCACAATCAATTGGAATATGAAAATGAACATCCTCTTCACCCTACCAATTGGAACATGACATCTTCTAGTCGCAATCCTGAATCAACAACGGTAATAATTGTTTGGTATATTGAAATTTCAACAAACCAATTGCATTTTTGTGCTTACTAATATCATTGATATTGTACTAATGACGTTCAATTTTTTTTGAAATTATGATTCTAGTGATGATGAGCGACCCACCTACCATATTCTAGTGCACCCCACTACAATGTCAAATTGAGAGAAGGTTGCATTAAGAGCAAGACTCAGAGAGGAAGCTACAAAGAATGGTTGAATCAACTGCCTATTCAATTCTCACTACGTTCAAATTCACCAATTAGGAATGACTACAAAAATATTAGTTCTTCATCAAAAGTTGGAAATGGAGGCAATGAAATGGAGGTTGGTATGGATGATTACTTATGGTATACGACTGCCATGGAGGAAATGTTTTTAGATGCATTTCAGAACAATGAGCTAGGAGATCATGCTCATATCACTAATACATTATACGAAAGCCTGAAATATGCTTCCAACACCCCTCTCTTTGGACCTGGAGGCAAGTCAAAGTATACTCAGCTGTGGACAATGGTGTTGTTGTACAATGTGAAAGAAAAGTTCGGCATGTCGAATGCATGATCCTTGGAAATATTGAGGTAATTGACTTTCATGATCGATCAATTTACTTATATTTTTTCACACAATCAAATTTAAAAATGCTCGATTTATGAATGTTAAATATTGACATTGTATAATTATATTCCCCATCAATTGTAGGATATTCAAAGATAAGATTATTCCCAGTGATAATGTCTTGCCAGGTAGTTGCGAAGAGGTAAAGAAATTGTTGAAAATGTTGGGAGTTGAGTACATATCATATCATGCATGTCTGAATGATTATATTTTATATAAAGGAGAATATGAAAACAAAGATATATGCCCAAAATGTGGGCATGACAGGTACTGTAATTAAAAAAAATGGGTAAATCAGATGGTCGTCCTCATAAGATATTGAGGCACATTCCTATAATCCCAAGGATTCAAAGACTCTTTTTTTGAAAAGTATTAGCTACGTTGCAGGGATGGAATGCCTCACATAAAAGTGATTCAGGAGTTATGCGAATCCCAAAAAATTCAATAGTCATGAAGCATATAGAGGATACATGGCCTGAAAAATTCAAGGATGAAGTACCAAGTCTACGACTCAGCATAGCCATGGATGGCGTCAACTCATATTCCCTCCAAAACACCAACTATTATGTTTGGAATGTAGTAGTGATCAACAAAAATATCCCCCCATGGTTGTCTGTGAAGAATGAACATCTTATGTTGGCTCTCATAGTACCTAGTAGAGGACAAGTGAAGAATATGGATGTCCACTTACAAACATTGGTATATGAATTTAACGAATTATCAGAAGGGATAAATGTGTACGATGTTTCAAGATCCATTGCAACATACAAGAGTTTTAATTTGTATGGCATATGTGCTTACACCATACATGATTATCTAGGCTTAGGAGTTTGCTATGGTAAATTAAATTCTTATTAATTTGTTTAATAACAATATTGTTTCACATATTAATTTAATTTGTTGCAAATTTTGATATATTCATGGTCGCTAATGTGTCGACCTGTATACAATAATTTCACACATCTTATAACGAAAGAGTATCATGGATGTAAATGTTATGGACCTTCTTTGAAGGCTATATAGTCTGAACACCTACAAAAGCCAGTGTATGACTACTCCAGGGTATTTCTACTAGAAGAACACCCTTACAGAAGAGCAACATTCGCTTTAAATGGTAAACCAGATAGAACCCAAAGGCCTACAATAATGACACCAGTTGGATGGCTTAGAGCATGTGAGATAGAGAAGGAAAGGGAGTTTGCAGAAATGTTATATTCAAATTGGGAGACTATGTTTGATGATCCAAATTTCTTAGACACCTATGTTGAGAAATTTCCCATTAGGATGAAAAGTAAATATGCCTTTTATAAGCTCCCATATTGGGAGCATCTTAAGATTTCCCGCTTACTATATCCAATGCATATATTTAAAAATGTTTCGTCTTATTTATGGAGCCACATATCATTGAAAGAAATTGACTCATTGGTGGTAAGGAGAGATCTTATTTCTTCAAAAAATAAAAAGAAACATTGGCCAAGACAAGAAACTAGAGGAGAGTTTGGCCCCTCTTGGTCTTTCAAAGAAGGCAATGTCCCATTTATTTTAAAGAAATATGATCTTTCTTTGGCAAAGGAAGTTATAATGAATGTAAGGGTGCCTTCTTTATATGGGTCTTCACTACAATGCTGCTTCACTGTGTATGACTGTTTGTCAGGGTTTAAATCACATGACTATTTGAACCTTCTAAGAGTACGTATGTCAAAAACATGATTTTTTAATTTTTTTTAATATTTATATAATGGGATATTTTATAATTAATTTTTCTATAATGTACTATTTACTGTGTAGTGTCATTATCCTCTGCTCGTGCGTGGCTGTGTGAACCATGAATTCCCCCAAGACCTACGATGTGCCATATCTAAATTATATGCATGTGTACATTGGATCACATCAAAGGAGATTCATATGGCTAGCATTCCACGGTGGCGTCAAGAGATAGCTGAGATTGTTTGTATGTTTGAGAAGGAAATGCCGACAAGTTTCATGGACTTGCAGGTTCATCTTGTAATTCACCTAGTAGATGAGGTTTAATTAGTTGGGGTGGTTTTTGGTCTTTGGATTTTCTTCTTAGAGAGGTACACAAAGAAAGTGAAAGGTTTTGTTTGACAAAGGGAAAAACCTTAGGGGTCTATGGCAAAGGGGTATATATCATATGAGTGTTTCTATTATGCTAGTGAGTACATCAAGCAGATCGACAACACACCAAGTGCAGCAATTTGGGATGACGAAAGGGATGAAGGCAAAAGGGAAGAGGAGATTATTGAAAAAAATGGAAAGAGGTGCATGATAAAGAGTGCGTGCAAGCTTATCATTTGTTAAATTATTACACAATAACTATTCAAATTGAACTTCATATTAATGCATATTTTTATCTCATACGTACTATATATATATATATATATATATTTTTTGATTTCGTCAGCAAAATAAAAAATTGAAGCCATCAACAAATTCATTCTTTACAATATGGAAGCGATGTGTGTCGCATTGTACAAAGAGAAGAGGAGGAAATGGGACAATGACAGGAAAGAATTCAAACAGTTGAATGGTAGAAGCATGCCTTATCCTGATCATTTAAAAGAAAATATGCGAGTGAAATGCCCTAACAGTTGGGTTGCTGATCAAGTCAGAGAGAAATATGATGCATCTATCATTATCTGCGTGCTGAAGATGATGCGCTAAACATAGGTATTGGGTGCAACAAATCGGTAATTATAATCTCTTTCTGTACAATTTTAACTTCATATTGTACCTTTTAATTATAACATCTATATATATTCTATATTTTAAATTATGTTCGGTTATTAGACACATAACACTCTGATTTTTTTCACTTTTTAATAGGTGCAGTGTTCCCATATATGTGGGCCTATGGACATCATTTTCGCACGGAGGATGTCGATGATGGATGGATGACACAAGACTATGGAGTGGAATTCGAGTTCGACCAATCTAGTCATGCTAGCCACCGCGATCAAAACCTAATGCATGGAACATTAGGTTAAGTTGGAAAGATACAATATATCTTTCAAGTGGAATTATCTTCATTCCAATGTGTTATTTTTAGGTGCAAGTGGTGGGACACCTTTGAACGGAATAATGTAAAGGAAGATCACGATAGTGGGTTGAAATCTACCAACTATAGAAAGACATGGCGTGAATCTAGTGAGCCTAATGTTTTCCCAAAACACTGCAACCTGTTGTTTTTTTACCCAGATGTGTTAGATAGGGATTGGTTGTTTGTATTAAGACACGACCCTAACAATGTTATCATGCCAAGCGTTGAGGAAGATAATGAAGGTGATCACAATGGAGAGTGATATGTACTTGTGTTATTTCGTCATTTATACTATTGTTGTATGTTTTTGTTTTCACTATTTCGCTAAGTATTTCCAATTGATGATGCCTCTGCTACATAATTGACATACAAAATACATCAAACTCATACACAATTTTTTTTTTTTTTTTTTTTTTTTTTTAAATTAAAAATACATTTATTAATATGGAAACATAACTTTCAATTAAAAAAAAAACATTATCGGTGCGCCAAAAACACAGTCATGCACCGACTTCGGTGCTCTGTAAAACACAACTAGTGCACCATAGATGGTGCACACACACCATTGATGCACCACTGTAAAATAAAAGGAGGTCTTATGCATGCATAAAATGTTTATTACATATTTTTATGAACCATAATAGAAAAAAATAGGATTACATGGATGCATGAGAGGTTTTAATTTTTTCTTCATGGATAATGGAACACTTTTGACTTTTCTTTTCAATGGTAATTAAATAAAAGTTGAATTAATAAATATTTTATGGCTAAGAATTAAATGATAAATAATGTGATGGTGATTAAGAGGCATTTGTTTTAATTTCAAATAGATTTGGTGATGCGTTTTTATTTCTTATTTAGATTATGAAAAATAAATATCTATTTTTATGTATTTATAAGTAAATTATTCAAATTAGACATGTCTTTATAAGTTCGGTAATAATAAGTGATAAGGATACATAATAAGGTGTTGCGTGTGATATATTATTAAAATCTATCTTGCCCAAAATTATCATTGAAGGTCATGATCCCAAGACATATACATCATGTAATTGAAAGTTAGGAGCCTAAGCCATATACATCACATCGTCAGTTTAAAGGACATCATTTATACGACACTGCAGTGGCGTGAAAGGAACACCTGTAGATTTTCATGGTGTTTGGTGTGTGATTGATAAGACCCATGAAACACTAATATGATATATTTTCTTTGTACCATTGCCTTTTAATTTCACTCTTATTTTACCATTTGAACCGACATCATTTAACAAAGAATAAAATTTTCATAGTTCCATTTTTGAAATCCAGGGCGCCATATCGATTTTTAGCAGGGACTTCTAAGATCCAGGTAAGACACTTGGATTTTGTATTTTAGGACAACAATCAGGTGTTATCCCTCTCTCTGGCATCCCATGGTCAAACCATATTGTATGGATCCACTATTTTCTCTTGCTCCTGCTGCTGCTCCCTCTGTTGGTGTTTCTACTACATGATTGACATATAAAATACATTAGCCTCATACATAAAATACATTTTTTTTATTAAATGAAAAAATTATTTATTAATATGGTATTGATGATGTTCAATACCGCCAACATACAAGGGGTATCCCCTATGTGAAGTCCCAATTAGACCTCACACTGTTTGAAGTAGGAACCCCATCTGGAGTATTGGCCTGGCCAGCATAACACAAAGGTTTGCCTTGGTTTCAATGGATAACATAAGAGATGATATGCATAAACCTTGAATAAGCAAGTAAGTTGACATTGTGAGGCACTAATTGCAATATGTAAAAGGAAACCTTCACAAAGGGAGACAAAAAAGTGTGTCTCTAAGAGGAAAGTAATAATACTATCCTAGAAGAGACACAAAAGAGCATGAAAAGATTCATCAACGAAATAGTTCACACAACGATATTAAGGCAAATACAACACACATGATTCAACAAGATGAGTACCGAAGCCACCAAAAGAGTTCAATTTCTCCAGTACACATGAACACAACATATACCGTAAACATCCCAATAATAGTTCTAAAACATTTGTGATACATGCATGAAAATGTGTTGGCTCATAGAGCTTCAGTTATAAGGTGAAATATCCAAGTACATCAATTACAATGGCAGACACTAGTTCCAATAGTGGAACTGTTGGCTCCCTGTATTTTGCAAGATTGGCAAGAACAAGTTGCAGGTAACCACATCAAACCACTTTGGAGTCCAGGACCTAGCCTTCCTGGGCTCAGAGAGGGCTCTCTCTATGTTTATGATTAATTGATTTATATTTTTATGATTTATGTTTTCTAATTTTAGGCTAGTTATGAAGTTTTGGGGTTTTTTTGTTTTTTTGATTGATTGATTGATTGTAGGTTGGGCAAATAGAATGTGGGAAGCTTAATCCATTGGGCTATGGAGTCATAAAAGGTTTTAAGTGTACATCAACTCTTCAAGGGTTTTCATAGGGAAAGCTAACTATATCAAATGGATCCTTTTAGATAAGATGAAATATGAAATGACAACAAGTTGTGAATCTAGTAAAACTAAAGGGCTATTAAGAATCCTTTAACTATACTTCAATAAGAAGAGCCTTTAAGATAACAGTTTGGTAAAACTAAAGAGCAATCAATAATTCTTTAATTATACTTCACTAAGAAAATCTTAAGACAACAATCCAGTAATCCTAAAGAGAAATTAATAATTCTCTAGTTATTACCTTCAGACAAAGAAAACATTCAAGATAGCGGTTTAGTGAAATTAAAGAGAAGTTAAGAATTCTTTAATTAAACTTCAGATAAGGCCTTTAAGATAATAGTTTGGTAAAACTAAAGAGTAGTTAAAAATTCTTTAATTATACTTCACTAAGAAAATCTCAAGACAAAAATCCAGTAATCCTAAAGAGAAATTAAGAATTCTCTAGTTATTACTTTCAGAGGAAAACATAGAGATAATAATGATAGACAGAGTTAAGGTGCTAAAACAACACATCTTAATCTAAGATTTCTGTACTATAATAAGATAAAATCGATGTACAATATGGAAAACAAAGGAGAAACATTAACAAAGAGGGATAACATCACCATTAACATAGCTCAAGAATCTTGTAAACGTGCTTGTATTACTGATATCCAAAACAATTACAATGTTCCAGTGCAATGATATTTGCAACTCAGAGTCTGATCAAAATCCAGCTTAGCTACCAGCCAATCAACCAACCAACCAACAAAAATAATGAAAAATACATGCAATATTTAACTACAGATGAGGAGGTTGCCCTAATCTAGGGTGACATATTTTATTTTTACTACAGAGTAAATGATGTTTGAAAATTGAGACCATGCAAGGCCTAATGCCAAAATATCTTTGACTGACCTACTGTAGTAATAACTTTCTAATTTACTACTGAGCTAACTTTTAAGATATTTTTTACTATTTTCCTTTTCATTAAATTTTACAATAACTTCTGAGTAGCTGCTAAAACATATCTGATTGAAACATTAACTGAGGTAGTTATATTAGATCAAAATTTGGCTGTAGGTGGCCAATGTATTTGGGAAGAGTTAAGTGATCAGTGGCCTTGACACCTGGCCTAGTCTTCCTTGTTTATTTGTCCTCTAATTTGTCTTTAAACCTTGATTTGTTTTTCTTTATCCTTGATCGCTCTGTTTAATTATTTCAATATGCTTTTGTCTTTGATCTTTGTTTGACTGCTTTGTGTTACCATAATCTCTCCCTTAACCTCTCTTAGTTGTCCCTTGTCTTAACTTTGTATTCTAACCATGTCTTTCATCTTTAGCCTTTGATTAATCCTTTAATCCATTTTGCCTTTCACTGTCATGGCGAACCCTTTAACTGTCATTGTTATGTACTTGTTTTCATCTTTTCCTTCGTAGTCACTGTGAAATTATCCTTTTTCCTTTAATCCGTCCTTTGAAGGAAACTTGTTGTATGATCCTGATTGATCATGATCCATTTCTACTTCTGATCTTTCTTGCATTCCTAATCCTCTAAAACAAGGCATTCTGGATCATCACCCAGAGAACTTATTTCAAACAATTTTTGGAACCTAGAAACAAAAATATGCATTTTCCGCAATGTATATCACCTGTAAAATTCAAAACAAATCGTTAATTAATTAAAAACGAGGCCCTGCGGGATGGGGAGCAATGGTGGCTCACAGGTCGCAAGGAAATTTATGGACAAAGTCTGGTCAATGGAGGTTTTTTGTTTTCTGCGTGTGGCCATGGCTTTCCAGGTTTGTAAAACACGGTGCAGGGGATATCATGGTGACTCAGGAGCTTATCATGGTGACACAGGTCTTCAACATGTTTGAACGGGGGTCAATGGTTTCGGGTTTATGGCGCGGGAGTAGTTTCGTGGTTTTCGAATGGTGCATAAGCGGTTAGGTGGTATTAGGCAGAGGGATGTGATAGAATAGAGAGGCAACACGTGGAGAGAAGGAGGGGCGTGAAAACTGCCTATTTCGCAAGCCCTAAAGGTTTTAAACCTTAGGTGGTTAAAGTTGCAACAAGGCGCGCGGACCATCGAACGACTGTCGGGTGGCGGACTAGCCGTGGGTCTATTTGACATGTGGGGCCAGGGTTTTAAATGGAGTGGCAGGTTTAAATATAACGTGGAGATTTTTATAATGTGGGGCCCGGGGTATATTAAAGCAGAGGTGCTTTAACATAAGGTAGGGGCCATGGTTACATGAGAGTGGAGGATAAGATTTTTTAAAGCGGGGGCTAAAACATATAGGGGGTCGGGTAGGTTTTAACCTTGTACAGAAATGATCTACGAACGAATCTTTAAAACAAAAAATAAACAATAGCAAGAGCATAAAACATAAAATAGATAAACACAGAGATTTTCCCCTGGATTCCAAATCGAGATGACCAGCTTGATTTTTCATTATATTCCTTTTAGTGTTACAACACATATATATACATGTTGAAGCATACATAAACCCCAATCCATTAACGTTGGATTAGAACGTAACCGTAGTTCCCTTGACCGGATCTGCAAAATACCAGGGGCCGAAAACCATCATGCCCCAAAACCATGTGCAAACCCATGCACAAAACCATGGGCGGGTCCGCCCATCAAAAAATAAGGGCCAATTTTTTTTTCTACCCCCCGTGTTACCCCCCCGCGCGTGACTAGTCGTGGAAAGAATATAACACAAAGCCAACATTCTCCCACTTGTTTTTTTCTTTCCGCAGGGGGCCATAGGAGAGCTGAGTCATTAGCCCAGCTTTGCAACACCCATTATTTCTCTACACCAAGAGAACTTATGAGTGCTCACAGACTTTTTCAATGCATCTACAACATTCTTCAAAGTGTCCACATTTACCAGCAACACCCTTTTAGCTTCAACCATATATCTCACAAAGTGATATTGAACATCAATGTGCTTTGTCTTTGAATGATAAGCAGGGTTCTTAGCCAAGAAAATTGCACTTTGGCTATCACAGTCTATCCTTATAGCTTGTTGTACCAACCCCATACTTGAACACGATCTCTGCAACCAAACTACTTCCTTGCTTGCATGAGTGGCTGCTATGTATTCTGCCTCTGTAGTTGAAAGAGCCACTACAGACTGTCTTTTACTCATCCAACTGATTGCACCTCCAAATAGGCTAAACACATACCCACTTGTAGATCTTCTTTGGTCCAGATCTCCAGCCCAGTCTGCATCAACAAAACCACGAATGTCCAACATTCTTTCCAATCCTGGTCTTCCCTGGTAGCACAAGCCATAATCACTAGTGACACGTAAATATCTGAAAACCCGCTTCACTGCTGTCCAATGCTCCTTCCCTGGGTTTGACATAAACCTGCTCAATACTCCCACTACATGTGCAATGTCTGGTCTAGTACAGACCATTGCATACATCAGGCTACCCACTGCACTTGCATATGGAACACGGAACATATCCTCCTCTTCTTCTTGTGTCTTGGGACACTGTTCAGCAGACAACTTTACACCTACAGGAATAGGAACATTCACCGGTTTACTATCCTGCATATTGAACCTCTGCAATATAGTCTCGACATACTTCCTCTGGTTTAACCAGAGCTTCCTCTTTTCCCGATCTCTCTTAATTTCCATGCCAAAAATATAGTTTGCAGCACCCAGATCCTTCATGTCGAATTTGGAGAACAGTTGGGTCTTCAAATCTTGGATAATTTCTTTGTCATTTCCAATCAACAACATATCATCCACATACAAGACCAAATAAATAAAACGGTCACCAATTAATTTAAAATAAACACAATGATCCTCCTTGCTTCTGGTGAAGCCAAGTCCCCGTATATAGGTATCAAATTTCTGATACCAAATCCTTGGTGACTGTTTTAACCCATATAGAGACTTCTTTAACCTACATACCAACTCTTTATTCCCCTTCACCATAAAGCCTTCAGGTTGTTTCATGTAGATCTCCTCTTTCAGATCCCTGTGAAGAAATGTTGTCTTCACATCCATCTGTTCTACCTCAAAATCAAATGCAACAACAATAGATAAAAGTAATCTAATAGAAGTAACTTTGGAAACAGGAGAAAAAATATCACCAAAATCAATTCCCGACACCTGGGAATAACCTTTTGCTACCAACCGAGCTTTTTATTTCTCCACCTTGCCTTCTACATTCATCTTCTTCTTAAACACCCATTTTCTCTCGATGGGCTTCCTTCTAGCCGACAACTCCACGAAATCCCATGCTTCATTTTTATGCAAGGATGCCATTTCATCAACCATGGCTTCCTTCCAGAGTTTTCCATCCTCTGAATATACTGCCTCGCTGACGGTTCTGGGATCATCATCAGTTATAGTTAAATCAAAATTTGAACAAAAAGCAGATGGACTATACCTTTTTGGTTAACTTCTTTCCCGAACGGATCTTCTAACAGCTGGAGTTTGTGGCTCTTCTTCTGTTGTAGAGTCTAATTCATCCTCCTTTAGCTCAAAATCTATCTTCTCAGGTTCCTTTGGTAGGACTTCATGTTTAACAATATCTTTCACCTCTCTAAACACCACATCTCGGCTATACACAACCTTCCTTGTTTCCGGGTTCCAAAGCTTGTAACCCTTTAAACCATCCTTATACCCAATAAAGATGCACCATTCAGATTTATTATCCAACTTTATCCTTTTCTCCTTTGGAACATGTACATATGCATCACATCTAAATACCCTTATATGTGAAAGAGAGGGTTTCTTACTAGTCCATACCTCATGTGGAGTCTTATCCTCCAACGTTGATGAAGGTGATCTGTTAACCAAGTAACATGCAGTCTCCACTACCTCTGCCCAGAATTATTGTGCTAACCGGGTACCACTGAGCATGCTTCTTGCCTTTTCCATTAGCGTTCTATTCATTCTTTCTGCAACTCTGTTTTTCTAAGGTGTGTGGAGTAGTCTTCTTCCATGCTATACCACACTTCTTACAGAACTCTTCAAATTCCTTCTTGTAGAACTCCCCACCATTTTCTGCCCTCAGCACCTTTATCATCTTCTCTGTCTGGTTTTTCACCAGAGCCTTAGATTCTTTAAATCTGTCAAAGACTTTAGATTTATTCCTCAAGAAATATATCCATGTATTCCTTGAGAAGTCATCTATGAATGAAACATAGTACACAGACTTACCCAGTGATGGAACTGATACAGGTCCAAACACATCACTGTGCACAAGCTCTAATATCTTGTTCGCCCTCTTAGCACTAGAAGGAAAACTCACTCGATTCTGCTTCCCATATACACAATGTTCACATAAATCAAAATCTAGAGAGCTATTAGACATACCTTATACCATACCATTTCCATGCAGTATCCGAAGGCCCTTCTCTCCAATATGTCCAAGCCTTTGATGCCATAGCCGCGGTCTTTTCTCCAGAGACCACTAGGCTTTCCGCTCCACTTTCGGGAACCACAGAACTGTTGCACCCATTAATAACAATGCTACCGTAAAGCTTGTACATAGTTCCAATGCGAACTCCCCGCATTAATACCAGTGCTCCCCGAACCATCTTACAGGCATCTTTCTCGAACATTGTTTTTACACCTGCATCATCCATATTGCTTACAGAAATCAGATTTCTGGCCAATGCAAGAATGTGCAGAACACCAGGAAGTGTTCTAATCCTTCCACCTTGTAGCTTTAGCTTGAATTTTCCACGTCCGATGACTCTGGCCTTCCTATCATCCCCTAGGAAGACATCACCGCCATCATATTTCTCATACTCGGAGAACCACTCCCTATGGGGACTGAAGTGAAAGGATGAACCAGAGTCAATCAACCATGACTCATGATATACACGTATATTTGAAGAAGAAGCCAAATACACATCCCCACCTTCATCCGAGGTGGTTTTTGCCTCTGCAGAAAGAGCATCATCAGATCCATTTCCTTTCTCAGGAGCTTTAGATCTGCAATCCTTTTTGTAGTGCCTTTCCTTTCCGCATTTCTAGCATACCTTTATAAAATTTCCAGGAGATTAAGATCTCCCAATCGAAACCTTATTCTTGTTTCTGTTCTAGGACCTTCCACGTACAGATAAGGCATCTCCATTCTGACCCTCCATATTTCTCCGTCTCATTTCCTCCGACAGCAAGGCTGAGACAATGTCATCAAAATTCAAGGTAGTTGTATTGCTACCTATTGCAATAACTAGACTGTCCCGCGAATCTGGTAGAGAACACAAAAAACTGATGCAATTATCTTCATCTGAGATTTTAATATCAACATATGACAGCTGACTTACCACAGTATTGAAGGCATTCACATGCTCTGTCAGTGAGTCTCCATCCTTCATCCTCAGGTTATACAGCTTTTTCTGTAGGAACAATTTATTCACCAGAGACTTAGATTGGTACAAAGTCCCTAGCTTGTCCCACAAGGTCTTCGCTATAGCTTCCCCAGATACATTCAACAATACTGAATCTGAGACACACAACCGTATTGTGCTCTTTGCCTTCCGATCCAGTTTCTTCCAGTCTTCATTTGGCATTGCCATTGGTTTAGTACTTGGATCTACCACGATCCACTGGTCCTTAACCACCAGCAAATCCTCCATCTTGAACTTCCACAACTCAAACTCTAACCATTAAATTTCTCGATCTCTATCTTCCCACCGCTCGCCATCTTCTTTCACCACAAGAATCGATCCTGGAGATCTCCCACTGAACAAGATCTACCTTAGGCATGAGAAAAAAACCCCTCAACAGCAAAGGCGTCCCCTTGAAGCTGAAACTGATCTGATACCAAATGTAGGTTTTAACCTTGTACAAAAAATTATCTACGAACGAATCTTTAAAACAAAAAATAAACAATAGAGAGAGCATAAAACATAAAATAGATAAACACAGAGATTTTCCCCTGGATCCCAAATCGGGACGACCAGCTTGATTTTTCATTATATTCCTTTCAGTGTTACAACACATATATATACATGCCAAAGCATACATAAAACCCAATCCATTAACCTCGGATTAGAACATAACCGTAGTTCCCTTGACATGATTTACAAAATACCAGGGGTCGAAAACCATCATGCCCAAAACCATGTGCAAACCCATGCACAAAACCACGGGCGGGTCCGCCCACTAGAAAATAAGGACCAAAAAAGTTTTCCGCCCCCCCTGTTACCCCCCCGCGCGTGACTAGTCGTGGAAAGAATTTAACACAAACCCAACAAAAAAGTGGGACCTGAGACAAAATTAATTTCAAAACAATGTAAAAAGGTTTTTACAATGTTTTGAATGAAATAGAGGAAAATGAGTGAAGGGGGAAGACATTTTGGGGTTTTTAGCATAGGGAAGGAGTTTTTTAAGAAGGGGAAGAGGTTAACATGAAGTGTTCAAGTTTCAAACATAGGATTTCAGAGTAATGAGAGTGATCTGAATAGGTAAGGTGAGAGATAATCGATAGGTTAAATAAAGATAATGAACGTAGTGAGATTTCTGAAAATAAATGATAGTCAGGGAATGTTATTTTTAGCAGACTGTAGAAAATCCATAGTCATCTAGTGATATTGTAGAATACAGGAGACTAACAGGAACATTGAGTCACTTATTTCTTCTTGAAAGAATAATTTTCTTTCCTATTCCAAGTAGATACGCGAAGAATATCTCTCCAAATCTTAAGCCTCCAAAATCCCTTTGATTGAGTTATTAGGTTTCTTTTATAACAAGAGGAATAACCTTTCATATCCTCATGACTCTAGTACTCCTAGTGTGTCCCTTGGTCTTCTAAACAATTCTTGAATTTCTAATTTCTAAACAATATTTGTCCATATATGACTATGTGATTCTTCATGTTCCACATATGACTCTTGGACTTGCACTTTTTTTTTAGAATGATTACAATACCATGACCTCCATATCATCATATGATGAGACTTGTCATGTCACTATATTTGATGACTGGGATTGATATGACTGATGACATGGAATTTCTCTAGTGGTGAAACAAATTCTGGTCTGTGTTTTCTCTGTTTAAATTTTGATCATGGTTCTTTCACCCTCCAAAGGGTCTTCAATATTAGAGTCTTTGGGGTGCTTCAATAATCAAGTTTCAAGTGTGTTCTTGGTTATTTTTATGTTTCCTTTGTTTATCCTCTTTGCTTGATCTTTCTCGTGTGTGATTTCCATGTAGTCCATGAAATACCTACTTCTACAATCAGCCATGACGAGCAACTATCAACCTGAAAATATGCTAATATACCATGTTTTATGCATATTTTTTGTTTATGCCTTTTCGGTGTGCTCAAAAGGGTCAAACGGGATTTTGGGCGCACTTTGAAAGGTTGAAGGGCTAAATAAGGGAAGATTCAAGGATTCGTCATGTGCTCAAGAAAAGGAGTCAGTCAAGGCAGTGCACATTGCACAAGTCTGAAGGAAGAAGGGAAAGGCTTTAGGCTTCCCAAGTGCGATGTGCACTCAAGGGAGAGAAAGAGGGTGTATTCCTTCAGGTCGAAGGAGTGCTCTCAAGGAAGGTGCATCCCTTAGGGTCGAAGGAGTGCTATCAAGGAGGGAGCATCCCTTAGGATAAAAGGAGTGCTCTCAAGGAAGATAACGAGGGTGCATGGCAGAATTCCAAAGGTTGAAGGATGAAGCTATGTGCCTTCGAAGTGCACTCATGCAATTAAGAGACCAAAGAGGGTGCATGACGCAAGTACGAAGGCTAAAGGATGATTCTTTGTTCTTTGGAAATGAGATCATGTGATCAAAGTTTTAAGAGGGCACATGACACATTGTGGAAGGATGAAGAGGGAAGCTTAAGGCCTTTGGGGTGTGCTCATGTGCTCAAGGAGGGAGCATTCCTTCGGGTCGAAGGAGTTCTCCAAAGGAGGGTGTGTTCCTTCGGGTCGAAGGAGTGCTCCCAAGGAGGGAACATTTATTTGGGTCAAAGGAGTGTTCCCCGGGAGGGCGAATTCCCTCAGGTTGAAGGAGTACTCTTAAGAAGGGCACATTCCTTAAGGTCGAAGGAGTGTGCTCAAAGGAAGTCTTGGTTTTTGAAGGGTGAAGTTTGGAACGAGGAAGGGGATTCGTGTTTTGGGAGTGCACCATTCAAACAATGAAGGTCTCCTATTAAGGCTTCAGAGTAAAATCATGTTCTCTTAGCCTTAATGAGCTCGTTTTGCAACCAAAATTTGTCTAAGTATGGATTATTGGTCAAGGCGTGAGTAAGATGAGTTCTAGACATAAAGCCATATGCGACACATAATAACTCATCGAGAAAATTATACAAGATTTATTAAAAATGAATATATATCAAAATGTCACTTTATGCACATTCCCCAAATATAACTAGTGAAGTGTGTGCGACTGTAACCCAAAAGTGTTGTTTTACAACAACAAAGGTGTTATGACCAGGAAATTCATATAGAGATTTTATCGTCAATGCGACGACACTTGAGAACATTCAAAAACACTTAAGAGATATGAAACAACACAAAAAGACACTTGAAGACCAAGGTGACATTTGATATGGCAATGAAGTAGGCTCCAAAATTCAAATGTAGTGAAATTTTGGAGGGTGTTGTAGCAACGACAACACTTGGCGACACACTGGGCGAACTTCAACTTGACTGTCCAGGAATAGTTTTCAGTTAAGGGTCAAAACTTCAGGAAGTATTTATTGCCTCAAGTTCCCCCTTTTTACGTGGTTTTATACATAGAATCTCACTTTTGTCTACTTGGTCGAAACACATACAAATTAAGATACACTATATCATAATTGTTTCGATACGAGAAAGGGTAATATGCATGACGAGTTTATGATTTTCAAAGTATAAGTTTTCTTCTCTGGAGTTTCTTTGCTAACAATAGGCTTGGATAGGTATCCCGATGGAGTCACTTCAAGATTACAAATGTTGCTTCGCTACCAGCGAGCCTGGATAGTAGCCCAACGAAGTCGCTTGCTTCACCTCCCTATGGAGGAAGCCTTTCTCTTCTTTCACTCTTTATTTATTATTTAATAGACTATGAATCGACACTTATTATTTTCAATGGGAAGAAGAGGGATCCTAAATTATTGAGAGTAGAGGAGGTTGCTCCTTCAGAGAATTATTCTAATACCTTTTATATTTATTTGCTCGCTTTAGAATTCCCCTTATCCTTTCTATACTAGATTGGACAAGCATTAACACACAGGTAGATTTACACCAAGTTGAGTAGTTTAGACACTATCATAGTAGCAGATCTAATAGGATCCCTTGAGGTTATCCTCTTTGATGAACTGTATTTTCCATTTGGACTAAGCGGAATTTTCCCAAACAAAGAAGGAGAACAACAAAAAACTAAGCATTGTGGTTGTCAAACTTCTCTTTTATTCCATGACAGAGTCCCTTTTGAGCCATGCATTTTTTCGTACAATGTCTTATTAAGAAAACACGAAATAAAGGCCCAAAAAACCAAAAGTAGAAACAAGAGAAAAAGAAAATGGAAACTGAAGCCAAAACATCATACAAAAACAAAACAAATGCATCGGCTAGATGGAGAGCAGGAAGAAGGTGAGTGCAATGCAAAGGAAACTAAATTCAACTAAGCCTACTCCTGACCTACCCAACTATAAGGCCAAGGCTAAGTGTAATGATATTTCCAATAAAGGAAACATAATTTCTCCTGACCTGCAATCACAAAGATACGAGAAATGAAAACCAATATATGATAATGTGCATCAAGAAAAGATAAAAGATTTAATATCTTGCTAAAAAAATAGAAGGTCTTTCTTAAAGAAAGGAAGATATGTCATACCAACTTACTTTAGCCAACCTTCCACATTACCTTTCTGATAAGAACATAAATCATACAAACCTCTACAACTCCCTGTGAAATCACTTGCACTTATATTGTATTGCTTAGCAAACATCAAGAGAAGTTGAAACTTGTTTCTAGAAAATGGAATTGTTCAGTAAGATGCCTCCAAATGATTACAGATTGGATCATGAAATTCAAAAACATCCTCCTGAGAAAAATGAAATCCTTGAAAAGATAATTTCTCAGTTAATGGCATGGGATCAAGATGATAATCTTGTGAGGGAAAATATATCTGATCAAATTCATAAGGCTTGTCAAGATAGTTAGGACATGACACAACCATTAACCGAGGCTAAAGTGCCTCAACTGCTTGAAAAAAATCTAAATATTGATATGATAAACCATAAACATCAGTTTATGTAAAACAACCATAATTAGATAGACTAGTGGGAAAATGATCAATTAAGTGACAATTGTTAAACCAAGAACCATGATTAGATGGGTTGATTAAGGCACATGATTCTTGACTAGGATAAAACAAAGATATATCTGTTTGAGTAGATTTACAAATGATTTGAATGATAGAATCATCTTCCTCATATGCTAAATGTGAAAAAACATATACTTATGACTAGATACAACCCATACTAACATCATCATCATTAAAAAGGAACACCAATATGGCAAGCACATGAAACCGGTCGAGATGTAGAGGATGAAAAAGAGGAACTTGATTCAGCAAATAACATAAGCGTTCACTAACACTAAAGATGATATTTGGTTCCATGAATAAAATAATCAAAATAATAATATTCATAAGAAGGATTAGGAGATGATTACTTTCAAAATAATGTGACAAGTATGAATAATTCGGTCAATTATAATATTTGGAATTATCAACTTCACAACTTCACTCATCCAAGTTAGATATAAGATAATTGCATGAGGAATGATCAATTGAAACAAAATTCTCCATCCAACCAGAAAAAAACCTTGAAATATATTGAAAATAATGAACATATTTCAAGACAAAATTTTCATCCAATGAAACCACGCAAAGGAAAGAATTTTGCGAGAATATCGCAAGCCAATTTAGTTTGAGAGCCTTCCTAGAGTCGCGAGAACCTGACATAACCATCAATGAAAGTTGAAGTGCCTCGAATCCATGATGAGTCCTAGAAATTTCAAGAATTACATAATTGAATTTTGAAGATTGAATGAAATTATGCATGGTGAATGGACGATTACCACCAATAATTTTCTCTAAATCACTACTATCCAAATGGCAGCCATCTATGTCACTAATTCGATCAGAATTTACATTTTCGAGAAACAGATTACCCAAGTCAAAATATTCATCTAATTGCACATCTAAAGATGGATAAATTAGACAAATATCAAGAGTAACCTGGATATAAGAATTTTCTTCATGAAAAATTGGAAATGATAAGGAATGTAATGAATAATTTATAAGTTATTTACCTTCTTCATCATCATGGATGACCTCACTATCTTGTGTCAATTCAAAATCCAACTCATTAGATGATGAACATAAAGAGCATGGAGTATCTTCTTCACAATTTGATGCATTAAAAAAGTAGAACACGAGGGATAGTGAGATGAAGTGGAAGTTTCCATAAGAACATCTTCTTGGACCAAACTAGATTCAAGATCTAAATTTTTTGAAACAAAGTTTTCTTGAAAAATTGAAAGATGAAATGGTGTACTTGGGCATACATCATCACATAGAATAATGGATTCTGAATCATCAGGCTGATGGTTTTCCAATGATCCGAACTTAAACAAGAATGCAACAGAATACATATATAACCATAAATCCAGAGATGCAACAGAAATAACACTTTGTTTCATTAATCTCAAAGAACTAAAATATGCTTACATACATAATGGAAATAAACTAGCTCAAACGTTGGTAGCTTATCTCTGAGAAGATATGTGGAATATACATGCCTCTGAATTGTGTTAAAATGGGGCTCAAGGGCCTTTTTATTATTGAACAATAAAGGAAAACCCTAAACAACCAAAACCCTAACCTAGGAGATGGAACGACAATAGTGTGTGGGCCCTCTTGGGGTTAGTTGGGAAGCCAACTTCCTGGGGTTGTAACTTGGTCATATTATCTCCATTTGGTGCGTACAATACCTCATTGCAAATATATCTCTGATTAATACATGATTTCACGCAAAAAAAGTCGTTTAGGGGGTCAAAACTGCTCCAAAAGTTCAAGACCCGAAAAACTGCTAAAAATAATAATTGCTGCTATAAACAAGGAAATTGATGAAAATAACTAGAGTTCTAGGTGGAATAGGCAGGTGGCCACCAATATCCACCTCTATTAGTCCTCCCTCGTTAGGAATAATTTTTTCCCATTGCATGCAAAGCCTCCATGAGGTAAGGAAATTTATGTTGAACCTAGTCCCTGGTGAACCACTTGCCTTGGTGAAGGAGTTGGCTTGCTTTGAAAAATCGATATAGATAGATCCTCTGTTGGCAAGTATTATTGATTTGTGTGTCCATAATTCGATTAGTTGTGGATTTTTCCATGCAATCTAGATTTAACTTTGTTGGTGTGAGTTGTTTTGCAATGTCGTATTTGTCCAATAATGGTGGAAAGTAAGGCCGAAGGCGGTCCACATTGAACACTAGGTGCAGGCCAAGGAACAATTTAATATTGAGCTCTAAGGAATTGTCCCCTAAAACCTTGGTGATGGTGTATGGCCCATATTAGAGTAGGAGAAGCTTGCAGTGGGGACCAATGAGGTGCTCCTTCTACAAATGTAGCCAAACTTTTTCGCCCACCTAGAACTTGTGTGGCACTCGATGCTGATCATGTTGCTACTTGTACTTAGCATTAGCTCTGTAAAATATGTCATGGACCTGCTGGAGGATGTGATGAATGCACTCAATGGAGCTATTAGGAATTTCAGCTTCAGACTCGACATGAGCCGAGTCTACTTGAGTAGGTGCAAATGGTATGGCCACATCAATGGGACATAGTGGCTAGAATCCCAAACCCCCCTAAAAGAGGTTATGTCCAGTTGAGATATGGAGAGATTTGTTGTAGGTGTGATGGAAATAGGGGAGGATCTCATCCCATATGAGTGGATGCTTTGATTTGTACATGCACATAATGTGTATGATCATCATGTTGATGACCTCT
Source organism: Pinus albicaulis (assembly GCA_034641835.2). NCBI lineage: Eukaryota > Viridiplantae > Streptophyta > Pinopsida > Pinales > Pinaceae > Pinus > Pinus albicaulis. Next base: position 184,045,145 of record CM076573.1, read on the forward strand.
GTTTGGCCATTAGTTTGGGGGTGGAAAGCCATGGACTTAGTGAGGTTGGTATCCAACATCGACCAGAGACTTGAAAAAAATGTACTTAGGAACCTGATGTCCCAATATGAGATAATGGAATAGTATGGGATCCAAAAGTGTCCCCATATTCATTTAAATAAGTACATAGCAGTGGCTTCTGTTGTGATACTCTTCTTGCAGGCTGCCAGAATGGCCATCTTAGGAAATATGTCGACGACCATGAAAACACAGTCGATGCCATGCTTAGTAGAAGGAAGGACTGGCATGTAATACATGGAGATGGATTCACAAGGTTGACTAGGAGTAGGTAGACGAGTATATAACCCTTGCTTTTCGGTGTTCGGTTTGGAAATCCAAGATCTGATGTACTTCCCAATATCCTTTAAAAGGTTTGGTCAATAAAACTACTTCTGCAATAGTGCCACTGTTTTATCTACTCCGAAATGTCCAACAACTTGAATGTAGTGCACCTCCCAATCATCTTGGAACACTTGCTTGAAGGAACACAAAAGATGTCCCAAGTGGTATAACAGTGCATCCTGGAGGTGAAAATTCTGAACTTGCTTGCCTTCCAGGAGCGTCTCGTATGTGTTTCCAAATTTTGGATTGCTTTTGTAAATATCTGGCCACCCTGAAGTCTCATTCCCACAAGAGTCGAGAAAAGTGGTAAGTGCCATGACCGAAGGTTAGCTAAGGAAATCTACAAAATTATTGGTGCTGCCCTTCTTGTACTTAATGTTCAAATGGAGCTATTGCAAGTATGTGGATCATTTTTTATGGTTCGTTATGCAAATTCCCTTGTGTGCCTATAAACTGCAGGGGTCAGTGGTATGTGTGGATGACCATTTCCTCTCCCAGAATGTAATGATTCCATTGTCGGTAGACCTACACAATGGAATACATCTCTTTTTCATAGGTGGGATACTTTCAGACCGTGTATGAAAGTGTCTCACTGTGATATGCCACTGGATGCCCTTGCTGAGTAAGGACTGCACCAATAACATAGTCGGAGGCATCTGTCTCAATCTCAGATGGTTGCTGCAAGTTTGGTAATGTGAGAACTGTCTCAGAGCAAAGGCGATGCTTCAACTTGGAAAATTCCTTCTATTAGGATTCAAACCATAAGAAATTTGATTTCGCTCCACGCTTGGTGATTTGACTTAAAGGCCAAGCAATATGAGATAACCCAACATGAACCTGCGGTAGAAATTGGCAAGACCCAGAAAGTTGCGAAAATCTATTAGAGTGGTTGGGGCTGGGAAATCCCAAATGGATGGTATCTTGGCTAGGTTCAGATGTACACCCTACTCATTAATGATGTAACCGAAATATTAAAATTGGGTCATACCAAAAGTGCATTTCTCGAAATTGGCACACAACTTATGTTGTCACAGGGTTTGTAGGATTTGTCGAATATGGTGGAGGTGATCTTTCCAAATCTGGATGAAGTTCAAGATGTTATCTAAATACACCACCATGAATGAGTTAGCGAAGGATATAAATATGTCATCTATCATCCGCATGAAGGTTGCGGGGAAATTCAACAACTCGAAGGCATGACCAGCCATTCGAAAAGGCCCTCCTTGGATTTGAAGGCAATTTTCCACATGTCAGAGGGTGTGAATGGTACCTGGTGATAACCAAATTTCAAGAAAATCTTGCTGAAATATTTTACACCCTTGTTCTGGTCCAAAAGGTCATTATTCAGTGGGATTAGATACCTATTTCGGATAGTGATATTGTTCAACACCCGATAGTCAATACAAAGTCTCAAGGTTCCATCCTTATTCTGTACCAACATGATCGATCTCCCACATGGTGATGAACTTAACCTGATATTCCCTTTATACAACAACTCTTGAATCTGCATCTTGATTTCACCGTTCTATAGAACATAGTGTCGATATATTGGTACATTGGGTAGCGAACCACCCAAGGTCAGATTGATGGAGTGCTTGACTTGATAGTGTAGAGGTACCCCTATGGGTAAGGTGAAGATGTCCTTGTACTCCTCCATGAAATTTTCCATCTGCTGCTGCCGTGTGGAGGGGCCCTGTCTAAAATCAGTGGCGACAATATTATTCTTTCCTTGAGAGTGAATCATAAGGCAATTTTTTTTCTTGGTATGGAAATGTTCTTACTACATTTCTTTGTAGTGATCAAAGAGATGGTGGTAGGTGGTGCTACCTCTGGTATCATGTACGAATTTTTTCCCAAAATAATAATAACAATGCGAGGCTTAGAATCATACACAACATGTAACTTCAATAGGTATGGTTGGCATAATAATAAATCAAAAAATTCAAATGAGAAACATCACACAATACCTCATATGTGAAGGGTTTGATGTTGTAGGGAGGGCGACACTGTTGGCTGACGTGAAGATCTTCTCCTTGGTGGAACCACCCGATGGTGTATGGTTGCAGGTGTGTTTTGGTTGGTAGGACAAAATTCTTCAAAAAATATGCTAAAATTATGTTCTTTTGGCTTCCGTTTTCGACAATGAACTACATCGGAGAACCCTTCACCCACATCTGTGAGTGGAGGAGGCGCTCCCCCTCCACTAGATCTTTAGGCTCATCCTTTTGGATCTTGGTGGTAGAAAAATTAGCAATGGGATCTACATCAATAATATGCTCTTTTTCATCCCCCTTATCATGTTCTGACTCAGAGTCAGAACATGCATCTAAATTAGAAGCCTTCAGCTCGACCACCAACGATATTTTTGCCCAACACTCACATGTGTTGTGAGTGGTGCTCTTATGGAACTCACACCATTTTCCCATCTCTTTATTTGTCTTCATGGTGTTGTTCTTTGCTTGCGGCTTCATCGGGTTGTTCTGGGTCTCCCCGCCTTGGATTTTTCCTTTGTTCTACGATTTGGGGGCACCTTTCCCTTGCTTTGGATTCACAGATCCAAAGTATCACTTCGTCTGTTTAAATTTTTCTCGTTCTTGACAACGTAACGATAGGAAGTGATGAGAGAGGATATCTCCAGGAACTCCATCTCGTCTTGGATGTATTTGTGTAGACAAACGAGGTACTTGAGTAAAAAATGTCACTCAGGATCCTTGATACCCAACTTCGTTCGAAGTGTATGAAAAATAGTTGTGAGATCTGGTACGTCTTGGTCCCTTCCCTGTCGCAGTGTGGTCCACTTTATGCATTTATCCTCATAGCGCCTGACAGGGTAACATTGCTCATTGATGGCATCCTGGAAAGGAGTCAAAGTGGGTAAATCTGAAAATAGTGAGGGTTCACTCTCGTCCCTCTTCTCACAGTAGGTTTCGCACTAGTCATTGACGTGGGGGCCGACTTTGTGGAGTGCAAAAGCAATATTTTCCTAATTGGAAAAATCATGAACCGATATATCCTTCTATCAGACTTAACCATTTATCTATGGAATCCAAATCTATCTGGCCTTCAAATATGGGGATGTTAAAGATAACTTGTACCTTAAAGGGAGTGGCACTTCCATAGTGGCTGCTGGAAGAAGATGTGTCACCTATGGGTAGCCGTCGAAGGATCTAGGAAAAATTGTAAATCATTGCATTCCTATGTTTCTCGAGGGATTCTTCGAGAAACATTTTGAAAGGATCTCATGTCCCCTCATATTTATTTTCTTCTACCATGGGAAGCCATTGGGGTTTGTGAGGCTGGTCTTGCAAAGGTTCAACTAGTTCGAGCTCTAAATATTATACCTTGACCTCGTTGGGGACATGCAAATAAAAATAGAGAAATAGAAGACCACTCTGATACCACTGATATGAACTTAAATAGGAACACAACAAAATACATATATAATCATAAATACAAAGATGCAGCAGAAATAACACTTCATTTCATAAATATCAAAGAAATGAAATATGGCTACATACATAATGGAAACAAACTAGCTCGAGCGATGTTAGTTTATTTCTGAGAAGAGATGTGGCAACTACATGCCTTTGAACTGTGTTACAATGAGGCTTAAGGGAGTTTTTATTATTAAACAACAAGAGAAAATCTTAAACAACCAAAACCATAAGCACAAGAGATGGAACACCAAGTGTTTGTGGGCCCCGTTGGGGTTAGTTGGGCAACCAACTTCCCGGGGTCATAACTTGGTCATATTATCTTCGTTTAGCACGTATGATACCTTGTTGGAAATATCTCTCTGAGTACTACAAGATTTTCCACATGCCCCTTCCTATGGCCATGGGCCTGTTGCGGACCTCAAAAAACATCTCAAAAAAATTGCTCAAGAAGTTCAGGACCCAGAAAACTTCTAAAAATAGTAAATGCTGCTATAAACAAGTAAAATTATGAAAACAGCTAGAGGTCTAAGTGGATAGGTGGGTGGCCACCAATATACACCTGGATCATTCAAGAATTCAGATTGATTAAGCAAGTAAACTTCATATGATTCATTACTGAGATTCTTAGATTCAAAATCAACCAAGGATGGAAGAACATAATCTTGACACACAGGATTTTGAAAAAGATAAGAAATATCAAAAGAATCCTCACCTTCCTAATCCTCTACCTGTGAAGAGTGACTACCTTGCAATTGATCATTTTTTGGATTTGGAAGAGGTTGATCAAGCAGATCAAGGGTCAAGGGATTATGAGAAAGAGATGATAGAGGATGGAAGGAATTCAAATCAAATTCAGGAATATAGTTATGAGTGTAAATACCATCTTGATAAATCAAGGTATTAGCCTTCACCTTGGGTTCCATGAACCATTTGAACATTTCCTCTATCGAATCTGAATCATGAAAAGTGGGAGAAGTTTGAGAAGACAGATTAGGAATTTGATTTCTAGATTACCTAACTTCAAGATTATCACCAGGAGGCACCCAAATCGGTATTGGAAAAGGAGGAGGACAAGGAATAAAAGGAATAGTAGGTTCCTCCTATGTAACTATAGGTGTCTCATAATTTACGTAAGTTGGGGGAACATAAACATCAAGGGGTTTATATTTTCCATGTAAAGATATCTGAAACAAAATTTCAAGCTTATTTTTAAGGATATCCAAATCCAAATTTTCTCCAGGAAACTCGTAACATAAGTGAAGGAATCTATTAGAAAAATCCTCATTTGATTCATTAGGATTCATTCTAAGTTGATTTATTCTTTCCAAAACATCTTGGTAATCATACATATCAAAATCTTGATGAAGCTCCTTGAGGAATTGATCAAAAGAGTGGATGGAAGAAGATGGTAAGGTATGACACCATCGATTAACATGACCTCCAAGAGTGAGGAAGAAAAGCACATAAGCAATATTTGAATCAATGATTCGTAATATGCACAAAATTTAAGAAAATCAGAAATGTGCTCGGCTATGGATGTTCAATCCTCACCATCAAACTTTAATTGAAACAAGTGATAAAGAGGCTCATCAGGGATTTAAAGTTGACTAGGGGAATATGGTTTAGAAAAACATCCCAGGAGTATGATTTGAGGATGAGCCATTAAAGATAAGATATTCAAAACAGACTCAACGAGCACAACTTGCCATTTGGTCCTCCTTCTAACGGTAGAATGTTGATGGTGTTGGATACGACCAACATACAGGGGGTATCCCCGATGTGAAGTCCTAATTAGATCTCACACCGTTTGAAGTAGGAGCCTTGTTCGAAGTATTGACCTGACCACCATAACAAAAAGGTTCACCTTGGTTTCAACGGATGACATAAGAGATTATATACATAAACCTTGAATAAGTAATATGACATTATGAAGCACCAATTGCAGGATGTAAAAAGAAGCCTTCATGAGGGGAAACAAAAAGATGAGCCTCTAAGAGGAGAGTAATAGTACTATTCTAGAAGAGGCACACGAGAGCATGAAAAAATTCACTTGCGAAATAGTTCACACAACGATATTAAGGCAAATACAACACATATTCAACAAGATAAGTACCGAAGCCACCAAAATAGTTCAATTTATATAGTACATATGAACACAACATATACCTTAAATGTCCCAAGAATAGTCCTAAAACATATGTGATGTATGCATGAAAATGTGTTGGCTCCTATAGCTTAAATATAAAGTGAAAGATCCAAGTACATCAATTACAATAGCGAACAATAGTTCCAATAGTGGAACATTAAGTCACTTATTTCTTCTGCAAATAATAGTGTTCTCTCCTATGCCAAGTAGAGAAGCCAAGACTAGCTCTCGAAAGCTTAAGCCTCAAAAATATCTTTGATTGAGTTATGAGGTTTCTTTTATAACAAGAGGAATGACCTTTCATATCCTCATGACTCTTGGACTCCTAGTGTTGTCCTTTGGACTTCTAAATAATTCTTGAACATCTAAATGAATTTTGGACTTCTATACAATCTTTTTCCATATATGACTATGTGACTCTTCATGTTCCACATATGACTCTTGGACTTCCACTTATTTGTCTTTGAAAATGATTACAATACTACATCATGAACTCCACATCATCATATGATGAGACTTGTCATGTCACTATCTTTGATGACTAGGACTGATAGTGACTGATGACATGGAATTTCTCCAATGGTGAAACAATTTCTACTCTGTCTTTGATATTTGTTTATCTTCTGATTGTGGTGCTTTCACCCTCCAAAGGGTATTCAATATTGGAGTCTTTTGGTTGCTTCAATTATCAATTTTCAAGTGTATTATTTGTTCTTTTCATGCTTCCCTTGTTTATCCTCTTTGCCCGATCTTCCTTGTGCGTGCTTTCCATGAGCTCCCTGGAATACTTGTTTCTGAAATCACCCATGACGATGAACTATCAACATGAAAATCTCCTAATTTACAATGTTTTATGCATATTTTCTATTTATGCCTTTTCGGTGCACTCAAAAGGTAATAGGGGCTTCTGGGCGCACTTTGAAAGGTTGAAGGGATAAAGTAGGGAAGCTTCGAGGCTTTGTCATGCACTCATGCACTCAAGAAACATATATGGTCAAGGCATGGCGCATGGTGCAAGTCCAAAGGATTAAGGGGAATGCTTCAGGCTTCCTATGTGTGATGTGCACTCAAGGGAGAGAAAGAGGGCACATTCCTTCGGGTCGAAGGAGTGCTCTCAAGGACAACACATCCCTTTAGGTTGAAGGAGTGCTCTCAAGGAGGGTGCATCTCTTTGGATCGAAGGAGTGCTCTCGAGGAGGGCACATCTCTTTGGGTCGAAGGAATGCACTAAAAGGAAACCAATGAGGGCACATGGCACAAGTCTGAAGGCTTAAGGATGAAGCTTCGTGCTTTCGAAGTGTGCTCAAGAGACCAAAGAGGGCATATGGAACAAGTATGAAGGATGAAGGATGATGATTTTTTCATTCGAAGTGCACTCATGTGCTCAAAGGGTTAAGAGGGCACGCGGAGCATTGTGGAAGGCTGAAGGGAAAAGCTTAAGGCCTTCAGGGTGTGCTCATGCGCTAAAGGAGGGCGCATTCCTTCAAGTCGAAGGACTGCTCCCAGGGAGGGCACATTCCTTTAGGTCGAAGGAGTGCTCCCAATGAGGGCGCATTCCTTCAAGTCAAATGAGTGTGCTCAAAGGAAGGCTTGATTTTTGAAGGGAATAGTTCGGAACAAGGAAGGGGATTTGTACTTTAGGAGTATTCCTAGCTCTCAAGGATGGTGCAGGGTGCACATTCGAATAATGAAGGGTTCCCATCAAGGCTTCAAAGTGCGTTCATGTGCTCTTAGCCTTAGTGAGCTCGTTTTGCAACCGAAGTTTGTCTAAGTCTGGATGATTGGTTAAGGGGTGAGCAAGATGAGTTCTAGACAAAAAACCATGAGTGACACATACTAACTCATTGAGAAACTTGGAAAAGCTTGGTCAACAATGAATATACATCAAAACACCACTTTATGCACATTTTCCAAGTATAACCAAGGAAGTGTGTGCAACTACAACCCGAAAGTGTCGTTTTACAACAACAAAGGTGTTATAACCATGAAATACATTTAGAGATGATGCGACAACACTTGAGAACATTCAAGAACACTTACGACATATAATAACACAAATGAAACTTTACGAACAAGGCGACACTTGATATGGCAATGAAGCAAGCTCCAAAATTCGGATGTAATGAAATTTTGGAGGGTGTTGTAACAATGAAAAGATATGGAAATATAACTTTCAATTGAAAATAAAAAAATCAGCGATGCACCAAAAAAATAGTCATGCATCGGCTCTGGTACGCTGTTAAACACAACCACATCGTAAAAGATCCACACATACCTATGATGCACCATTGTTGGTTAACAAATTTAAATTTTCATAGCGATGTATCACACTTATGCACTGATGCACATGTATAACATTTTCGCACTAGGAAAATGTTCACGTTATTTAACACACACATATTGATTCAGATCTTTGGGGGAGGCCCCAAAGATCTAAAAAGTTGAAATGGATCTGACAAGATCTGCAAAATTAGAATGCTAGAAAAAAGAGAGAACACACTGCAAATAAAACCGTAAAGAAACTTGTTTTATTAAAACAGAGAATAACTGTAGAGGCTACATTGCGGTGGACAATCTGTCCTTTTACAAAGTGAGGCTTGTTATTTATAGCCTTTTTTTGAGTTACAATACCATAGGTGGATATCATGTGTCAATACCATGGTTAGATATCACTTATAATACCATGGGTAAATTCCATGTGTGGATGAATACCATGGGTGGGTACATACCACGGTGAATGAATATCATGTATAGATATCACTTACAATACCATGGGCGAATAAATATCATGGGTGGATGAATACCATGGGTCGATGCCATTTACAATACCATAGGTAAATTCCATGGGTGGATGCCATTTTCCATTAAGATCATTCCTCCCTCCTTAAGAAGCAATGGTCTCCATTGCGTGAAGTTCCCTCCTCAGAAGCCTTTGTTGAATATGAAGATCCACCGAAGAGAAGGGTTTTGCGTAGTTAACCCATAACCATGATGAACACAAATTCGAGGATAGAGATACCCTGTAATGCTTATGACCAACTGTGATATTCACAGTGTGCGACCTAGAAAATGGATTTCAATGAAGTGTGGGTTTGTGGATGACCGAAAACCATGACAAACGAAGATCCGAGGATAGAGATACCCTGTAATGCTTGTGACCAACTGTGATACTAACAGTGTGCGGCCTAGAAAATGGACTTCGATGAAGTGTGGGTTTGTGGATGACCCAAGACCATGACAAACGAAGATCCGAGGATAGAGATACCCTGTAATGCTTGTGACCAACTGTGATACTAACAGTGTGCGGCCTAGCAAATGGACTTCGATGAGAAGGATTTTGTGCGGTTGACCCATAACCGTGATGATGATTGTTGATGAAGCAGCAAGTGCCTACATAGCTTGGGGTGAGAGGGCACATCTCCAAATAACCCAAGCCGAATACTGCTATGCTGAAACTGATGAATGTGAAGCAGGTGCCTACTAAAGCGGGGTGGGAGGGCATGTCTCCAAAGGGAACCTGCTTCGAATGCTGCTCCAGATTTAAAATGAGCATAACTCAGTCAGTATAACTCGGAATATTTATTATAACCTATTTTTGGAAATGTAATGATCGTTTTGCATCTTCCCGTGTGCTTGAAATCACTATCTGAAGACTCTAGACTCTCAGATTCAAGCAAGAATTATCCTGTCATGACAAAATTTCTGAAAAAATAGTTGATTTTAAATCAGTGATAACTCCCTCGTCCGGATTTTGATTCGACCGATTTTTTTTTTAAATTGGGTGATTTTTCAAGAGGAGTTAAGATATGTAACCATTTATCTGAAATGTCACACTTAAAACTGAAATAAATGATGGGAGAGCCGCCGTCCATGAATTGTCGTTAGAAAAATTGCTGCAACATTACAGATTTTGAATGAGTGATATCTCCTTCATCCAAACTCCAATTCAGACGATTTTTTTTTTGAATTTGGGTTTTTTTTGCAAGGAATCCAGATATAGTCTTTTTATTTTTCAAATTTTCACCAAAATTTTAATATCTGATCTACAAACTCACTGCCCAAAAAATTCATGGAGTTTGCTGAAGATTGCTGCAAAACATTGAAACTGAAATATGCTTCAAACCCTCATTCCCATGGATTCGTAACCTAAATTTGATACCACTGATCTGGATCTTGGGGGGAGGCCCCCAAGATCTAAAAATTTGAAATGGATATGACAAGATCTGCAAACTTAGAATGCCAGAAAAAAGAGAGAACACACTGCAAATAAAACCACAAAGAAACTTGTTTTATTAAAACATAGAATAACTATAGAAGCTACATTGTGGTGGACAAACTATCCTTTTACAAAGTGAAGCTTCTTATTTATAGCCTTTTTTTGAGTTACAATCCCATAGGTGGATACCATGGGTCAATACCATGGGTAGATATCACTTACAATACCATGGGTAAATTCCACGTGTGGATGAATACCATGGGTGGATACATACCATGGGTGAATGAATATCATGGATAGATGTCACTTACAATACCATGGGTGAATAAATATCATGCGTGGATGAATACCATGGGTTGATGCAATTTCAATACCATGGGTGGATGGATAACATGGGTGGATGAATACCATGGGTGGATGCCATTTTCCATTCAGATCACATATATAGCTATATTTTTAAATATTATTTAGGCGGTGCGTTGGGTAAATATCATAGCACCGTTGCGATTAGAACATTCCAAGTGCACCACATTTGTGATGGTGATTAAGAGACATTTCTTTGAGTTTCAAATAGACTTGGTGATGCATTTCTTTTTCCTGTTCAAATTATGTAAAATAAATATCTATTTAAATTTATGTATTTGTAACTAAATTATTTAAAGTAGACATGTCTTTATCGTTGTGAACATGATGTAATATTAGTTAGAAGAAATGTGAAAACATGAATTTTAGTGAATATCTTGTGATAATTTAATCTTTATTATTTAAACCGTATTATTTAGCTCATGTCTATTATTATAAAGACTTAAATTTAAACCTGCACAATAACAAATAAAGAACCAAAATAACATCAAAATGTCATATCTTTATTACTAGGAAAATTTCACTATCCTGTTTAAGGGACAACTTCCAATAGAGCAAACCCCCAACTACAAGTATCTTGTTCACAAGCCTTATTTTACATTTCTTTAACCTCATCTTTAGAGAGAGAATTTTTTAATTTAAATTGGTAAGAGTGGCTATAAATATTAAATTTAAATTGCTTGAAAATATCATAACTTTAGTAATAAAATAAATTTATAAAAATATTTTTTTTTAAGTTGTATTAAATCTAAATTAATTGTGTCAAGAGGAGCTCAACAACTCAGTATGGGAGAGATGTTGTCACATAACGTTACATTTAAAAATAGTAAAATAATAATTGAAATTAACAAATTAATAATAGTAATAAGAAAAGAAATTAATGTCGTCCATAATTACAATACTTCAATTTACACCTTAATCTTATATAACTTTAAATAGAGATATGATGTAACCAAAAAATAAAATAAAAAAAATTAACTTTTAATGTATGGAAGAAATGAAATGAGTAAAAAAATATAATTTACTTTTTACTACAAGGAAAAAATGTAATATTTTCACATGACAAGAAATAGTATTATTTTTTTTCACAGTGAAAAAGTTCGTAACTATTCATATTATGATCAGCTACCTGTTACATATGACTGTAGTATAAAACTACTGTTCTGTCCGAAAACATATACAATAACATAATCTGTCATTTTTCAAAAAAAGTCTGAAGACAAATCTCCCACCCAGAAAAACATGACATGTACAGTGTATGACATATAATAGTCCCCTAGTAAGTTCGGTGCATAACTTACTATCTCCTACAGACCCAGAGTGATAATGAAGTATAATACATGCCGAAATAAATAAAAAGGGGAGGTAGTACAAAATCTCCCTGCAAGTAGCTGAAAACTAGACATCAAACAGGAGGAACCTCCTCGATAAAAGGCCTATGATAATATCTGTAAGTCTGTCCCTCCGTGTGCTCTGTGATGTGCCAGGTACCCCAGATCAGCTCCGTAGCTTCTTTGGACAGTTGGTCTGCCACTTTGTTCCGAGACCTGTAAATATGAGTCACAGTGATGAAGTCAAAGAGTGATCTGAGATGGTGAACCTCATGCAGCAGTGCAGACAGTGTGTGCGAGTGGCATTGGGATATGTTGTTGAACCAATTTGTCACAAGTTGAGAATCGCCAAATATCTGGATGGAGTCACAGGTAATGTCTCGAGCAAAGATGAGAAGAAGTCTAAGGCTCTGCAATTCGGCATAGTTGTTGGTACCAGGTCCAAGCCCCATTCTGATGTTGTAGTAATGCTGATTGCTTAAATAAAGTGTGGCACCCCCCCCACACCCATGGGCGTTGGACGCTCCGTCGAAATAAGCCCAAGCCCTGCTGTAATCAATAGTTTCCGGGATCACATGTGGAGGCCTGCAGCTGCTACAGTCCTCGGGAATAAGCTGATAAGTGGCAAGTGAGGCAGCAGTAATCCTATGACAGTCAATAGGAATATCGTTGAAAGTCAGATTGTTTCGGCTTCTCCATAACTCCCAGGTAACAATAAGGGGTAAGTTACGTAATTTTGGACTGTGGGCAGTGTGCTGCCACCAATGAGACCATGCTTCAGCTAAAGAGTCACCCTGCCAGTAAGGTCTGCATCCCAATTCAGAAGTAATCCTGGCCCAAGTGTTTTGGATTATGCGGCATTGTAAGAATAAATGGAGGGCATCTTCCCTATCATTAAGGCAGTAACAGCACCTGGAGGCCCCGTAGAAAGCTCTTCTGTGGAGGAAATCTGTGGTAGGAATGCAATCTTTCAGTAAGCACCAGAACAGGAGCCTGTGTTTGTGCGGGGCTTTCAGCTTCCAGATGTTAGCCCACCACCAGACCTTTATGGGGGGCTCCCTGTGCTTAATAAGTTCCAAGTAACCAAGCTTTGGAGTGTAGTGCCCATCCTTTGAAATAGCCCAGATCAAATTGTCTGGTTGGTCGGTGATGCGAATGTTAGATGCTTTTAGTGCCCAGATAAATCGACCCCAGCTGCGTGAGCCCTCCTGGGGGATCTCCAAATCACCCGCCTGAAGCCAGGCTTGTTGTCTCCAAGAGGTATGGGCCCAGTCTACGATCTGTGCCAGGCAGGTGACATTTTTGTGGGCAAGGTGTTGTATAATGAACTCCGGAAGTTTGTGGAAAACCCCACTGCCAGACCAAGAGTCAGCACCTATACGCACTTGAGTTCCGGAGCCAATCTGCCAAGAAATACCATTCTGGAGAATGAGGGCCGCCCTTGTGATGGCCTTCCAAATGATCGATGCCACTGCATTTAGAGTGATGCGGCCCCGAATCCAATCCAGAGGGCTTTGGGGCGAGATATACTTGGCGACCATAACCTCCTTCCAAAGACTCTGACCTGTAATAATGTGCCAACCCATCTTAGCTGCCAGGGCACGGGAGAAAAGGTGGAGATCCTTTAACCCCCAGCCACCCCAATGTTTGGGCAAGTTAATGCGGTCCCAAGCAATCCATGCAAATGTGGCAGACTTGCCTTGGTAACGCCAAAGAAAATTTCTGCAAATATTTTTTATCCGATTGGTGATGCCAATCGGAATCCAGGCCAGGGTCATCCAATAGACCGGGATGGCTTCCAGAACAGACTTGATGAGAGTAAGTCTACCAGCCCTAGAGAGCCATCGGTTATACCAGACGTTGATTCTGCGCTCAATTTTAACAAGAATCCAGTTCCAGTCCTGAATGTGGTAATCATTTGGTTTGATGATGTATCCCAAGTACCTGAGGCCACTGTTGATGTCAATACAGACAAAATCGAAAAGATTTCTAGATATATCTTGTTCCAGTTGCGAGCACCTAGTCATGATAATAGAAGATTTAGTACTATTCGGTGCCATACCGGTAGCCCTGCAAAAACATTTCAGGAGTAGATCAAAATGTACAGAATCATGTCTAGTGCCATTTAGGAAAATAAGAACATCGTCAACAAATAAGAGATGTGTGAGGTATAAATTGTCCACAATGCGGAGCCCTTGAATTAATCCTCTATCTTTAGCATTGTTGATAAGGACGGATAGACCCTCCATGACAAGGACAAAAAGTAGTGGTGAAAGGGGGCAGCCCTGGCGGAGTCCCCTGCCCGCATGGAAGAAGTTTGAAGCAGTACCATTAATCAATAAACTGAAGGTAGCATGACAAACACAGCCCATGATCCAGTTTATTAAAGAGTGAGGAAAGCCCGCATGGATCAACATGAGGTGTAGGTAACTCCAGTCAACTTGATCGAAAGCCTTGGTAAGATCAATCTTGAGAATGGTCGATTTCAGCCGGAGAGTTTTAATTGAGTGTAGTGCCTCCTGTGCAGTGCCAATAGCCTCATGAATTTGCCTGTGATTCAGGAAAGCAAATTGTTCCTTTTCTATATGCTCTGACAAGAAAGGTTTGATGCGGTTAGCAATAATTTTGGAAATGATCTTGTAAATACAGTTGCACAGCGAAATGGGCCTGAAGTCATTAAAGCTGTTAGGCTTGTCTGACTTGGGGATAAGAGCAATAAATGTGGTGTTAAATCCATCATAGATCCTGCCCCTCAACCTACTGTCTTCAATCACTGCCAGGAGGTCAGCAGATATGAGGTCGAAGAAATGGATGAAAAATTCAACGGGCCAACCATCAGGACCCGGGCTCTTGTCTCGCTTAAACCATTTCAAAACACCTTCCAGTTCACCCATGGTAACCGGGGAGTTGAGATCATCCTGCTGCTCCGGGTCCACCATAAGTTTAAAATTTTGAGTAATGCGCAGGATATCAGGTAGATTAATATTTTGTGGGGCCCTATACAGATTTGCGAAGTGCCTGGTACCCAGTTCTGATAACTGAGCATGAGTTCTTGCAGTAATGCCATTGCAATCTGACAATTCCCAAATGATATTGGTTGCCTTACGGCCATTTGCATGGTGCTGAAAGTATTTAGTGTTCTCGTCTCCAACCTGAATCCATATAGCCCGACTTTTAAGTCTCCAATCTTCCTCAATCTGTTTCAACAGTTTGACTTTTTCAGCTTCGAGTGAGAAAAGATGAGCTCTGGTCTCCTCGTTACGAAAACCCAACATCTCCTCGTTGTTGAGTAAGCTAATTTTGTCCTCAATACAGTGAAGGGCCTCTCTTTCCAGTATCTTTTTGTTCCGGACCCATAGAGTGGTGAGGTTCTTTAGGTGTTTAAGGTTTCCATTGAAAGCCCTGCCTGGGTCAATATTCATCGCAGGTCTGTAGGGCACCCAGGATTGCTTGACCAACTGGTTATAGTCCGGATCTCTCAACCATCTGGAGTTGAACTTGAAAGGGGGCCGAGCTCTAATAGGACCACAAGCAAACTCCAGGTAAATGGGCGAGTGATCGGATCTACCTCCTGTTCCCACCCATTGCCGAGCACCAGACAGAACTGGGAGGAGCTCCTGTTTAATAAGAAATCTATCAAGGCGTCGGGCCAGAGCGGCATTACCAGTCCTTCTATTCCTCCAGGTAGGGACCAACTTGGTAGTCTGAATGTCAATCAGGTGAGAGTTACCGATCTCAGAGTTGAAAAACTCTGCCAAAGGGTCCGGGGTAGCCAGGGGGCCCCAAGATTCAGCTATTCCCAATGAAAAATTGAGGTCACCACCTAGGATAAGGTGGGATGCAGACAAAAGAGAGCAAGTCAAAAGGGAACGCCAGAAATGTTCTCTGTCGGAACAAGGACCATAGACATTCACTAATGTAAACTCCATCTCAGAACTTCCAAACAGTACATTCATCGCCAAGACACCCGACCGGCCCCAGCAATTAGTCATCCGGGTAGTTTTGTTGTTAATGCCCAGGGCACAACCTCCAGATCTACCACGGGCATCCAGAGTTATGAAAGACCAATCCGAAAGAAAGAAAGCTAAGATAGCCGACACCTCTACCCCGACCCCGAGCGTTTCTTGCAGGAAGAGTATGTCAAAAGTCTTGTGAGTGAGCAGATCTCTAAGGGCCAATCTCTTGTCGGGGTTGGCCATACCCCTGCAGTTGAAAGAAAGACAGATCATAATGTAACAGTCGGCAAGGGTCGTCGTGCTCTAAGGACCCGCAATAGTGTGGATTGAGTGCCAGCTTCAACCTCAAAGTTTGTTCTTTTGATAGCCTTCGCTAGGGCAGATGGTCGGCCACGAGGTTTAGTGGGTAAGGATCCCGGATCCGACCCAATACCAAAAACCTCACCAGATTGAGGGTTAGTTGAGGATCTCAGGAAGTAATTGTGCTTCGACGAGAGAGTCTCTGAAGAGGATAAAGAATGGCTCGAGGAGGGTTCAGCAGAAACATGATGGATAATAGGTGAGAAAGAGGGGGAGGCCGAAGCAATAGTGCAGCAAACCGATGGGAGATTTAAGGAATTATGGTGCACCCCAGTATCAAGACGAGAGGAGGAAAAAGCAGACGACAGATTAACAATATCATTTATCGATACAGTTAAAGGCAATGAAGGGAGAGACGATATATCAGCAAAAACAAAGGAAAAGGGGCCAGAAAAAGAAGTACCCGGAATGGTAAATTCCTGCTGTGGAGGCACCGAAGAGGACAAAGGCCGAGATCGGGGCTGCGTGGATGTCCAGGTGGGCAGAGATGCTGTCCTCGAGCCGCCATCATCGGATGTCTCAGGAACCTTCGACTGCACACCCTCACTGTCCGGCAATTTACCTGGGTCCTCAACTGTTTGTGTACCTCTGGTGCGGGAGT
Source organism: Pinus albicaulis (assembly GCA_034641835.2). Lineage (NCBI taxonomy): Eukaryota > Viridiplantae > Streptophyta > Pinopsida > Pinales > Pinaceae > Pinus > Pinus albicaulis. The sequence goes on from CM076573.1 coordinate 184,061,936, forward strand.
TCTTAGCAATTGACCGGCCCGCGCCCTTTTTCGGACAATCTTTGTATAAGTGGCCGACTTCGTGACATTTTCTGCATCGGAAGGGCACGCCTTCATAGTCCAGTGGTTGCTTCCACTGCATCCCATCAAACCGCATGATAAAATTCTCGTATAGGCCTTCCCGAGTGTCAAGAAAAATCAAGATTCGGGCCACTGCTCTGCTGCCTGTGGTCAGATAAGATCGATCATGATCTAAGTAGCGACCGAAATGGCCTCCAATATTTCGGAGTGCAGTATCGTTCCAGAAATGTAGAGGCAAACCGGGAAGTCTCATCCAAATGGGGCCGGCCCCAGCATTTTCTTTTTTAGGATCAAATAAGGGCACCCATCTTTTGAGGTGGACGGGGTGTAATTCCAGGTGCCAGAACTGCTTGAGGACCCAATCTGAATGTTCAGGTCGCGCGAAAGTAAGGGAGAACCAACCCTTGGTCAAGGCCCCAACCACCGGGAGGCAATCTAGGGTTTCGCCCCAAATTTCCTTTGTCCATTTTTGAAGACGAGCTGGGGAGTACTTTCTGCCGCGTATCTTCCCCACCAGGGTCTTTGCTGCAACTGAACTCCAATCCTCCATGCCACTCTCACTTCCGAAGTTAGAGAGATAGTTTAACTTGTTCCTCGTGACCTTGTGCGGCTTATTGGCCCGACAAACCCCCAATGTCGGCACGGCCGAGTCTTCTGATGCTGGTAGGTTACAGTTCTGTGCACGGCCGTTCAGGTCCTCCGGTAAAATGTTGAAAGCCCCCGAGGCCGCCAACGGAGTAGAGGGTTCCTCACAGGCTTGTGCCGCGAAAGTAATGCCAACAGGGTCGAGAGGGTTATACCCATGAGTAGGAAGGCCTTCGTAAGGCTGATGCGCCAAGTAGCTAGATGTGGCCTCCTTCTCAAGAAATGCCGCCTCCGTGAGAAGTGCAGAACTTTCGAAGCCGACCCTAACCGGATTGTTCAGTTCCGTCTGCGGAAAAGTCCATAACCCGATATCATCATTCGAGGGCGACCCAAATGTTAACTCCGCGAGGTCCTCCAAAGGCGAGATGCCTCCTGCCACGGTGGAGACGGGCTGCGGTAGCATATCTGCCCCGGTTAATGGGTCCAAATCCGACATGGTGTCCACCTCAGCTTCGGATTCCAAACCCCATATGTCGACCCCCTCCAGAGGGTCCTCCGTATAGTCGACCTCATCTTCATAACTACCCATATCATACGCTGCCCTTCAGAACCTCCTGGGATGCTGATGGGGGGACAGATACCCACAGAAAACAACAAGAGTGCATAAATAATAACCGGAAGACTGACAGTCCTGACCTTGAATCCAGAGTTCAGAGCAAATGCCAATAATGATGGCCCGGAACTGGGGTCAGAGGGAGTCCACCAAGAGGCGCAGTGGCATACGACCCCACCAAATAGGGGTACCAAACCAAACCCAATACCCTCCAAACAGTAGCCGCCGGTTCAGCGACCAAGAAGGGGCGAAACCCCAGACCGCCACATCTTCATATCCCGAGCAATAACCAAATGAAAGCCCTCCAAGGGTTGTAATACCCACCAGAAAAGACCGAAGGGGCCCAGGGGACCTCGCAAGATCAGGTAAAACAAAAAGGGTATAAACAGTAGCGAAAAATACCGGGTGTGAAGCGGAACCCGCGGAGGTTCAGAGTTCCCTCATCGCCAATCACCGTCGTTCAGTCATGGTGAGCAGGAGCCGTAGTCGGTAGTCTCAGATGCACAGGAAAAACTCTAGGGTTTGGTCGCCGCCATGTTCGCCCGCAGAGCTCGTGACTTGCCGCATGATTACCTAGCATCATGAACCTCAAAATAACGAGTCAGAAATAGTATTATTGATATTACATTGTGTGCAATTCATTCTATGTTCTATTTACATGTGATATTTAAAACAAAAATATATTTATAACACAAAAATTTTTATGACATCCATAAGTAAAATACTTCAATGTCCATATTAAATATAATAATTTTATAGATACTTTATATAGAGAAAAATAAAGTAATTTAAGTTGAAAATTTTCTTATATTTCACTTTAGTGAGAAACATTGAGAGAATTCTTATACCATTAATAGTTTCTTTCTAATTCAATGTCTGAGGGATATTTGTAAAATTTTCAATGTTTAATATGGATTTGATATGTAATATTAATTTAGAAAATATTAATAATAAAAATAATTAAATGTGTACATACAGGAAAAAATATGAAGGGGCATATTTTAACATTTTAATACGGAGAACACAAATTATAAATAAAATATTTCAATTTCAACTACATATATATTAATATACCAATTGCCTAGTTCCACTAAAGGGATCAAATCTCTTTTCACTCAAAAATATGTTTGCATCTCAAGAGATTTGATCCCTCTCGGTGCTTGGTAGATCCACAATTAATATGGATCTAGGCCGCATGTTGTAAACAATTTTTGACTTAAGTTTTTTAAATTTAGCAATAGATTGAATTTTATAAACCAATATTGAATTAGTTAAATTGAATTTTAAATAATTTATTAATAATAGTATTTTATATTAAAATTGAATGAATTACACATTTTCAACTTTTTAAGAACTAACCAAATTATGTTACCTTTAATTATTTTGTCATTGTGAGTATTCAAATATTTTACTAGTTTATATTGAATATCAATGAACTATCTAAGTAATAGAAAAATATTTATCGTAATTTTAAAATCATAGTTTCAACAATATTAAACTTTGTAATATATAAAAATATCTTTGCATTTTTTTTAAAGTAAGTCGTTTTACATGCAATTTCATATATAAAAGTTTGATATAAATTCACGAATACATAATCTATAGTAAACATTATTTCATAAAAATAAACATCACAACGATAATCATCTAACAAACATAAATGACATCTAAGATACAAATTAGAATTCATTACCATCATCTAATTATATACACTTTTAGTAGCACATATAAACGTTAATAGCTAACACACAAATCTAATAATCTAATTGGGCATTATCATCATGATCACATCTAACAAAACACAATTATTGTAATCTAACGTCATCACCACACATATCCTCAAAACAATATAAATACCATGTAAAATAACTACTATCACATACACATCTATTTGAAAGCACATTAAATGAACATATCTAACATGAACTAACAATATATACATCAACACCAACATATAAATTAAGTACATAAACATGAACACACAAAAAACACCATCTATATATATATATATAAGTCAAATAAATACATCATGAAGTCAAATAAGTGCAATAAAATATCCGATACAACAAACGTAGTAGTGCCTATAGCTTGGTTCGTAGTAGAAGACGATGGATGGTCAACTACCGCCTGATCAAGTACGTATGTCGAACTCAACTAAGGTGGAGGACTAAGAGGTGGCAGGTTTGTAGTAGAAGGACATGGCTGGTCTGCAGGAGAAGGTGGTCAGTCTGCTCTGTCAGGAGAAACACACGACACATCCTCTAGCTCTAGAATCTCAACATCATCAGGTGACTAACGAGTATGTGTACTACCATAAGGATCAATAACAACATGGAAACTATGATATGATGGGGTGTCACCACTAGAAGCGTCATCATCACCATACTCATCATCATGATCATGATCATCACCCTCATCATTATGATCCTCAAATTAATATAGATATCATGTCAAATAACTACTATCACATACAAGCACATTAAATGAACATATCTAACATGATCTAACAATATATAAATCAACACCAACATATAAATTAAGTACATGAACATGAACACAAAGTAACACCACACACACACACACACACACACACACACACACACACACACACACAGATATATATATAAGTCAAATAAATACATCATGAAGTCAAATAAGTGCAATCAAATATTCGATACAACAAACATAATAGTGCCTGTAGCTTGGTTTAAAGTAAAAGATGATGGATGGATGGTCAAATACTGCTCGATCCAGTATGTTTGTCGAACTCAACTAAGGTGGAGGACAAAGAGGTGGCTAGTTTGCAGTATAGGGATATGGATGGTCTGCAGGAGAAGGTGGTCGGTCTGCTTTTTCAGGAGAAACATACGACACATCCTCTAGCTCTAGAATCTCGACATCATCAGGTGACTAACGAGCATGCGTCCTACGAGAAGGATCATTGACACCCTGACAACCATGATATGATGGGGTGGCACCAATAGAAGCATCATCATCACCATAATCATAATCATGATCATCATCATCATCATCATGACCACCCTCATCATTTGATGGATGTGCTGCGCATGATGCCTTGCAGCCCTCATCACTGCCAGTAAAGTAATCGCTTCGATGACATGCTGCATAAGAGACATCAAATCCTGTGGACAGGTTCTGTAGAGATCTATGAACATCATATATGCATTGATATCTCGAGGCATTGTAGAACATAATCCCTGTAGAACCAAAACTATGTCCAATTTATCACAATAGTCCATCTGACATCACATAATAGGCCTCTGCCCCTGGACACCCATGCTCCTCTGAGGATGTGCCTCAACCTCACCCTCTTGGGCCTCGTCCATCTCCTCATCTCCTCCATCCGGTGGTGGGGAAGAAGGAATGTCCCCATCATATGAGCCGATGTCTACAAAATATATAGTACACAAAAATAATTTCACAATTTCATTAAATAATTTAATAAAACAAGTTAAATAACGTGAAAAATAAATTTTATTCTAATTCATTAAAACAAGAAAATTACACTAGATTAATTTAAAGAAAAAATTAATATTACTTCTACCATATGGAGGCTCATCCGCTGTGAAGAAGATGTTGGGACACCCTCTACAATCAATCTTCGTGTAGGGATACCCCAACACGAAAAATACATGGTCATCCACACTGGCTAGTATCTCTAGTACCTCATCCGAAATCCTAGCGGGAAACTACAACATGCCCCTCTTGGGCATCATCTGCCCCCACATGTGCATCTAGGCCTTAGTGACCGGCCTAAGAGAGCGATGATCAAATGTAGGCCTCATCTCCAGAAACCTCTCAAAAAATAAACAAAAAAGATCAGAAGAAAAAGGGAAGGTCTCCCTCCCCTGTCTTGACAATGCACAAAAACTATTTAATGCTGTGAAAAACTGCCTCAAAAAAATGGCAGACCATCTTATGCAACGTGGCACCTGAATCAAAGAATCAACATAATACAAAAGAGTTAAACTAATGCATTGCCCATCACCACAAGAATGCGAAATGGTGCTGACTAATAATGAGAGGGACATAGCATCCTCTATAGCAAAAGAAGAAATCCATAGCTATCCACCATGGAATTGAAAATCTGATGGATGAACTGCATGAGGCCCCACATATCTCAGAGTGTATGCAAGATGACTCTAAGCTGCAACACCATGGTGGAAATCAGGGAACTAGAGAAAATAACCCCCTCTCCTGGATATGCCAATGGTAAAGTATATATCCTCCTCATTGGGCCTATACCACAACTCAGGACCTATACGAAAAGCCTGCTACTGGACATTCCATCAGCAGATCAAATGTGCTAATAAGACTAAGTGCGCCTTCAGGGATGTACCCTCCTCATAGTACTTGAGGAGACCTACATTCCTCAAGAGCACTCGGGTCATTGTAGTAATAGGGCAAGGGTATAAATCCCTTTCCCTCTCTCTAGCCTGCCATGGTTGGAACATATTGTATGGGTCTACCTCCTGTTACTGCTCCCTTTGCTACATGATTGAAATATAAAATACATCAAACTCATACATAAAATGATTTATTATTATTACTAAATGAAACATGTATTTATAACTATGGAAACATAAATTTCAATATAAAAAAAAATTGTCGGTGCGCTCAAAACACAGTCATGCACTGATGCCGATGCACTTTTAACTATAACTGCATTGGTAACAGTGTGCACATAAGTATGACACAACGCAAGTGTTTTAGTAATTTATCTGTTCATAATGGTGCAACATACGTGTGCACTAATTCACATGTATAACTTGTTGGCACTAGTACGGTACATTCAGGTTATCGAACGCACCGAGCTATAGGAATATTTTTAAATATTTATTTTCCGTACATTTGGTAAATATAAATGGACTGGGAGTGGCACACTGACACATAATCTGTCACACCTTTCCTGGTGCATTTATATTTACAAAACACACCACCACAACAACAGTGCATTATGTTCACGCATTGAAACGCGATGCACCCTGTAAATTTATAGGCCACACCGCTTCTAGTGCGAGTCAGACATATCGAGCGCACCACACGTTAATTTTTTTTTCAAAAACAACGATGAATTCAACCTAATTTACCATTATAATCCACTAAAAACTAAAAATAGAAAGAAACATAGAGATTACGTGGACATTTGATTGTCGGGAAGGCATTATGGACACGTAATGGAGAGAAAAAAAATTTCACACTGTTTGAAAAATTTGGAAACTCAAACGGTGAGCACAATATTGAAAGGTGGTGAGAAAGATAAGAAACAACACTATGGCACTTGCACTTGGAAATAGTGCCACCGATGCTTCAGATCTCTCCCGCACTGTAGATGGTAAAAATGAAAATTACGGCCGAGAGGGTTTTTTTTATTTAACCCTCCTCCGGTACATTTCACAAAGCACACTAGGGCAGGCTATATCCAAAAGCACCATGTTTTTTTTTAAAATTTAAAATTATCATGGTGCTTTATCAAGATTCGCCGAGGCTTTACGTTACTAGTAACACACCGATGCTATGACTTTACAATAACACTCATTTTTTTTAGAAATTATAAATCGTTTATCAGTAGGCTTTATAAGATGCCCCAGGGCGTTGTTGTACATTTAACGCACCGAGACGTCATTTTCGAATAACACCGATGTGTTTTAATATATGAAGGAGTCCGATGCTAGTGAATATTCAAACATCGGTGCATTTGGGTATTTAGTGCACCGTGGTTTTTTATTTTTGAAAAAGAAAATCTACAGTGCACCATTTTATATGAAGCTCCAGTGTGTGTATGGATAAGAAAGCATAGGTGTGCTTGAGTAATTTAGATGCACCGTCAAATAAACTTCCACTAAAACATCTGCCCCCCCACCTTTTCTAGTGACCTCTGCTACAAACAAATTTTTGGGATATTTTTATAGGGGCCTCCACAAAAACATATGCTAAAAGGTCTTTTCCTTGTAGTGATAGCTTGGCATGCGTGCAACTGAGATGTAAGGTCTGGGAAAAGGAAATTTCCAGCCCAGGGCAAGCTCATCAAAAAATGTTGTCTGGTATTTGGGTGATGTAGAGTCCCCGGGAGGTGGTACTTGGTTTCTTGTTAGTAGAACCCACTTCATAACTGGAACTTGGATGTTGGGTCATGTCATAGTAACTCTTAGCTCATGTTTACCTAGAGAGCCTATGAAAGCGGGTAAATGTGTGATGGGATGGTATCAAAGCGAGGTTGCAACACTAGACCTTGAGGTAAAGGTAGATTTTTATGCATGCATGTAAGTTGTTTGTTATCATGCAAGCATGTTGATTATTTAATGTTATGATTATGATATCCATGTATGAGCTAATATTCTTATGATGTTGTATCGTGCTAATCTGATTTTTCCTGTGCAGATGCAATAGCCTCCCATAATATACCCTGAGGTATGATTTTGATTATGTTTTATTTAGCTAACAATAGAACATCGCAGGAAATAGAAGGTTAAGAGATGAAGAGAAATATAGTTGAATACAATTCATATGACTCTTTGTACAAGCCTGAAGAGACATTGGTAGGATGGGAGAGATCAATTGAGCAACAGGGAGAGGGACATTCTCTTAGTTTGGAAGGCACAATGAGAAGTTTGAAGGAAAAAAATGAGCAGTAACTGATTGAGGCACAAGAAAGGCTTTCTAGAGCTCAAGAAAAGCAAGCCAAGATTAATGTAGCCATCCTTCAGAGCATTTTAGTTTTGCAGAAGAAAGGATAGATGGGGATCAGGTATGGATAGAAAGAAAAGACTAATGGTGAAGATGGAAGCATGTCTTAGAAATGGTACAAGATGAACATATATGATACCATGAAGGGTGGCATATAATTGGGTAAACCTAAGAGGAGGGCTAACACTCATCGATTTTATTCTAGCTCTGGTTATGAGAGACATCATCGCCATCACGACCAACATCCTTATAGGAGGAGTGAGATGGGGTACTTTCCAAAGGAGTTTAAGAAGGCAAAGCCTCTTACTTTTGATGATGAGTTGAGTAAGTCAGAGGATGTAGAAGTATTTCTGTTTGGGATGAATAAATTCTTCAGGTTTCATGATTACTTAGAGAACATGAAAGCCAAGATAACTACATTCAAACTCAAGGAAAAGCAGATATATGTTGGGAGGATGTTAAGCACGTCAAAGGCATAAGAGAAGAGGAGCTGATTTGTGATGAGTTGAAAGAATCTCCATGAAGAACTTCCTATCTGAGAGATATTATGATGGAAAGGACAAGGAATTCTATGAGCTTGAGACGAGAAAGAAAACATCTATAGGTTTATCATCGTGCTGTAATTATCATTCAAAGATCGGGTTTAGTTTGATGAGCCTCATTCATTGGAAGAAGCCATTAGGAAGTTGAAGCATTTTTATGAACATTAAAAGTGCAAGCCTAACTTCAATCAAGACCGAAACAGTAATGAGAAGACTAAAGGAAAGGGATTGAGAAGTGAGGAAGGTCTAAGGATGTAGGTGACAAGGAATGCAAAAATTATGATGTAGATTTGCAACTAATCATGAAATTTTAATCAAAGTCACAAGGCACAAACCTACTATTGCTTTGCGGAATTCAATTGAAAATTTAGAACATCAATAACAAACATGAAATGAGAAATAACACACATGCACATAGTATTTTTCCAGGGGAAAGTAATCTACTAAAAACCCCTTTGCCTACTTGCATTAATATGATGAATAGAGATGTATTACAATTGCTTTCTCAATCCGAGCTCAACCTGCAAGTGAATAACCTATCTCTCTGCTCATTGGGAAAATCTAACCCATAATTAGTCAAATTATTCCTCTACTTGAGCCCCTATTTCCTTTTGCAATTCCTTGAGAAATTAGGCCCCTATTATTTAGGAAATTCCTCAAATTGATTGCACAATTCCCAAGGTAGATCATCTGACTGCATGCAACACTTGTACACTCAAGACTAATCTATAACTGATGTTACACTGCCTTGGAATCTCCATCACAATCGGGGAACTTGAATTCTCTGCATCCACTAGCTATTTTTCACTAATTGGTCAGATAAATGCATGATCACTGGGTTAGACTAAAGTTCCATTGCACAACTGACCTTCCACTAGTTCCTCCAATAGTTAGAACTAGTTTAACTGAAAACATCTTGAAATAACTGACCTTGATTGCTACAAATTATCAATCAAACATGCTTAAATAAATTCTAACTCCTCTAACTTGAATATATTGAGATAATTGAGTGAAAAGAGCCATGTAACCTTAGTTAACTACATCCAAGTTGTATGCTGATGTGGAAATTCAAATTTTCCCAATTTGACCAAGGCAAAATCAAATTGAGAATTTCTTACTGCATTTTTCAGCACTCCCTCTTAGCAAGAAAGGGATTATCAACCACACCTATCCTGCACATGTGGAACTCAAACTTCCCTCTTGATAAGGCCTTTGTCAAAATTTCAACACCTTGTTCCTCTTTTGGAATGTATTGTAGAAAAATTATCCGCCTCTGCACACAGTCCCATAAATGGGGATACCATATATCTATATACTTGGATCAATCTTGAAATACATGATTCACACAAGGCTTGATGCAACTCTGATTATCAAAATATATCACAGTTGGATCCGTCATCTGACCAAACAGTGCCACAAGTATCTTTCTCATCCACATCGCCTCACATGCTGCTTGGATTACAACCATGTATTCAACTTCTGCGGAGTTGAGCACCATATATCTTTGCTTCTTGTTATACTAAGAAATTGCCATGGACCCAAAAATGAAAATTTCGCTTGATGTACTCTTTTGGTCTAATGGACTCCCCACCCAATCTGCATTTGTGAAGCCACACAACTTCAATCCCTCTGTCCATCTCTACCATAGTCCAAACTGGGTAGTGCCTCTGAGGTACCATAAAACATGCTTATCTGCCTTCCAACATAATTTGGTTGGCTTAACGATAGCTTGGCTCAGCTGGTTGACTGCATATCGCATTTTTGGTCGTGTGTTCACAAGATACATTAGTGAACCCACCAACTTCCAATAAATGGTAGCATCCACTTCCTCACCTAAAGTGGTATCCTCCTTCCTCTAGTTGGTCACTAGAGGTGTCTCCATGGGTTTACAACTCTCCATGCGAAATATCTGTAGCATCTCATTTGCATACTTTCCTTGAGACATAAGTAGTTCCCCCTTTCCTTTCCATACTCCCAACTCAAGGAAGTAGTGCATGAGACCCATGTCCTTCATTTCAAATTCCCTTGCAAGGTACTCCTTGCAAGACCTGATCAACTTCTCATCACCAGCAAAAATCAAATCAGAAACATATAAGACAATAATAATAAATTTACCTTCTATAAAGATGTTATAGAGGTTTGCATCCACTTCTCTTTTGGTGATTCCCAAACAAGTGAGATAATTGTCCATCCTAGTGTACCAAGCATGGGGTGCTTGTTTGAGACCATAAAAAACCCGCTTGAGTCTGCACACATCAGACTCTCGATCACATGTGTCAAAACCTTCTGGTTTCTTGATGTACACCACCTCCTCAATAACCCTATTGAGAAACGCTATTTTTACATCCATTCAGTGGATCTTCCACCCCATTTGTGTAGCCAGTGCAAGAATTGATCTAATGGATGAGTACCTTTCTACAAGATAAAAGGTCTCCTCATAGTCAATTCCCTTGACTTGAGAGTACCCCTTGGCCACAAATCTGGCTTTATACTTCTCTATGCTTCTATCTACTGCATGATTCACCTTGAAGATCCATCTTGAACCCTCAATTAATTTATCTACTCGTCTTGGGACCACTTCCAAAACATTGTTCTTTACAATGGATTTGTATTCCGACTCCATTGCATTAACCCATACAGGTTGCTCCACTGCTTCCTCGAAAGAGGATGGCTCAGTATATACAAGCTTAGTCATTAGATCCATGTAGCTAGTGTACCATTCAGGTGACCTTCTCTGCTTGCGCAAATTTGAAGGAGCTCCCATATTCTCCCTAGCATCTTGCACAAGTCTATCAACTTCCCTAGTCCTTTTTATGCCTTCTATGGATGGTTATGCTTGAGTGGAGGTCTCCACTCTCCGCTCCTCAATTTTTGGCTACTCCATAAATTCTTGAGGTTCCTCCTTTGGAGCTAAAATCTCCTCTTCTAGTGGGATTTGAAGCTCCCTCTCAAGAGAGCATCACATCGCTTTATCCTCATCAAATTTTACATCCCTTTTCACAATTGTCATTTTGAGGGATGTAAAATACACATGGTATTTGTGAGGAGTTTCTATGTAACCCACAAATACCCTTAATTCTACTATTGGCTCAAGATTATTCCTTGATTCTTTGGAGACACAACAGTAGACAGAGGCTCCAAAAAACCTGAAGTGCAACACATTTGACTTTCTCCTTGAGAAATCCCCCTTCGATGTAACCATGCCCAAAATATGATGAGGAATTTAGTTCTACAAATATACAGTTGTGTTGCATGCCTCTACCCACAAATGTAGTGGTAGGCCTTGGTGATGCAACATAGCCCTCGCATATCCCACAATGTTATGTTTCTTTCTCTCAGCCACCCCATTCTGCTATGGGTTGTGGGGTGTTGTCAACTCTCGTCGAATGCCTTCTTTTGCACACTTTTTTTTGAATTCATTCGATACGTACTCACCTCCATTATCACTCCTAAGAGCCTTCACCTTCTTACTAGTTTCTTTCTCAACTAGTGCCTTGAATTCTACGAAATTGGAGAATGTATAATCTTTCTTCCGCATGAAGAAGATCCAACACTTTCATTACAAGTCATCAATAAAAATGAATTTTTTTTTTTTCTAGTAGTGGAGGATGTTGATAAAGGTCTAAAAACATCAGAGTGGATCCTTTCCAAGACTGCACGAGCTTTGCTATCCCGATCATAGTATTTGTAATTTTTATATTTCCTCATGGTACATCCTTTGCATAAATCTTGCTGCTCAAGTTCTCCTTTGGGGAGGCTAATGGTCATTTGTTGCATAATCTTCAAGGTGCCATGATGCAAATGGCCAAGTCTTCTGTGCCAAATTTCACTAACATCACGACCCTTCACCTTCTCCACCTTATTGCTTAATGCAACATAGCCTTCCACATATAGCTTATACAAGTTCTTCAAATGAACCCCAATCTGTTTCACCTGTCCCGTGGCTATGTATCTCAGGAATGATTTTTCTGAAGATCACATCATAACCACGATCTTCCAAAACTGCAACAACGATGATATTTTTCTTTAGGCTTGGAACGAACATGACATCATTGATGCTGAGAGGGGAGCTCTACTCCCTCTGAAAGGTGACTATACCAATCCTGGTTTCATTGTACCTTCCGTCGTCCCCCAGCTCTATGTGCATATGGATATATTTCTCCTCTAGGTCACTAAAAAACTCTCTACACCCTGTCATAACACAGTTACAGATCAAATGAGAAAATTACATGGTACCCGTTTTTTTGAGGTAGAAAAAAAACACCTAATTTTGAAAAGTGGTGATGAAGAATCAGCTTTTTTGGAGCATAGTTTTGGCACTTTAAATTTTCTTATGACTATTTCTTTTTTTAAATGTCATGATTTTCATGTCGATTTTGAAAAGTGGTGATGTAGAATCACCCACTTCTTTTTAGAGAGTTGATTTTGACACTACATTTTCTAATGTTTTCTTCTTCCCCGAGATGTTTATTTTTAAGTGTATTTATGTGCTTTTTTTTTTTAAATTTTTTTGTAATGAAATCTTCATTTTTTCACATAGTTAAAAAAATAAAAAAAGGGTCAATATTTTAAATTTAGGATTTTCCATATGTTTATGTATTGTTAATTAATATTTCAATGCACATCAAATAATTGTCGCTAAAAAACCAATATTTTTAATCATATGAAAAAAATACACATTTTCAATATGTTAAACGATTTGTTTAAAAAAATATGTTAAACAATTTTTTTTGGGAAAATCTTAACAAAAAAACTTTAAAAAATAGCATTTTTTATGAATTTATGTCAAAAATTAATAGTAATCATAGGTTTTTTGCAAAAAATAAGGATTTTTATCATAAAATCTCAAAGTCTAGGCATTACAAATAAAACTGATTAATAGCTCTCAAAATTGAGCTTTATTTGGAAGCATAACTTAAAGCTAATCCATAATATCAAATAATCCATGTTCAACATCTTCTAGAACATCATTAATGTCTTGTTCCACAACATTTTCTGCTTCATTTTGGTCATTTTGGTCATTGTCATATTCTAATGGATCTTTCATGTCTGCAAATATTTTGAAGCGCCCTTTTACAATCATTCCATATAACGGTGTTTGAGGTTCCTTTTCCTTTTTTGCCACACGTGATTCATTAAAATCCCCTTTCCTCAAACCAACTTCTTGCATTGCATCTAGAACGAATTGAAGAGAATTAATTCTTTGCTGAATAAATTTGCATTGCACCGAGTCTTTCTCAATGGAAATGCAATCTCTTCCTTTTTTTAGGCAACATGCTAGCATTGTACCTAATCATCAAGAAAAAAATAAATAATTAAGAAAATTAGTATAAATACATAAAAACTAAAAAACAAAATATTTAATTCAATTTTATATAATAAAACGTACCTGAACCTAAGAATAAATCCAAAAGCCAATCACCTTTAGTTGAACATGGATCTATAAGATAGTTAATTAATGTTTGCAGTTTTTGATAATTGTTAACTATATCTCCTTTTGCATCTTTATCCTCATATGTTAGTTTTCTTACAACAACATCATGAACCAATACTTGAATATGACTCTTTCCAACTACTTGATTCAAAAGAATAGGCCTATAGATATTCTATTTTGTCCAACATTCAACATGGATGAACTCAAAATAATTTATAATAGGCTGATCCTCGGAAGAAACAAAATTTGACTTCTACCTATAACATAACATAGTAAAAGTTCAATTGAATTGTACATAAATAATTTTTTTTAACACTAATCGAACATACAATTTCAATGTCTTACCATGTAAGCTGCATCCTTGAGTTTGTTTTTCCCTTGAAGCTTGTTAATACCATTGCAAATTGTGTGTCTGAATGAAATGTCACAAATCTCCATAGTGGTGATGTTGTGCCTGCTTGAAATCTCGTAACCACTTTACTAAAAGCTTGATAAGTATATGGTTCAATATCATATTCAATGTCTGGGAAATTAAAACCATAAGGAATATCTGTAATAACTAGGGCATATTTCCTTTTAGTTATGACTTTTGCAATGTCTTCACAATAACCTAGTATTATTTGATATTGGATACTATCGAGCCCATTCCAAATGAAATTATTAATAGTAGGATAAATTTCAACATTTATAAGACATTGCTTTTTCATCTTTTCCAACTTAAGTTTTTCAATAAAGCTTTTGAAAGTATCTGGTACTCCATTTGCATCCTTATTCGACATCTTTAATGGCATAGTATATATATATATATATATATATATATATATATACATCCTTATTCGACATCTTTAATGGCATAGTATATATATATAAGATAAAAATAGCTTACATATGAATAAAATGAATGTATAAATCAACATACCTTATTGAATGCAATATACAGATCTTTAAGTGTTGCTGTAGAACTTGATTCTGGGTAGTTATGCACAACATCATCCTAACTATCTTCATTTAACATTTTAACCATATGTTGTTGTATTTTCATATAAATCTTCTAACTGAATAAATCAAGTTAAAACTGTTAATATAGTGATATGTATAAAAAATTCTACCAACAACAATATGTTTTATTTAAAATAAAATTATAATCAAAAGAAAAGTACACATAATTCAACAAACTTACTTTTGAAATTCTGCGCACATCTCCTCCATTGATAATTCACCTGACTTCACATGGGATGGTATTGATTTAACTAGTTTATCATCCTTCAATCCTTGCACTGTTCTGCAAGGTGTGATAATCATATCCTCTAGAAGTTGCTTCATTTCAGGACATGTCTTACTATTGGTACATATTATGGGTCTACACTTTTTAACCTTTTGAATTTTTATGGAGATATTCTCCCACCGCTCAAAAATATCATCAATCAATTCTTATATCTCCCCAGTTTTAAATTCCAATTGAAAAATGTTATCCATGCTTCTGAATATTTTTGAATGCATTTTTCCATCCTTTTGATTTGATTTTATCATCAATTTGATAACATATTTCCTTTTAAACATTCCTTCCAAAAGATTAGACTGAATTTTGCCTTATCCCCACCACATTTTTCTATGAATTTATTATGAATAGATATGACCCTTTGGATGAAAGTCATTTTCATTATGTACTCATTATCTGCATTATGATCCCATGCTAATAAATTTGATTTTGTTTCTGTTAAATCAACGTAAATGATGCATTTCACTGTTTGGTAAAGACAGTTATTGGGATATTCCTCAATCAACTATCTTTTAGCCTCTAATGAATAGTTCCCTCCAATTACATAATATTTATAATCAAAACATTGTGTCTTGTCAAATGCTTGTTTGTTGGGAACCTGACCTGGATCAACAAGAAGCACATAATCCACCATATGCACATATGAATTGAAACTGAACAATGTTTTCAGATTATGTACATGTAGGTGATGTGCCTTTCTAATTTGATATTGAGTTTGTCTTCATCCAATCTATAGAATTGACTGACATTAAGCTCAAATGTTTGGCCACCATAATTAATTTATTCTTCCTCAACTCAGATCGAATGACATTTTGTTTTGTTTTAATAATGCCATCCTCTGACTCGACACCTGGTGTTATGATTTCTCTACTTTCTTTAGAGATTTTAGTTTGTTCTTCATTGTTGCTCATGACTTTTACAAGTTGACCAAAATTTGATTTCTTCTTCTTATCGGCTAATGTATCCTTTTTTTGATAAACAAGCTCTTCATCATCATCTAGACGAGATAAATCTTTGGCCATTTTTCTTTTTGGTGTTTGATTTGTTTTCTCCTTTTGCACAAAAGATCTAATCTCCTCCTCACTAATGCAAACATAATTTTCAGATTCATCTTCCATATTTTCAAAAGCAACATTTTTAGGTTTACTAGATTGACCCACCTTAGTGAGTCTTTGTTGATTCCCTCTTTATACTACTGCAGTGTCAAGAGCTATTGATCTTTGCTTCATTATCCTTTCTTCTTTAGTCTTCGTGTGGAAAGTCTTGATCATAGTCATAACATTTGGATCCATATAATAAATACCCTCATTCATGTTGGAAATAGGCTCAACAAAATCCCGTGAAACAAAATAAAATATGTCAATGATTAATAATTTATATAAAATTGAATGATCCTTTCAATAATGCATAACACAAATATAAATAAGCAAACTTACTATGTTATTTGCATTGTTGCTTACGATTTCTGTACACAACTTTGTAGATGTTTCATCTGTGTCATACTTGACCTTTGATAGACGATATCTAACCTTTTCATGTTTATTAGTCATTCTTGCAAGAAGATAAATAGTGTTTGTATTTGGCACCAAACATATGGCTCGTACTTTTCCCATCACCACATATGATTCACCTAAGTGAATCATACCACAAAACATATAGATATGTATACCATCACCGGTTTCATTGTTTTCAAGATACCATGAAAAATCTATTTTATTTATTTCCTCTGCATTCTTCCATTAAAAAAAAAGCTTGATTGTACTTGATGAGCCACTTGCTTGAATTTTATTACATTTTTCAATTTTTGTGTGTTCAACAGTTTTCATAGTGTGTCCATCAATATTCTTAGTGCATCCAACAGTATCCATAGTGCGTCCAAGTGCAACTTTAGATTTGGCAATTGATGCCCTTGGTCCAGAAACATTCACAAAAATCTTATTTGATGCCATCTTCCTGATATATATATATATATATGTTAATGAAAAAAACACATATCCTAATTAATCAATTTTTTATTTTATTTTTATTTTTATTTTTAAGTTTGGCAATATAAATTTAAAATTAATGGAAAATTAATTCCTATAAAATAGTTTTAAAAAGAAATACAATTTATTTGTAAAACCATATAAATTTAAATAGAAAAAATTAATTATATAATTTTTCATAATATAACTATATATTTTTAAAATTATAAAAACATATATATATATATATATATATATATATATATATATATATATATATATATATATATATATATATATATATATATATATATATATATATTTCATTTAAAAACAAATAATTTGAAAAATTACACACACACATAAAATTTAATACTTTTTTTAAAATTATATATATATATATATATATATCTCTCTCTCTCTCTCTCTCTCTATATATATATATATATATATATATATATAGGATATTTTTTAAACAATTAAAAAAAAACAAAAATAATTTTAAACATTTTTTAATATTAAGTTTTTTTAAAAACAATTAAAGAAAATAAAATTTAATTTTAAACATTTTTTAATATTAATTTTTTTTTTAAATTTTTTATTAATTCATTTAAAAAAATAATATATATATATATATATATATATATATATATATATATATATATATATATATTTTAAATTTTAAAAGTATTTTGATATCAAGTTAAAAAAAATTTCACACCCGCTGGGGGCTGGCTAGGCGGCACTATGGAGCATTGCCCGGCTGGGCAGTGCTCCATGGCTGCTCTAGTTGGGCGGAGGTCGATTCTCGGAATCGACCTCTACCTGGCTGAGGGCTAGAGGCTAGCTAGGTGGCCCTATGGAGCACTGCTCCGACCCCCGCGGAGAAAAAAAAAAAAAAAAACTACATTTAATTTGAAAAATATGTATATTTATTTTTTTAAAATTGCAAGCAAAAAAATTAATTTATTTTTTCTTTAATTTTTTAAATCGCATTATATATTTTAATTATTATTATTATTATTATAATTTTTTTTTAACAAAATATAGATTTTTTTTAATCTTTTTTTTTTGTATATATATATATATATATATATATATATATATATATATATATATATATATATATATATATATAATGCAATTAAAAAAAAACAAAATTAAAGAAAAAAAATTTAAATTTTTTTGTTTGCAATTTTAAGAAAAATATATAAAAAAAATATAACTATTTTTTTATGTGCATGGTTGTTTTTTGGTTTTTTGTTTAGTGGAGGAACTCAACAATCCTAAAAAAGATATTTTTTTTTCTAAATTTTTGTCCTAAAAACCTTACAAATTTGAGTTTTATTTATTTATTTATTTTTATTTTTATTTTTTTATACGCTATTAAAAAAAATGGTTTTGGAACATAAAAACCATAAAAAATAGTTTTGGAAAATGAAAACTATTAAAAAAACATATTCTCCCCAAATTCATCTTTAAATGGTCAAAATAGAAGGAAAACTAACCTTTCAAATGCGAAAAAATCCCATTCAATGTGTTAGTAGTGCCAACGCAACGCCTACACAAAATTGCTCCAACAAAACCCATAAGACTTGATGTGATGCGAGGAATAGAAACAATGATTGTTATTATATAGCGAAGATTGTGCAATTGCTTTAGTGTTTCATGAATGTGGGATTTAAATTAAAATTAAGAAAATTAATATGTAGTGAATATTATAGGTTTATATTAACTTTTATTCAATGTCGGCAAAAAAAAAAAAAAAAAAAAAAAAAAATTTCGATATGTAGTTAATGTTAAATCATTTAATTAAAAAAATTATTTTAGTTTGGAAGGAATGCGTGATAGGAATATTTTTGTGGATATTTTAAATAGAAAGTAGGGTGAAATATTTCAAGACCAGTAGGTGAGTAAAATGTTTGAAATACATTTTAAACGAATATTTTGGGGGGGAATATTTAAAACAAAAATTTTGGAGCGAAATTTTTTGGGGGGAAACTTTGGAGAGAAAAGTTTTAGCGATAATTTTTGGGAGGAATTTTAGAGGGAAATTTTCAGTCTTTAAGCTATATATTGTCATTAGGAGAGAGTGCATTTGTATCATTCAACATCTTCTTGTTGAAAGTCATGGGTTCTTATGATAGTGAAGTTTTTCTTTCTACGACATCAACATCTTTGTCACGCAACAACTCTATTCATATTGATGAATATAACAGGAGTTAGTTCACCATGAATAGAGAGTCAAATTTTCGACTTGTTCGTAATCCTAAGGATGATGAGAACAAAATTTATGAAGGGCAACAAAAAGAAATTTCTGTAAATCGAGAGTTAGTTATTCCACTTAGTCTTAATCCTAAGGATTATGAGAGTGCCAATGATGAAGAATTTCGAGTCAAAATATCCACTTCATCCTAATCCTAAGGATTATGCGAGCACCATTGATGAAGGGGGGAATGAAGAATTTCCCGAGTTAAAATATCCACTACGTCCTAATCCTAAGGATGATGTGAGCACCACTAATGAAGAGGGGAATGAAGAATTTCCAGAGTAAAAAAATCCACTTCGTCCAAATCCTAAGGATTATGCGAGCACCACTAATGAAGAGGGGAATGAATAATTTCCAGAGTCAAAATATCGATTTCGTCCTAATCGTAAGGATTATGATAGCATCACTGATGAAAGGGGGGATGAATTTCCAGAGTCAGAATTTCCACTTCATTCTAATGCTAAGGATTATGCAAGCACCACTGATGAAGGGGGGGATGAAGAATTTCCAGAGTCACATTTTCCACTTCACCATAATCTTAAGGATTATGAGAGCACCATTGATGAAGGGGGGGATGAAGAATTTCCAATAAATAGAGATTCAAAGCGTCCACTTATTCCTAATCCTAAGGATTATGAGAGCACCAATGAGGAAGGGGAGGGGCAGGATGAAGAATTTATAGTGAATAGAGATTCAAAGTTTCCACTTAGGTATAACCCTAAGGACTATGAAAGCACCACTGAGGAAGAGGATGATGAAGAGTTTCTCGCAAATGATATTTTTAGAGGCACAAATATGAATAATGCATTTTCTCTGAGTGAGCGTTTCAAAGGCACTCATGGTGATGAAGAATTGAATCCTCCAAGGGAAGATTTTGAAAGCCTGGATGAAGATGGTGAATAATTGCATATGAATCAGGGTTTCAAAAGCGCAGATGATTCTTGTGAAATTTTGTCTTCAAGTGAGGATGGTAATGAATATTTTCCAAGCAATGATGCTGATGAATTGCTTTACTATGTTCAGAATGATGATAATGAGGATAATCCTAATGGTGATGAAACTGATTCTACAAAGGATAATGGAATGATGAAGCCGTTGCAAGCAAATATTGTAACTAGGAGTAGGAGTAGACCTTTTCATATCAATTAAAAATATTCCAGTTATACAAGGGTTATGACAACATATCTCACAAGAAGAAGTTTTTTCGTTCATTTGATTTCAAGTGAATGTTGTCGAAAGGATTGTTTGAAACAGATGGATTTCAACTATGCTTTGGAGAAAAGGAAAAGGTATTTGTCAATGAATAAAAGGATGAAAAATTCATATTTAGTGGGTTGCATGCAATCCACACTAGTAGATTATGATTATCATATTGGGAATTATTGCTTTTGCAGAAAGGATTTCAAAATGTTGCATTCAATTGGTAATTTCGTTTGTCAAGAATCCAAGATAGAATAGAAAATGATCCCACATATTATTCAGAAGTATGTTATAAACGAGAGGTTGGGCCGTTAAAAAATAATGCTATGTCATGGATGAAATACTTCTTTTCAAATCATGGAGAGTGTATTCCAAATAAAGACACAATACATATTCCACATAATTTCTCAAGACGAGAAATCTAAAACTTATACAAAGAATATGCAAAAGGCACTGAAGGAGTTGGTAATTTTATTACATATTCATATTTTACAAGGGTATGAAGAACGAATTCAACAATGTTAGCATTCCTAAGAAGACAAGGATGGGGGTTTGCAGTACATGTGCTTATCTTAAAGAAAAAAGAGATAAATGTCAAGGGGCAGAAATATGTATGCATTCATAAAATTATTTTAAAAAATTGGATAGTTATCAACTATGAAAATATATTTATTCATCTGTTTCTTTTATTTTATGTGCATATTCCATTGTCAAAACACTTCAAGAGCATCACAATTAGCAAACAAGTGAAAGACAAAAATTGTATAAACATCGAAAGAAGTGTTATGATAATCCAAATAAATATTTGGGTTTGAAAAATTATGGTATAGACCAAAAGAAAACACTTCTGCCAAATTTTGTCCGCACACCAAAAAAATTACAGGAGGAAAATTTCGTTCAGTTTCACTTGGTTGTTTGTATGGTCTTTAATGCGAAGATGTTGCCAAGGGTTTACTTCATAGCTCCAAATATTCACAATGATGAAAATATGACCATAACTATAATCCATGATATGGTTACTCATTGGTATGGTATTCTTCCGGAAGTTCTGTATGTACAATTAGACAACACAAGCTGTGAAAACAAAAATCAAGTTGTTTTTGGGTATCTAAACGTGCTCGTTGAATTGGGAATTTTTAAAAATATAAAGGTTGGTTTGCTTCTTGTTGGGCATACTCATGACCATATTGATCAAATGTTCAGTCATTTTTTAGTAACATTGAGGAGGAAAGTTGTTGGGAGCTTGCCATCATTAATTGAATGTATTAAGAAATCATACATTTCAGATCCTATTTTTCATGTGTTGGAAGAAACTATTGACATGCAAAGGTTTATTATGGGATTGCATGGTGAGGAGAAATGCATCGAACAACTTAATGACATTAAATTCCAACATCAATTTCATATAAAAAAAATTGATGGGATAACATTTATATCGGGCAAGAAGTATTAAATGTTGTAGAATGGGGGCCATCATCAGGTTTAGAATTTTTGAAGTTCATTCAAGAGCGTCCAATATTTGCATCAAAGGTCTTGTTATTACAATCAGTTGCTGTTTTGAGATTGCAACAAGATGATGAGATTAGTGGAAAGAAGTCGCCTTCACTAAGTGGGCCCGCAGGCTATTTTTGGCGCAAAGTCTATTTTTAGACATGTCGATCATATTCTATGAGTTGCAGGATGCTATTTGTGGATGGTTGGTCAAGTTGGAAAAATAGATGGACTTCTATTTTTAGACATATTGGGCGGAATCTATTTTTAGATTGCCGGTCTAAAAATAGATATGTCAAATATTATTAGCTCTTAATAATATTTGGACTATAAACATTATCTTATTCTCTTGGAGCACTTCAGTTAAGTGCACAGATGTGGCACAGGAGCTGACAGAAGGAATTACGCTATTCCTGAGGGTTAAGTGGAGCTATTGCATGGAGACTTCGGTTAGAACTCATGTGAGAGAGTTTGGTGGAGTTGATTGAGGAAGTTAATGGAGTTGTGTTCAGTTTAACTAATCTAAACATAGTTGAGCTAGTTGTATCTAGTCTAGCTGATTGATACACTAGTGAGAGTGGTGTGAATTAATTATTAATTAATTCACTAATTATAAAATCATTAATCAACTAAAGAATACATCAGTTAACTTCAGTGCATGGACAGTTTCAGTGGAGACCAGTGCAAAGATAGGTGAAAGGGCAAGTGTGACTATCGGTTGTGACTATCTTTGTTGCATGAATTGCAACAACCGGTGATTGGAGATGCCAATGAGGATTGCGCGGTGAGCGGGGCTATCAAGTGGCAGAGATTGGAGCATGTGATTTTCTAGATCGGGCTTGATTAGTGTGTAGCAATTGGAGATTGTACTGAGAGCTTGTGAGGAGCTTTGTATGATGATTGTTACATGATATCTATGACATATAATATACAGATAGTTTGGGGTTTTCAGCTTTTCAGCTTTCCCATAAAATACTGTGTTCATATGTGTGATTGTTTATGGTTTTAATGTGTGCATGCGATTGTTTTTATTTCCGCAGCTAATGATCAATGGTAGAAGAGATTGTGTATTGTGCATGAAGTTAAAATAGTGTGTGATTAGGAGAATCTCGTTGTATAACATATCGGTTATCAAATTTCTACATGGTATCAAAGCGATATTGATCATTGGAGCAATTGAAAAACATTAAAGCGGTTGAGTTTTGAGCTGGTGGAATTCGAATTTGCAGCAGTGTTTTCTTGGTATCGAAGTTGAGATGTCTTTCAACGGATTGCGATTGGAGTATGCCCTTGAGGGAAGCTCGAATTATATTGCATGGAAGGACAGGATGGAGGCGGTGCTGGATGAAAATGGGTTGAAGGAGTTCATAGATGCATAAATTCCAAAACCTACTTCTAGCGATGCTGCCGTACTTGACGCATGGCAAAAGAAGATAGCAAAGTGTCGAAGGATTCTGTTGGAAGGTGTGAAGGATCACATAGTGTCCAGCCTTCATGGTAAAGCTTCTCCATTCTTGATGTGGAAAGCTTTGACAAATTTATTTCAAAGCAAGAGCGACCAGAGGAAGTTGGCGCTCAAGGATAAACTCAGGAACATAAAAATGGAGAAAGGCGACAATATGCCCAAGTACCTCACGAAGTTCATCCAATGCAGGGATGAGCTGGGAAGTGTGGGGGTTACTGTTGATGACGAGGACTTGGTGAGCTTTTCTCTCCTTGGGCTTCCAAAGAGTTGGCATTCCTATCGGGACTTTGTCAATGGTCAGGAGAAATTTCCAGGATGGGAGCGACTTTGGTCGGATCTTGTGCAAGAGGAGATAAGGCGGAGTACCAAGGACAGATCTTCATCAAAGAACTCAGATGAAGAAAATTGCGCTTTGTAAGTCAAATCAAGGAAGGGGAAGAGCAAGAAAAATGCTTCTCAATCCGGTGCGAAAGGCAAGAAGCAGAATATGTCCAAGGTGAAGTGCTTTCACTGTCACCAACACAGACATTACGCCACTAATTGTCCACAGAAGAAGAAAAATAAGCAGGCTGCTGGATTTGCAGCTGGAGAGGCCTTAGCCTCACAATTTGAGCTGTAATTTTCGCTGATCGCATGCTTGGTCTCAAGTGTGATGGGTTCAGTGTGGTTTCTTGACAGTGGTGCATCTTTTCATATGACCGAAGACAAATATTTATTTACTGATCTGGATGAGAAAGATCTTGGAGTGCACATCGAGATGGGCGATGATGGTAGATACAGTGTGACCGGTATCGGTACCATTTCCTTTGAGAGGGAGTCTGGTAAACCCTTCGTATTGAAGGAAGTGATGCATGTTCCAGGATTGAAGAAGAATATTATCTTTGTGGCCATGTTAGAAGACAAGGGATATGATGTTGTCTTTAGCGAGGGAAAGGCTTTCCTGCGCAGTAAGGCAATTGGTGAAACCCGGAGGATAGGGGTTCGAGTTAAGAACCTTTATCAGTTCTAGGTAGATGGCTGCGCAGCAATGGAAGGCAAGGCAGAAGGAGTGGTGAGCCGGGGTGATGGTGAGCTGTGGCACAGGAGATTGGGCCACCTTCACCATGGAGCTTTAAAAATTTTGCAGCAGATTTATATCGGGTTTCCCAAAGGTACACTTGCGTAGTCAGATCAGTGCAAGGGATGTACTTTGGGAAAATTTGTGAAAGCCACCCTTCACGAGAAGGATAGTCGCACCACGACGATCCTTGAGAGAATTCACATAGATGTGTGTGGACCTTTCTCAGTAGCTTCGACAGCAAAGCACAGGTACTATGTGATATTTGTTGATGATTTTTCTCATAAGTGCTGGATATTCTTCATGCAGAAGAAGAGCGAGACATACTTAAAGTTCTGTGAGTTCAAGGCACTGGTTGAGAAAGAATCGGGGAAGCAGGTGAAGGCTCTTAGGAGTGACAATGGTGGTGAATTCATCTCTGGCGAATTCAAGGACTTTTGCAGCGCAGAAGGAATT
This sequence comes from Pinus albicaulis, assembly GCA_034641835.2. Classification (NCBI taxonomy): domain Eukaryota; kingdom Viridiplantae; phylum Streptophyta; class Pinopsida; order Pinales; family Pinaceae; genus Pinus; species Pinus albicaulis. The sequence continues at coordinate 184,087,059 of CM076573.1, forward strand.
CGAAGAGAGCTCATAGCACCTCATAACCCACAGAAGAATGGGGTTGCTGAGCGAAAGAATAGAACGATCGTGGGTGCTGCACGAGGGATGTTGCATGATCAGGGCCTTCCCATACACTTGTGGGCTGAGGCATGCAACACTGCGGTTTATGTGCAAAACCGTTGTCCTCACAGGATACTTGGCATGAGTACACCCGAGGAGGCGTTTTCTGGTAAGAGGCCTGATATTTCCCATTTGAGGATTTTTGGTTCACCTGTTTACATTCATGTGACGAAGGATGCCAGGAAGAAGTTGGAGCCGACCGCAGAGGTTGGGATATTTGTGGGGTACACTGATACACCCCACAACTATCGTGTGTATTTTCCAGACAGTCGCAAGACTTTTGTGCCACAGGATATCAAATTTCATGAGGAGAAAGCCATGAAGTGTTCGCTTGAGAGGGAGCCACACTTGCATGCAGATGAGGAGCTATGAGTTCCTAAGGATGAGCCTCAGGATGTGGATCAGCCACAAGAGGAGGTTCATGGAGTGGAAGAGACCACTCATGCAGCGCCAACCATCAGAGGGTGGAAGCGCACTACAGAAGCTGAGCGACTGGTTCAAGATGCAGAGAGGATTGTAGGAGCACCTACATCACAGCGCAGACAGAGACAGTCACCTGATCGGTATACTGGATACATGGCTCTTATGAGCAAGTGTATCGTGACAGAGCCATCCTCTTTCGAGGAAGCTGTGGAGGATCCCTCATGGGTAGATGCCATTGTGGAAGAGTATGATTCGATTGTCAGAAACAGTGCATGGGAGATTGTCCCAAGGCCGGAAGGGAAATCAGTGGTAGGTTCAAGATGGATCTACAAAGTGAAGCAAGCAGCTGACGGGAGTGTGGAGAAGTTACAAGGCAAGATTTGTTGCCCGAGGCTTCTCACAGACTGAGGGGATCGATTATGAGGAAACCTTTGCACCTGTCGCAAGGTATTCTTCCATACGGACGATTCTTGCTCTCTCAGCGCAGATGGGGTGGCACATTCATCGGATGGATGTGAAGACTGCGTTCCTCAATGGGGTGATTGAGGAGGAGGTGTACATAGAGCAGCCTGAAGGTTTCGAGATCTTCAGCAGCGAGTCGCATCTGTGCAGGCTCAAGAGAGCACTGTATGGGTTGAAACAAACACCTCGTGCTTGGTACACACGAATAGACAGCTATTTCACCGGACTTGGATTCTCCAAGAGTGAGGCAGATCCGAACCTATACCAGATAGTGGTGGAGGGTAAGTTGCTGATCATTGTACTTTATGTAGATGATTTTATTTTGACAGGTGATGAGCTGTTGATACACTCATGTGGTGATCTTGCAAAGGAGTTTGAGATGAAGGAACTTGACTCTTACATTATTTCACGGGATTGGAAATTTGGCGGTAGAAAGTGATGGACGTTTGTTTCTCAAGGCAAGTATACTCGGGAGATCTTTTGGAGAAGTCCAACATGCATAGTTGCAAGCCTGTTCATACTCCTCTTCCTAGTGGTTGGAGGAAGGAGGATGCTACATCGGCGGATGTAGTGGATGCCACTATTTATCGATAGTTGGTGGGGTCACTTATGTATCTGGTCAATACACGAACCGACATATGCTATGTTGTTAACCAGCTTTCACAAGCTATGGTTAAGCCTACCAAGCTCTTTTGGAAGGTAGGCAAGCATGTATTGAGATATCTCAGAGGCACATCGGGATATGGATTATGGTATAGACAGTTGGATGAGGTGAAGCTGTGTGGCTTCACGGATGCAGATTGGGCAGGGAGCCCAACGGACAGAAAGAACACATCTGGAGGGATTTTCAGTGTCGGGTCGACAACAATTTCTTGGTACGGGAGGAAGCAGAGATCTATGGCACTCGGTTCGACGGCCCAGGAGTATATGGCGACGTTTGGTGCATGCGAGCCTATATATGGATGAGGGAAGATCACGGTGGTTGTTAGGTTCACACTTAGATCCTCTTTGTGATATATTGTGATAATCAGAGTTGCATCAAACTCTCGATTAATCCAGTATTTCATGATAGATCTAAACACATTGACATCCGGTATCATCATATCAGAGATTTTGTGCAGCGGAAGATCATGTTACTTTCTTACATTCCTATGGAGGATTAGGATGCTGATATCTTGACGAAGGCGCTCACCGGGAGCAAATTCGAATACCACAGAGGCAGGATCGGGGTGGCAGATAATCCCTATCTTGTTGAGAGGGAGTGTTGAGATTGCAACAAGATGATGAGTTTAGTGGAAAGAAGTCGCCTTCACTAAGTGGGCCCGCAAGCTATTTTTGGCGCAAAGTCTATTTTTAGACATATGGATCATGTTCTATGAGTTGCAGGATGCTATTTGTGGATGGTTGGTCAAGTCGGAAAAAATAGATGGACTTCTATTTTTAGACATATTAGGCGAAATCTATTTTTAGATTTCCAGTCTAAAAATAGATATGTCGAATATTATTAGCTCTTAATAATATTTAGACTCAAACATTATCTTATCCTCTTGGAGCACTTGAGTTAAGTGCACGGATGTGCTAGAAATTTGAAAGAAGGAGATACCGCTATTCCCAAGGTTAAATACAGACCCTAGTGCATGGATACTTCAGTTACAACTCATGTGAGAGAGTTTGGTGGAGTTGATTGGGGAAGTTAATGGAGTTGTGTTCAGTTTAACTAAGCTAAACATAGTTGAGCTAGTTGTATCTAGTCTAACTGATTGATACACTAGTGAGAGTGGTGTGAATTAATTATTATTTAATTCACTAATTATAAACTCATTAATCAACTAAAGAATACATCAGTTAACTTCAGTGCATGGACAGTTTCAGTGGAGACCAGTGAAGAGGTAGGTGAAAGAGCAGTGTGACTATCAGTTGTGACTATACTGTTGCATGATTTGCAACAACTAGTGATTGGAGATGCCAATGAGGATTGTGTGAGCAAGGCTGGACCAATTCGAGTTCATTCAGAGCCATTCTTCAGCAGTGATTGTGCAGTAGAGGCAGGCTATCAGGTGGCAGAGATTGGAGCATGTGATTTGCTAGATCGGGCTTGATTAGTGTGTAACAATTGGAGATTGTACTGAGAGCTTTGTGAGGAGCTTTGTATAATGATTGTTACATGATATCTATGACATATAATATACAGATAGTTGGGGGTTTTCAGCTTTAATCTTTCCCATAAAATACTGTGTTCATATGTGTGATTGTTTATGGTTTTAATGTACGCATGCGATTGTTTTTATTTCCGCAATTAATGATTAATGGTAGAAGAGATTCTGTATTGTGAATGAAGTTAAAATAGTGTGTGATCAGGAGAATCTCGATGTATAACATATCAGTTATCAAATTTCTACATGCTAAACTCCATAATGCACAAAGGGATAAGAGGGATATAAATTATTCTGAATGTTTGGAGGAAATTAAAAGATGTATTAGAGATACATATGAGTACTTTGATGTTGCTGATTTAGTTTGGTGGGAGTTTTTTTTCAATAATCAAAGTGATATGATTTCAAGATCAATAAATGAGGATACGCTTTTGATGACTCCATTTTTTTGGCCAAAAAATATGCCAAATGAACATGAGGAAACATATATTTTTGAACAACAACAGTTTCAAGGTATTATTAATTCTCCACAAGTAGAGGAAAGAGAAATCTATATTGGTTCTAGAAGATCACGTGTACAACGTGAAGCCATGGAAGACCTTTACAAGAGTTCTGTGCAGGATGTTAAGGAAGGTTGCATGATAGCAGTGTTAGCAAATGAAGATCCACTTGTCTATCCATTATGGGTTGCCAAGGTTATAAAGGTCATTAAAGAAAATGAACATATTACAGTTGTTGAAGTAAATTGGTATGCCACAAGTACCCACCCATTAAATGGTGTGTATAAGCCAGAGATGGTAGTTGAAAAAAAATTGGCAGAAAGAGAAAAAGAAAGGGCACAAATATAAATCGTCACTGCAAAGATGTATTAAAATTGGAGGATGTTGACATACTTGTGTATGACTTCAATTTGACAAAGAGAGGAAATATTTGCTTGAAGACCATAAATATTTTGAAAAAATTGCTGCCGGAACAAATAGTGTTGAGATGGGACTCTACTGAATGTAGTCATAGATCTAGAAGACTTTTGAAATCTGAAATGGTGGGCATGTATGTTGACTCACATGGAGCACTAGTTGATGAAAGAGAAGAATATGGATCATCTTCATCTGCATCCAGTCATTCATATGAAGATGTAGGTTCTAATGGTGTGCCAAAACCTATGACTAATTTTGAATAAATTTCTAAGACATTTTTATGTAATTGATGTTTGCATGGTAACTTGAAATAAATATTTTGACTTCCATATGATCTTACATGAAGTTATGAGTCATTTCTATGTTTTTTCGATTATATGTTTTAATTATGAAGAATTCATCTCTTTAGAATATCCAAAGTGCAACAATGAATTACAAAAATAATTTATGTTATATTCAATATACCAAAGTTGATATTTTTATTAAAAGTAAAAAAAATATTAGAAATTAATGTTTAATTTTTAAATTATGTAGTGATATTATTTATTGTTAATATTTGGTATAAGATACTTTTAAAATTTTTAATTTTTTTATGCCTCGTTGAAAGGGGAAACTTCGTTTTGATGGTTGATTTTTAGGTTTTTGTTGTAATTAAATAAGTTGTCTTAGGCTAAGATTTGATAAGAGATATATTTTTATCCTTTAAAATAAAAATTACTCTTGGAATAATAAAAAATTCATTTACTTGTTCATTTTTAAAAATTGTTTTAGTCATATAATTTGTCCATAATTTCATAGTTCAAATATGTTAGAAACTTAAGATTTAAGACTTGTCAAAATATTAAGGTTTTTTTGCGCTACGATATTTTATCTTTAATTTTATGGTTGAAAACAATTACAATTTTAGGGTTTTTTAGAGTCAAGATATTTTATCTTTAACAAGATATAAGGTTTTCATATATAAGGAGTAAAAATTGTTGGTAATTATAAGGCTTTCATACATGATATTTTTATCTTTAACATCATGTATCAAATTTTTTAGAATTTTGTGATTTTTCAATGTCCTATTATTTTATGTTTAATTCCATTGTTAAAAAGTGTCAAAATTGTGACACGATTTTTTTTTTTTTTCGTTATTCCACCACCAACACTTTCTGTTTCAAGGGTGTTATTTCAATCCTTTTTTCAAGAAAAAAAATGGTTTTTAGCATAATTTAAAAAAAAGGTTGAAATTTGACACTAAAAAGAGCAATGCATTTTGGAATACACACTTTTCATTTTTGAGGTGTTTTTTCATGTTTTTTGAGTTTTTTTGGGTTAGAGTTCTCGTTTTGAGGTAATAGTTCTCATTTGATCATCAACTGTGTTACATGTGGAACGATGCACCTAAGTCCAAGTACCACACATTCCCATCACTGTGCTTGCCATGCATGCAATAAGGGTGAAATCAAGCTCGAACTATGAAGCCAATGCTTCACCTAATGCTCCTCTTGAGGGCTTTTTTATTGCCTTTTTGTGTGGACACTTCGTGGCATACTGATCGAATTCATGGCAATTGAAGCATTTAACTTTGGACAAATATTTATTCTTTCCCCCTTGGATGGATTCTGATTTGGTTTGAGATTTCTTTCCCCTTCTTTCCTTTCCAACCAATGCAAATTTTTCTTCATCCTTGCCCTTGGATGAAGTCCCATCTCTAGTATTCTCTCTTATTTCCTCCTGTACCAAATCAGACCATAAGTGTTCCCAATTTGGTAGTTTCTCTCCTTTGTTCTCCGAATTTCGGTAGCTATGCTAGCTTTTGGGAAGGTCTAGAAGGGCTAGGATTACCAAGTAATCTTCTGCAACATTTACACCAACCCCTCCAAGTTCATCATGAACTTGTGTGAACCTACTTAGATATTGTAGAATAGTGTCATTCTTTTGCATATTTACATTTCAAAGTTTATCCTTGAGTTCCAACTTCCTATGGTCACTAATATTCTTGAGCAATTCTGTGAGTGATTTCCACGCTGTGAATGAGGTTTTTTTTTCGTGGATATTTGAGACAATGTGATCCTGTATTCCATCTAAAATAATTCTCCTCTCCTTGGCCACGCATTTCTTCCACTGAGCAAGGTTTTGGGCATGAGGTGCATGTGGTTTTGCAAAATCTGTCTGATGTATTCTAGCAATCCATTTTCATCCAATACTGCTTCCATGCGATGAAACTAGAGTTACCTTCCAAGGAATACTCTAGCGTCAGCCCGTTGAAGGTCATCTTCCCAACTCTGTAAAGATCCTGCTATAATGAACTGCAAATTCGAGCCTCGTGAGAAACGACTTCGAAATTATTTCTTTAATGTGAATCTTGGTATGATACCATGTAGAAATTATGATGTAGATTTTCAATTGCTCATGAAATTTTAATCAAAATCACAAGACAGAAACCTACTCTACTGCTCTATGGAATTCAATTCACAATTTAGAACTTCAATAAAAAATGTGTAATGAGAAATAACACACATCCACATATTATTTTTTGAGGGGAAAGAAATCTTCTAAAAACCCATTTTCTTGCTACCATTAATCTAATGAATAGAGACGTATTACAATTTCCAGCTCAATCTGAGCTCAACCTGCAAGTGAATAAACTATCTCTCTACTCACTGAGAAGCTATGACCCAGACTTAGTCAACTTCTGCCTTTGTTTTGAGACCCTATTTCATTGTTCAACTCCTTGAGAAATTAGGCCCCTATTATTTAGGAAATTCCTCAAATTTACTGTGAAATTCCCAAGGTTGATCATCTGACTGCATGCAACACCCGTACACTCAAGACTAGTCTACAACTGATGTTACGCTTCCTTGCAATCTCCTCCACAACTGTGGAAATCAAATTCTCTGCATGCACTAGCTATTTTGGTTTGATTGATCAGTTAAATGGATGATAACTGAGTTATAATGAAGTCCCACTGCACGACTAACTTTGCAATAGTTCCTTAAATATTTAGAACTAGTTTAACTGAAAATAACTTGAAATAATTGACCTTGATTGCTACAAATTAGGAATCACACATGCTTAACTGAACTCTAAATTCTCTAAGTTGAATTTAATGAGCTGAATGAGTGACAAGATCCATGTTAACTCAATTAAATGCATCCAAGTTTTCCGCTGATGCATAAATTAAAATTTTCCCAATTTGACCAAGGAAAAATCAGATTTATGATTTCTTGCTACATTTTTCAACAAGGAAAATGTGGCTCCGTGTAAAAATTTCAATGCATTTGAGAAAGGAAATGGATCTCAACATTTGGAGTAGCAGAAAAAAGGAAATGTCAGATAACCATTACGGTGTTGAACTTGTGGTGGAGATCATCATAGGAAGGATTTCCTTTTGTATCAAAGTGGCGCGGCAGAAGCGTGACATGTCTTAGATATATAGTGCTTAGGAGGTGAAAAAAATTGGGGATGTAGGTCAAAGCATTCCCCAGATCTATGTAGCAGTGGATAACATGTAGGAAAATCATCAGGCATCCATTATTGAGATAGAAGGTGGAACCAAAGGGAGAGTTCTAGGTAGAGCCTCAATGCATCCTATAGTGGAATAATCTCATGTTCCAGGATCGAGAAATAGAGAAATTTAAAGTGCATAGAAGCACTTGGGGGCCAAGGAAGCTACAAGAAATATGGTTGATCAGATGTAGGAATAATAATTGGTTTCTAGTTATAGAATAATTCATCAAGGGAATTGGAATCCTTTGAGAGATGATATGTGCAGGTGTTTAGTTGTAGGGAAATGTGTTGGGTACAACAGGGTAAGGTAACTGGTATATTGTTATATTTATTAATGCACTAACAATTATGTGTTTATGGTAGTATGATGTAGGGATTTTCATATAAAAAGAGACTACCATAGATATTAAAGAAGAATCAGGCTGAGATTTTACTTATGAACCCTTGGAAGCGCTGGGAGAGCATGGGGGTTGAGTCATGGTGTCTGTTGAAAGTCTTGTGCTTTTAGTGTTTTGTGATTTTTTTATGCTTGATTTGCGGTTTTGACTGTGACTGGTGCATGGCCATGCCACTTTGTTTGTGGTGTTGTATTGTTGTTTGGTTTTCCATGTTTTCATTATCTTGTCTTCTTGTTCTTGCCTTTTATGTTTTGAGGGTCTTGGGATTTGGTTGGAGAAATAAGAATTTAATGGAGCTCGGGGAGAGCTGAGTGAAACCCCACAAGAAATATAAGACCCAGATGAAGCCTGATGCATGAATAAAGGAAAAATGAAGGCAATATTATGATAGTCAACTGAGCTGGTTTGATCCATTGGGGTAAATGGACAGTGGCAGGACAATCATGAGAAAGCTAACCAAAGAAAGGTAAAGTAAATGGATTCGAGGTACCAAATGCCTTGGATAAGTTGAGAACTGTTGTTCTTAATATTTTTCATATTTTGCACGGATAAAGGAAGTTATCTAAACCTTTACCTTATGAACACTGGTATTTGTGTTGTGATCAAGATTATGCTAGCATTTATATATATGTGTGTGTGAATTCCATTATCTGACAGGGTCGTCAGGGATCATTCTTGTGGAAGAATGATTGCTTTATGCAGGTGAATGGCTTGAAAATGTTCCTAGTTTTATGAGGGTCAAGTGAGAAGAGTAGTCCTGAAATTTCAATTAGGTTAGTATCATGTGGATATGATTTTGATATTATGTGATTATAAATATGCCTATGTTTATGTTATGGACATGCAATGTTGAAGGATACATCATCAGAATGAAATCAGTGTGATCTGCGACATGTTGGGACAAACATGGAAATTGGAAGGAACCATAGACCCAGGATTTGTGTTGTGGATGCATGCAATAAGGCGTGGGAAGGAAAATAGAGGTAAGGTTTCCTAGTAGAGATGGTGTGGACTCTGTATGTGCAATACTACTATTGTACATGTTGTACTATGTCATGTGTATTATGTAGTTGTTGTATTGTGACATGTGTATTCGTTGTGTTGTATTGAGTGTACATGTATGTTTTGTGTCGTAAATTATGTGTATGTGTACGTGTTATGAAGGGATTTGTTCCCTGTATCCCTATAGGCTGTGGGTTGGGACAAGATCTCTGGAGCCTTGTAATATCTTGGGTTCCCTAGAGGCTGTGTTTTGGATCCCTATAACAGCTTGGGTTCTCTGGAGGCTTTGAGTTGAGATAATAGTCCCTAGAGCCCTAGGCAGCTTGGGAAGAGAAAAATCTTGAGTTGCTGATATTGAGGGTAGAGGAGATAGAGTCTCTGCATACTATTATTGCTAATATTGAGGGTAGAGGTGGTATAGTCTCTAGATTCCCTTGTTGTTGATACTGGATATGGAAGAGAAGGCACTAAGTTCTTTCCAGGTTTGGTAACTAATACAATGTATGTACATAGTCAAAGAGAAGATACGCCACTGGGTGTTTTTTCAGGTTTGGAAATTGATCCAGTGCATCTACGGAAAGGACAAAGAACAAAGACAAAAGCAAAGAACAATTGAAATATAAGCATCAATATTTTATTTAGTTTTTAGTTTCAAATTTATGAACGTATTCTGATTTATGAAAGTTGAGTTTTGAGTTAATTTTATGTGATATGTTCATATATATATGATGATTTGATCAAATATCTAATTTAACTTGTTGTGACAATAATTAAACAAAATTGCAAGTGTTACCTTATTGATGAGCTATCAATGAGGTATGATTGAATTTATTACAACTCCCTTTGAGTCCATTGGAAATTATGTGCTTGGTACAGGAAAGCATGGGAAATGTCTGGTTTGGGTGGTTGGAACTGGATACAAGAGAGTTAGAAGCAACAAAAAAATGAATTGGAACATGAAAAAATATACTGGTAAAGCACTTCAGGTGTAGGGCCATTGTGGGACACTAGTACCCAATAATGTCCATTGATTTCCAAAAGAATACTATGATCAATATGATGGTTTGAGGCAAGGGTATGCCTTGGTTTTTAGAACTTTCGATGCGAGGAAACCTTGCCAAGGTATGGATCGCCCAAGGGACTGGGAAGTAGAGAAGGAAATTTTGTTGAACTTGCAAGGTGAGAGATTACACAAAAGTGGGTGACCATATTTCCTGAGGAAATGGGAAGCAAAGAAGGGAAGACCAGGGAATATTTTTTTTTTGGTCAATAGAATTTCCAGATGGAGTCACAAGCACATTGGGAACGTGCCTGGGAACAATGAGCTGATAACTGTTCACCAAAATAATAAGTAGTGCAAGGATTTTAGCACTGGAAATTGCAGGTAGATTTTGATTTTAGTAGTGGATTCTAGACTTCCTAGGAAGGAGGTGCATTCCTGGTATTTATTTTGAGGGTGCAGGTGCGAACCTTTGGATTCACTTGTCACTGATGCAAGAATTGTATCCTTTTATTTGCTGGTTGAATAAAATGTGTATATTATTGTAAATATTGTATCAAGTTATGATTATAAAGCTCCATAAACAATATGTTTATTTGCTGGTTGAAGCAGATGTGCATAAGTGTATATGTTTTGTCATTTTAAATACGTCATCGAGTTGTGTTTATAAATATCCATAAGAAGCATGTTTTTATGGTCATAAGTGTCATAAAACACTGAGGATGGTATTCCCCAAGGGGGATGAGTTTGTAATAGCTTCAGGTTCCATTTCCATGTAAAAAGGAAAAAAAAAAGACCAAGGTCATAGGACACGTATTCTTAGCTAAATGCAGGTGTTATCACTGGAAAATCAGACAAGCAAAGATGAAATTATTAAATGTCATGTAGAAGGATTTACAGGGCTGAGGCACATTAGGGAATCTGAAGAATTCAAAAAATCTCTAAGGTCCAGAAGAAAAATAAAATTGCGCACTGAAGAAATCAACAAAATGTGCCTTTGCGTGCATATTTATTCGATAGGCGCACCTTTGCGCGGCTTTACCTCAAAAAGCTGCGCGGACCTGAGAGTGGTGGAAGTCACTTTCCAGGACCACAAGGCACACTCCAGGAAATTGATCTCACACTTGAGGCCGCCTAAGGATAGCCGCCCAAGCCTCCTTAGGACCTCAAGGGAGCACACAATGGAATAATGTGGCACATAATGGAATCATCCTCCTCTCTTGGGTCGCTATCCATCAATGTACTAAGAGAGGGAGCGAGAGTTTGAAATCTTCTATAAAAGGCCAACAAGAGATGAACAAAGGGAAAACACATTGTTATGCTGGCCAAAATTTCCCCAAGAAATCCAGAAGTGTGTCATCTGGAGCAGATATAGAGGGGATTTAGTTGTTGGCCATCCAACAACTCCAATCCTTTGGAGTAGAGAGAGAGAGATTTTGCGCCAAGGTAGATCGGAGGTAAAGACATCCTTGCATCGGGTCTTAGAACTCCCTAGTTCTAAGGGCCCCTTGGAAATTGGGTAAACATTTCATCCTTTATTCCTACTAGCACTCAATAAGAAGGGATGTAAGCGCCACAATTTGAATTATTGAAGTTGTTTGACTCTATTTAGAGCTTTTGTGTTATGGGTTTTAGTTTAGTTTTTATTTTCTCTCTATATATGCATGCTATTTTCTTATCTAGTATGTTTTATGTTTTGTCATGTTCACTAACTTGCTGACTCCATTAATTATCTGCTTGTCACCAGGAACTTAAGAGGAAACAACCACTCCTCTTAAGCAGGTGTGGTTTGGTACACTCGTGCACCAAATGCACCAACACAAGATTGGTGACTCCATTGATTTTACTTCCTAGTTAATGTGGTTGTGCCTTTTGTAGAGACCTCTTTCTTTGCTTTGGAGTTTGGCTTGAACTGCCCCTTTTCTCTTCTTCTCTGCCTGTTCATCCTCAATGAGAGGTCGAAGCTCAGAAGCTCCAATTTTTTTTTGCAGGAAAATCGTGTAGCTTTTTGACATACAAATGCACCCTACTGTGTGCGTTCAGTAGTGACCTGCATGCAGACTTTGCGCATGTGCGAGCCTTTTGCACGCGGAAACCAGAGACAAAAAAATTATGCTATTTCCCTTCATTTCCTATTTGTAAAGTGATCGGCAGCCCATAAGAAATCTTCCAGCACTGTTTGAGGTGTCCCATGACTTGTTAAAACTCACTCTTGGCTGCATTTTAGTAGTTTAGGTGTTAGTTTTAAAATTTCAAGTTTATTTTCGCAAAGTGAAAAAATATTTTAATTAGGGGGCAAGTAACTTGCATTCTAAAATAACATATGTTTTATGAATTTAGACACCAAAAAACACATAGGTAATTAGCCAAAGTAAGTGGCCCTAGTCCACACATGCTTAGCTAAATCTTTTTCATTTTCCTAGTTTAAAGTCAATAATTTTAGTTCAATTTTTGGCACTAGGGTTCAAGACTAGGATTTAATTATACTTAGAGAGAAAGTAATCTCTGCTGCCTTTTCACCCTTGGGTGATCCTAGGCAAGCATATGAACACTCTCTGTTGATAATTTACCATATCCCTATAGTTGATCATTTAGATTAACTAGGCAACATTGTAAGCGACCCATATCCACACATGTTTTGCTTTTGAGAAATAAACAACCAAACGTAGCTTAATAGGGGATTTTGAAAAGGATCACCGCATATCCAAATGTTAAAACTATGCGATTGTTCACCTCTTGCTCACACACATTCACACCCTAAGTGAATCAAAGCCACCTAAAACTAACTTAACTAAACTCATTAAACTCTCCCCACAGGGGCCACAAGAGAATTTATAGTTTAAGTTAGGACCAAGGGGGTAGGCATCCAATAAGTCACCTTGGTCAGTTTACATGTTGAAACATAGAAGTTGATTTTTTAGGGAAAGTTTAAATCTGTCTATCCGCCCACGGCAAAGAAAACCCAAGCACCACAGAGACCTGATTCAGAGGGGGTTAAGCTTAGGCCCAGTGCTTGTGATATTATTTGGGGCTAATTGACCCGTCTAATACTCGGTACTGGTAGCTGAATTACCAAGAAGCTCAAGACTCGAACGCTCACGTGGGACAATGGTAATTAGTGACCAAAACTAGGGCATCCTTCCCTATAGGTGACGGTGCAGGTAGCACTAGATCCTCTACCCTTACCTTGGTCGATTTTCTTCGGTTGACTGGGGGCGTCACCAGTTCTTTCGGGATGTTGTGCCAGAATTCGCAAATTATCTTCTCATAGCCCAGTTACATTTGGGTGTGTGAGGGCGATTAGGTCTTCTAGGATTTGAGTATCATATGCAAAAAAAAAACCCATATTTTTTGATTGAATGGTCACATAGGATTAATCTGAAGGGAAAATTTATCTTTCATTTTCGCTTTGTTTTATATATGCGATCAGATTTTTTTCTTTGATTATAACCTCTATCCTCTCAAATATTTCCAAAACCATACCTAGTCGACACTAAAACGGACCCAATGGGACCTCGTTGATCTAGACGTCTTTTGGACCTCCCCCCATTACTGGGAGGGGTTCCAGGTCTTTCGCCGTTTCGGTATAAAAGAAAAAACACTGCCACCCTTATTGGTTCATCCTTTATTGGGGCATCATTAGTTGGGAACCCTCGTCGGTCACCTAGTGTCACACCGATGAACACCCCCATAGGGTCACCACATAACACTACTCCCACAACCCCTAGGGGATAGAGGAGCACTACCCATTCAGGAAGCCAGGTGAACTCATAGCAGGGTACGTCGTAGAAAAACCCTACACCTAACCAGAACACTGTGTTTTCACAGGGTGCAATGGCTACCACCTTGTAATCACCTTTCTTAGCTTCGTTAAACTTACCAGATTTAACCAAGTTAACAAACGACCCCATTGCACACAACCATATATGTCCGCCCATGCCCACAAAGCTCCCTTCGAACATTCCAAAGTTTGAAGGAAAACAAGTGGAAGACCCCGAAAATCATGTTATGACTTTCCACCTGTAGTGTTCGTCGAACGACATCATTGACAATACTATTTGATTGACACTATTTCAATGCATCCTAACCAAAATAGCCGTGAAATGGAATTTGGAGCAACCATCTTCTACACATGGAACCTTTAGCGCCCTCGCTACTGCGTTCTTGACCTATTTTCAGTTACCCATCCACCATGATTCTGGAATGGAATTACTGACCCAATTTAGGCAGACACCGACCGTCAATATCTTAGACCATCTCCAAGAATGGCGACGACGTCGTAGTTTGTGCAAAGCCAAACTTGACGATCGAGTTTTGTTAGAATTGTTCCTGAAAACTCTCACCACAGATATTTCAAAGGATGTGGCAACCCAAAAGCCCATATCCAAAGAGGACGCCATCAGTAAGGCCCAAGAACTCGAGCTGATCTATACACAGTCAAGATATATTTATAATATCCTGCCTAACGCCCCGTGCCTACAAACTTATAAAGAATTTGCAGGCGTGTCGAACTCTGTAGATGGTTTGATTGGGTCATTGACCCAAAATCACCTAAGCAGCAACGTTCAGTACCCCGGTTACGCATATGATTCTAACCAGAACATCTCGCAACCCGGATACCAGAGTCATCTTGCACCTTCGAAAAATTTGACCAATAGGGCGTTGTCATACCACAATCAGCAGGGAGGACCATATCCTCTGGCTCAAGGGACATAGTACGTAGCTATACATGCTAACATAAGAGCTCCCCCCAAACAACCATTCATAAACGAGGGATAAGGACCGCAATATGCCTAGTCCCCAGCGCAAAACCCACCCATGCAGAATAATGCATAGGTGAACTTTGTACAACCTTCCCAAGCCCAACTGCGCCAACCATACATTTAGGAGAATCCAAATTATCCTCCTAACATAGCTAAGAATAAAGGAAAAAACAAGCCGTAAGGAAATCCTGGATAGGGGCGCAACAATCAACAACGCCCTCCGTGATCTCAGGCTAGAGGCAACTCCAACCGAAATCAAAACCAGGAGCCAAGCAACTCCCAAGGGCAGAACAAGAGGGAGAATCTTCAGACGAACCACTCTTGTTAAATATGTGGTGAGTACGACCATTACACTCACCACTGTCCCAACCTTCCTGAGCTGAAGAAGTTGCAAGGTAACCGTGGGCAAGGGCGATCCTCAAAGCAAACAACAATCATGCAGGAGACTTTCCCCCATCAAGGGACAATTAGCACTCAAAAACAGAAAAAAAATCCCGATGATTCTAGAAAAAACAACCATGAAATCTACATGACGAACGAAGAAATGTTTTTTTAGACACGGAATCGAAATTACGACACCCCACCAGACACCAATTTGTTAGGGGCTAGTATGAGTGCACCAACAACACCTTTGACCATATCAAAGATGCCTATTGAACCTTTCCCAAAAATGGCTAAGGGACCAACTAGGTGGGCAGGAAACCATTCCAAAGCAGCCCATAACTATAACATTGTGGATGATCTAGCTCAATCTACCATCTCCATGTCAGCTTTGGAGGTATTACAATCATGCCCAAAGAGAAGGAAAGCCTTACTTTCCGCATTAATCGCCATCGACCCTGCCGATTTGCGCCTAATGGCTTTTGAAGTTAGACAAAGCCACCCCTACGCTTCCTTCGATGGTCACCTTCCAGATACCGGTGTCGGTTCAGAACATAACCATTCACCGATGTAATCCACATGCATCATGTCAAAAAATGTCTGGTAGAAGTTAGGGTATCCCAAACTAAAGCCATCAGAAATCACGCTTAGGGCACATACGATGGGTGCTCTTCAACTCCCATCAGTCTCTACCAAAATTTCTATTGAAAATGGCGACAAGAAACAATGAAGGAGGCCTCCTGAAACATCTTTCCTGATCCTAGTTGGAAAGTGATCACCTAAACTAGGTGGGGACCACACATGTGATTTTTTGTCGAAAAATATATTTTTAGACATATGGAGCATGGTCCAGGGATTGCAGTATGTTATTCTTGGAGTATTGGTCATGTTGGTAAAAATATATGGGACTCTATTTTTTTTGGACCTATAGGTCGAAGTCTATTTTTAGACTGCCTATCCTAAAAATAGGGAAGTCAAATATTATTTACCCTTAATAATATTTGGACTCTAAACTTCAGTTTACTCTCTTGGAGCACTTCAGTTTGACCCTCAGAGGTGGGCCATGCAGCTTCCAGAAGGAATTACACTTTTCCTATGAGTTAGGTGAGCTAATGCATGGTTGACTTTAGTTAGAGCTCAAGTGGCGGAGTTCGGTGGAGTTGATGCGACAGTTAATGGAGGTGGTGTTCTGGTTAACTAGTTGAACTAGTTGTATTTAGTTTATCTGGCTAATACACTAGAGATGAGTTGTGTGAATTAAATATTATTTAATTCACTAATTATTAACTCATTATTCAACTAAAGAACACATCAGTTTAACTCAGTGCATGGACAGTTCAGTGGCGACAAGTGAAAGAGATAGATGAAAGGGTTGAGTTAGCTATCAGTTGCGACATCAGTTGTGCATGAGATTTGCACCACACTTGGAGGAAATTACCAATGACAATTGCGCAGTTGGATCCAGTGAGATTTGAACCTGGATCTCTATTTAGACCAGCCTTGATTGCGCAATAGAGGCAAAGAAGTAGTGGGTGTGTTTTGAACATGTGACTTGTTCAAAACCAAGCTAGTTTTTGTGTAGCTTTGGGAGATAGTACCGAGTACTTGTGAGGAGTTTGTACTATGTATTTGCTGCATGTTCTCTCCATTTATAATATACTATATCTGGGGGTTTTCAGCTATAATCTTTCCCCATACATACTGTGTTAATGTGTATGATGATTTGATGTGCTATCGCTTCTATTCTTTCCGCATGTGACAATTAATTGTAGAAGAGATTATGTGTTATGCATGCAATTCGAAATTGATGTGTGATCAGGTTAATATCCATTGAATAAGTGATTTATTCAGCAAATTTATACATGGTATCGGAGCAATATTAATTGTCGAGATCTATTACGGTGATTGCAAACTTATTTCCTCGGACAGAGCCTGCATACGGGCCAGATAGCCTCCGGATTCATATTTCTTTGGAAAGTGAAAGGTCTGGTAAAAGCCCATGCAGTAAATCTCTGATTTGGAAATAATTTGTTCTCAAGTGTAGATCGGAAGCGATTGAGTTATCAGCTGGTGGTGAAATTCGAGTTTGCAGATTTGTGTTCTTGGTGTCGCGGTGAAAATGTCTTTCATCGGGTTGCGACTAGAATATGCCTTGGAAGGCAGTTCAAATTATGTTGCATGGAAGGACCGCATGGAGGCTGTATTAGATGATCATGGGCTATTGGAATTCGTGGAGAAAGAGATTCCAAAGCCTACTTCTAATGATGCTGATGTTGTGGAAGCATGGCGAAAGAAACAAGCAAAGTGTCGAAGGATCCTGTTGGAGGGCGTCAAGGATCATATAGTATCCAGCCTGCATGGAAAGGCTTCTCCATATTTGATGTGGAAAGCTTTGACGGATCTATACCAAAGCAAGAGTGACCAAATGAAGCTGGCACTCAAAGATAGACTCAGGAACATCAAGATGGAGAAAGGTGACAGCATCGCAAAATACCTCACGAAGTTCACTCAGTGCAGAGATGAGCTGGGAAGTGTGGGGGTGACTGTCGAAGATGAGGATATGGTGGACCTGGCTCTCCTTGGTCTTCTGAAGGCTTGGCATTCCTATCAGGATAGTGTCAATGGTCGGGAGAAGTTGTCGGGATGGGAGCGACTGTGGTCGGATCTCATGCAAGAGGAGATCAGGAGGACTACCAGAGATGGATCTTCATCAAAGGTATCTGATGAAGAAGACTGCGCTTTGGCTGCCAAAGCAAGGAAGGGGAAAGGCAAGGAGAAGGCTTCTCAATCCGGTGCGGATGGTAAAGAGCGTGACATGTCCAAGGTCAAGTGCTTTCACTGTCACGATCATGGACATTACGCCATGAATTGCCCCAAGAAGAAGAAGAACAAGTAGGCTGCTGGATCTGCAGCTGGTGAGGCTCTTGCCTCGCAATTTGAGCTGGACTTCTCATTGATCGCATGCATGTTGTCTAGTGCATTGGGATCGGGGTGGTATATTGATAGTGGC
Source organism: Pinus albicaulis (assembly GCA_034641835.2). NCBI lineage: Eukaryota > Viridiplantae > Streptophyta > Pinopsida > Pinales > Pinaceae > Pinus > Pinus albicaulis. The sequence goes on from CM076573.1 coordinate 184,105,165, forward strand.
GCTTCCTTTCACATGACGGGAGATGCAAATATTTTCAGTGACTTGGTGGAGAAAGGTCTCGAGATGCATGTTGAGTTGGGCGACGGTGGACGATACAATGCGACCAGCATTGGTACCATAACCTTTCAGAGGGAGTCAGGTAAACTCATTCTCTTACAAGATGTATTGCATGTACCAGGTCTAACAAAGAATTTGATCTCAGTCGCAATGTTAGAGGATAAAGGGTATGAAGTTGTCTTTAGAGAAGGAAAATTTTTCCTTCGACACAAGGCAACGGGACAAGTCAAGAAGGTTGGGATTCAAGCAAAGAATCTCTAAAGACTTGAAGTAGATGGGATGTATACGGAGCTTCCTACTGTTGGGAAGCGGAAGGAAGACATGCAACTGAAGCTTGAGAGGGAGCAAGTGTTGCATGCAGGCGAGAAAGACATGCAATTGATGCTTGAGAGGGAGCAAGTTTTGCATGCAGGTGATAGTGAACCTCGAGGTGTGGAGCAGCCACAAGAGGATCATGGAGTGGGAGAAACCACTCATGCAGAGAAATTTCGTGCCATATGGGCAGAGGGAGTGCATGCAGCTATACCACTAGGTGAGAGGTGGGGCGACATGCATGATTAATCCCAAGAGGAGATTTCTGGGCAGGATTCATGAGATGGTGTGGATCTCATGGATTGAACCTGGCTATGAGGTGCCCACAGCGCAGCAGTAGCAAGATCAATTGGAGTGATGCAGGAAAATCAAAGTGACAATGTCGGATACTGGAGCGCGGATCAGAGTTGACAGCAAGTGCAAGAGTGCATGGGTGCAAGAGTTCAACAGCGCAGTGGTTCCTGATGACATGTGCAGTTGGCCAAGCAGAAGTCGAAGACTTTGATGATAGATGCTAGATGCATCAAGACTAATTGAGTTGTTTGGAGCCTATTCAGTTTCAGAGGAGTTGCAGAGCAGATGCATGGAGTTGCATGGCGCTTGTGAAGGTTGCAGGGCGAATGCATGGAGTTGCATGTCACATGCAAAGACAATCCTTTCTTGTTGAGAGGGAGTGTTGAAAATGGCAACAAGAAACAGTGAAGGAGGCCTCCTGAAACATCTTTCCTGATCCTAGTTGGAAAGTGATCACCTAAACTAGGTGGGGACCACACATGTGATTTTTGTCGAAAAATCTATTTTTAGACTATGTCTATTTTTAGACATATGAAGCATGGTCCAGGGGTTGCAGTATGTTATTCTTGGAGTATTGGTCATGTTGGTAAAAATAGATGGACCTCTATTTTTAGACATTTAGGTCGAAGTCTATTTTTAGACTGCCTATCCTAAAAATAGGGAAGTCAAACATTATTTACCCTTAATAATATTTGGACTCTAAACTTCGCTTACTCTCATTTGAATTTCTTACTGACCTCGCAGGTGGGGCACATGTGCAGCTGCCGTAAGGAAATCTACACTTTTCCCATGAGTTAGTGAGCTGTAATGGCCGGTTGACTTCGGTTAGAGCTCAAGTGGCGTAGTTCTGTGGAGTTGATGCACAAAGTAATGGAGGTGTTCGGTTAACTTGAAAGTTGAATCAGTTAACAGTTTAACTGAAGTTAATACACTAGAGATGAGTTGTGTGAATTAAATATTATTTAATTCACTAATTATTAACTCATTATTCAACTAAAGAACACATCAGTTTAACTCAATGCATGGACAGTTCAGTGGAGACCAGTGAAAGAGGTAGATGAAAGGGTGAGTAAAGCTATCAGTTGGAGGATCAGTTTTGCATGGGATTTGCATAACACTTGGAGGAAATTACCAATGACAATTGCGCAGTTGAAGCCAGTGAGATTCGAACCTAGATCTCTATTTAGACCAGCCTTGATTGCGCAATAGAGGCAGAGAAGTAGTGGGTGTGTTTTGAACCTGTGACTTGTTCAAAACCAAGCTAGTTTTTGTGTAGCTTTGGGAGATAGTACTGAGTACTTGTGAGGGGTTTGTACTATGTATTTGCTGCATGTTCTCTCCATTTATAATATACTATAGCTGGAGGTTTTCAGCTATAAGCTTTCCCCATACATACTGTGTTAATGTGTGTGATGATTTGATGTGCTATCGCTTCTATTCTTTCCGCATGTGACAATTAATTGTAGAAGAGATTATGTGTTATGCATGCAATTTGAAATTGATGTGTGATCAAGTTAATCTCCATTGAATAAGTGATTTATTCAGCAAATTTCTACAATGTCCTGGTATGCTTAGCCAGTAAGACGGTCCTTATATACATTGAAGTCTTGGATGCTCAACTGGATTACAATATACTCCTTTTCCGGAGTTATATGTATGCCATGTTAGCCATAGCCTCCTCCGTCTTTCGAAATATGATGTTCCCCCATGAGGATCACATAATTAATATCGACCGATTGACATACAGTGAAAAGCGACCCCTAACCAATACTGATATCATTCCACCCTATGTAGACACATCTGCCGAGATTCTTACAAGGTACCAAGAATATGGATCCGACCAGTTCAAACTGTTGTCCATCCTAGGGTCATTACTAGGAGATCCCCCTGTTATACCTGAGTCATCACCTGATGTCATAGAGGCTCTGGTGTGCATGATGTCCTCATCAAGCACCGAAGCCAGTCAAGACATGGAGACGAGCAGTAATGACACTGAGTCCTCAGCCACGACAGCCGCTCTAGCCTACGTCGCCTCCCAAACTCATTTCCTCTTCCCCCCAACTGGTTTTGTGTCGCAGTAGGTCATGGCCACGGTGGTCCTACCAAAATTATCATTTTCAATCCTAGTTTGGTACCTAGTCCCACCTACCACAATGGGATTTGCGCACATCACCTCTATAGGGTTAACCCCCCTCAATCCTGAGCAAGCCCCAAATATTCAGGAGACTGTCGCAAACATCCCTTCGAAGGAAATTCCCATCGCAAAGCCGATAGTTACGACCAAGAACACCAATAGAAGAGGAAAGAATGTAGAGAACCCCACCACATAACAAGAATCACCACCCTGTGCCATATGCGATGTAGTAGGCCACCCTACCCACATCTGCCCAGAGCTGGATGAATTAAAATCACTCCTTAGCTCTGCGATAGACATTGCAACAACAAGTTCTCGTAAAAAGGAACCTGTCACCAAAATTCAAGGCAAGGCATTGCGTACAAATCACGCATGCGTTATCTGCAGCAATTATGGACACTATACCCAACATTTCCTAGATATTCCGTGATATAGGTACACCTTACATGCCATTGAGAAATCCTATCAAGAGGATCCCTCCATACAGCTAGCTAGAGATGAACCTCGCGTCATCCTATACCTGCAAGAGGAATGACAGTCGCCTGAAAGACTTCTAGTCATTCCCCCTCCCCCTATCAAGCGCTACGTACTCTGTGATGAACGTGATCATTTCATCGCTGATTTTCGAGCCCTGGAAATGTTTAAGCAATGGTATTCGGTCCATGTAGTATACCGCACTGACCCAAACACCCGATATTCATGCGAAATATGCAGTGGAAGTCATCCTTTACGCCATTGTAACTATATCCATAGATTCCGTGCAGCACTAGCTAGCATGCGTTCAACCATAGTCCGCCTCTCCCGAGAAGATGGCTCTAACTCTGAATCCATGAACAACTCGACAACACAGTAAGATGTGCTGAGTAGATAGATCCTCTTTCTGTCAGCTGAAAAGCGACCAATCGGGGAACCCTTAATCACCTCTAATCACCCTCCGTAGAGAATACCAACATGTGCATTGTTTGAAACACCCAATCATGTGGTCGCCACTTGCCTTGACTTAGAAGCGCTACGTCTCTGGTACCCAGTCACGACATCAAACGAGCAGGACAAAAACCCCATTTCTAGGATGTTTTTCCTAGTATGTCGAGGAAATCACCATGAGAAGTACTGTACCTATATCTCACAAGTACATCCTCTAATTGATATGACACATCTATTAGAGACAAAAATATGAGACCTTATCAACCCGAAACCTAACAACCAACATGGAAGGCAGAACACCCCCAAGAAGTCTACTCCATACCCATGTCGGCATAATGGGCAAGTGAGGAAGGCATGCTGTAGTGCCCCACTTTGGTTTATGGACACTGATCCTTCATACTTTATTCTTTGAGGACCTCAGGTTGAGGATCCAGACACATGACTCTATTATTAGTGGATTTGATGGTTATGTATGTTCTTTATTGATACTGTGATGATGACATCATTGATGGATATGTATGTTCTCTATTGATATCATGATGCTGATAGACTCGATGGATAGGTATGTTTCCTATTGATGTTACGATGATGATGAATATGTATGTTTTATATTGATGTTACAATGATGATGGCTTTGATGGATATGTTAATTTCCCATTGATGTTATGATTATGATAACCATGATGGATGTGTCCCCTATGGTAGCTACTTACATTAGTTCTGATTCAAAATGAACAATGATGTGAATGACGGTCATGTTGATGTTGCCATTATGATATAGAATAACAATGAGAAACCTTGTTACTGATGATTATTGAGTATGACAGGAAACCACCAGAGGCACTCGCATATGATGAGCTGATAACTTCTGGTTTGATAGAAATTTATATTTTGTCTTTGAAATTCTAAGTTCAGTTGGAAACTTGATATATATATATATATATATATATATATATATATATACACACACACTCTGATGGTATGTCAGTGGTTGCAGAAACATGTTAGTTGCTTGGACGAATGACTCACATATGGGTGATGGGGTTGTACAATTGGATGGAACAACATGGGAGGGGTGGAACAATGTTCCTGATCTCACCCATTAGCACTCCCACCGTGACTTAGGCTGGAAAGGTCAAAATACCTTCGCCTTGAAGATCAAGATGTCATGAGGGCAGGTCTCAAATTTGGTTGGCTCACGAGGATTTTCTGGGGGGCACGCATCAAGGTGGATTCCTTGATCCCCAACACCATTAGTCTCACTATAGCAGGCAACATACGAGATGATAGGGGTCTCTAGCGTTGCACATATAATTTCCCCTCGTAACCACTGGATAATTGAAGGGAAAGTGGTGTGGCACCCTTGGAATTTCAAGAGAAATTCTTGAAGGGCACGACTGACTTGGCACCCTTGGCATCAAAAATAAATTCTTAAGCATGGCACCCTTGGAACTTCAAATGGAAGTTCTTGAAGGGCATGACAAACTTGAAACCATCGACATCATTAAAGAAACTAATAAATATAATCAATATATGAAAATCCAACTAATTCATATCAAGTGACATATGATGTTAAAACCAAAGGAATTAAATCAAGAATAAAACTTAGGGTAAGGGAGGAATAGGAAGAGATAAAATATTTACCATGATAACTCTACCCTTTCCATGTTAAAAAAAAATATTAAGTACATAAGACTTAATTAGGCAAAAAGGGGAAAGAGGGACATAGAGTTAAGTAGAAAGATTTATTAAAAACTTCATTAAGAGAGGAGGGTGGTGAATTAAAATAAGATTAATAAATTAAAATTTGAGAAATTTAGAGAACTTCCATGTGGCGAGAGCCAACATAAGAATATTCATCAAAAGAACAAATTGAGGTAGTTAGGGGACCAAATCTGAGAATTATCAATTAAATTCAATAATAAACACAAATTAAGGAGTAAAAAGGGGGAATCAAGAGACAAATAGGAGAAGAAATAGGAAGCCTTGTTGGGTTGAGGGAAATACTATTTTTAAATGAATAATTAAGTAAATCATTTTGGAGAGTCTTGATGAGAGGGTGACACATGGGTGGGTGAATAATCAAATTTTGGGTAATAATTTTTTTTTTTTATTTATGCATGAACTTCCAAGTGTCACCTATGAAGCCTTCTATAAAAGAAAGGGAAATGGAAGGGAAAAGGACTTTTTGTTTTACCCGATTGTTGGATGGAGGAGATTATATCATTTTGAGTGGTTATGAGCTATAGTCGAGTTTGTTGGGATAAAGTGTTATAGAGAGGGGACTCTTGAGCCAAGAGGGGCTCACCTCTATCAACTAGCACATTTCCTTGATTGTACAACCCCATTGCAGCTCGGGGGTCCGCGGGGAAGGAGAGAACCCAAGGAGTAGGCTGGGAGGTCAACCGGTGGGTCATTACATTCGGATCAAGCACGAAAACATTCAGGCTTGGAGGTAGACGACAACAAAGGAGCTCAAGCAGCGGAAAGTCAAGTTTGGTTCTCGTCTAAGGGTGAACGGTACATGTGTTAGTTATATTGTTTTTAATTATGATGATTTCATTGTGCCTATAATCAAGTTAAATATATGTATGTGTTATGAAGTTAAATCTATGGACTTGATATACGTGATTTAATTTTATTGAGTTTCAAACTTGTATGATTATGGTTTCACTTCCTTGTTACTGTGTTGAAAAAAAAGAAATGTAAAGCCTAGCGCTCATCTATTAAATTATAGGGTTGGTATCTACACTTGGTATCAGAGCAAAGGTTCAACCTATAAGACCTATAGGCCCATAAGGTATTAAGGTTTTCCTTGTATTTTTTTTTTTTGTGAGCCATTAGTTTTGTAATCTTTGTGGACTTAGAAACCTTCTTGATTATGTCTGATTCTATGACAAAAATCAATCTCTGTTATGCCGTTATGACTCCATCCATAACCATCACTAGCACCATGATGAAATTCATTTTACGATGCTTCTGACTTAAGTCGCTGTAGATTGGCAAGCATATATTTGCTTCAATTGTCTTCTCATGTTCACTCTATCAAATTTTACTGTACATATAGTCGATTTCTAAGGTCAAGGTCTGGGGATAAAATCACACCATTTAAGGTCACAATGAAATCCATTCTGTCAAAACTCGTTCAAGTCCAGTCTGTGCGGATCGACATGGAAGAATCGATGCAAAGACTTTCCTATGAAGAGGACGGAGGATAACTCAGCGATTTCTGGTTAACCGACATTGATTGTGTGATGGAATGGATGCCATATGTTTCTGGGTCGTTAAGGAAGCTTTGCATAACGGACTTCTGGAAACAGTCATGTTGGCGTTGCACCAACGTCCTGATAGTCATTTCCAGATATTGTGAGTATTAAAATGAAACCCTTGAAATCCTCCATTTATAGTCGAATTTTGATGCTCTTAAGAAATCAAAATTGAAAATTTTATTTTATTTTTATACTTCGAGGTTAAATAAACTCTTCTTATGTCATTCTTTCTCGTTCCTACATAGAACAGTAAAGCATCACATGCTTCTTATCCTGAACCTCAAATTATCTATTCAAACTAGTTCAATTGGCCATGAAAGGCATGCTGCTTGATATTACAAATAAATTAAGAACCCGACCATTTCATAAGTTTAATTATCTTCAGTCCAACTATTTGGTTAAAGTAGGTGGAAATATACTTGAAAATTTCACAAATTTCAGTAATTTTATGAGAAATATTTTCATTTGACAGTGTCAAATCGTTTTCAGTTGGCAGCTAGTTCCATGTTTTTTTTTCTTCTAAATATCCACCTTTCCACCATGCTTGTGAGGCCTTCATTGGATAACATGGACAAGGCCTATGCTATCTTCCAATAATCACATTATATTCCAGATATATACCATCACTTCACAACTTTTTCCATTCATTACTTATTTAATTTTTATCATCATTTAACAGGTAATCCCTTCAACAAGTCCATCCTCGATAATTTTTATTTATTTATCACATCGATAAACAATATTTATATATATGGCAAACTAGTTACTATTATGATCGGTGATAAAATTTCAACCATAATTCCCACAATTATACTATTATCCTCTTATACTAAGATCTAGTATATCAAAGTGAGGGAGCACATTCATATGTACATTAGCACAGTGCAACACAAGGATAACTAACATTTTCTCCAAAATACACAGAGCATTGAGATCCTTTGAGTTATTTTGAATTAAGAACACTTGGTTCTGTTGTGAGGAGTGGTCATGTTGGCATAGCAGGCGCCGCAAAGCTCTCGGTTCCCACTTTGTCCAGGTGGTACGTAGTTGCATCGCTCATAGCATGTACCACAAGCTCTCGTACATAGAACCATAACTCAGGGAACTCGGCCTAGCATAGCAGAGAGAACTCAGATCACCATTAGGAACTCAGATCATCATAAGCTCGTGCAGGAACTTGGGTCATATTGCTGATCCTCTCACTATACCACAGAGGTCAGGGCTCGGATGTCTGCATTTTTGAAGCTCAGATTTCAGAATTCGGTCAAGATTACAGATCAAAGAAGCTTCAGACTTCGGCCTAGTTGCAGACCTATAACAATTCGAAATTTGGATCTATTATAAACCTCTGATTACAAAAATAAAACTCTGTATGTTTTTCTAATTAATGAAATGGATCGAGTCAAGACTTTTCTCGTTGATAATTCTTACTCATTAATGCAAAAATTTGTGTTGCTGAGCCACGAGACAATGCACTGGAAGTTCATTAAATTGGGGAAGTTTGTTCCTTCTCAAGGTTGTTCACGAGTTTTTTGGTTTATTATTTTAAATGAATGACAAGGTCGTGGTGTAGCTCTTCCATGCACGATATCAAAATGAACTGGAAGAAACTAGAAATCGTAATATCAGATCTATAGTTGCCTTAAATTTCATGCTGTAGGGTTTCAATTTCAAAATATGATCGTCGAATTCTAAGGGATCGGGATAAATAAGATGATATTTGGAATAAAATATACATCTAAAGTTAATTCTCTCAGGCCAACGTTTTAACAATTGTCAACAAGAAACAGACATTCCACGTGCAAAAGCGCGCCTAACTCCTTTGACCCAGTGAGCAGTAGCGACAAACCAGCACAAACCCTTCTCTCAACGTCCACCCTTTTGAGTATGGGTCGGTTGCTTCTCTTCATAGTTCAATTTTCTCAGGCGAACTCATCATCTTCTCCCATTCACCAGCTTTCAAATTGCTTAGCTGGTAAGTTCAGTTTTCCATCGTCTGGTATTTTCATTATTATTTCACTGACTGCTAATCCACCTACTCAGATTTTTGTTATAAATTTAATACCAATAACCATTTCAGTTCTTAGGCTGCTCTTTTTGCGTGTAGGATGATTACTTGTAATCATTTGAATGGGTTGAACTTCCCAACTTGATAAAACAATTAAATAAAGCCCATGTCAAACCATTCTTGGCATGTCCACCTTGAAGGGGGCATTGCTCTTTCTTTAAGGAAACAAAAAGAAGAAGAAGAGGAGGTCAATTACTAATGCTCCAATCAGTAGACCAATCCCACCATAAAGGGGGAATATAAAAAAAGGTCATGTCCTCAATTTCTGGTAGCTGAGGGTGTGAAACAATAGTGAACATCAATGCTCTGCAATTGTGGTCAATTGTGGTAAAGATGGATGCTTAACTCAGAAATCTTTAAACAACATCTGAATAGCTAAATAGAAAACAGGGAAAAGATGAAAACAAAGTATTCAAATAGAGGTAGCTGGAGAATGAATAATTTAAAATATTTTCATTCCAATTTCTCTGTATATACTTGCAGAATTACATACAGATCACCATAATGTTTTGTTTTACAGTTTTATTTTTTTCATTTCTGGAGTGTATTCAAATGATTAATAACCCATTTATTTTCATATCCCACGGATATGTTAAAAAAATTTGTCTACCGATTCCTAATACTTCTACCTAAATCATTTTAAATGTTAAGTGGAATCTGATTGCATCATGTTGAAGGTGCTCACTACTGATACGATGTTGAATGGACTAATAGAAGATTCCGAGCTAGCAGAGTAATTTGTAGAAAACCTCTTATCGGCCATCACTTCTTCAATTCTTGTTGTTCAAAATGGCGGTTGAGAAGTCTCTGCAAGGTTCGAATTTGGGTTTCCTTGCAGCAAATACACCCAGTTTTCCATTCAACCAATTGGTGGTGGACATTTTCTCTTTCGAAAGAGATCTTGTGACTGCTTCTTGCTAGTTTGTGAAACCACATCTTTGTTCAATATGAAACAATATCCTGATGTTGGTTTGTGCGCATTACCATCACATGCCAAATCTGCGTCACAATGTCCAACAAGCTGTAGCCTGCCTTCCAAACCCACATTAAATGTGATACCATAATTTCCCATTCCCCAATGATATCTAAAATTTGCACGCGCAATATTATGCCATGGTCACCCAATTACTTACAATAGGGTCCCAGTCGTATTGATAGGAAATTTTCAAATTAACTTTATAATGTCAATCTTCCTGCGTCTGAAGACACATTTCCTTCAATAGCTTGAAACAAACTTCCATTCGAGTTGCCACTTGCTTTTATTTATTCATCTCAAATTTCTTGAGGCCACATTCAATACAAATCATTTGAATGAGATGTATACGCTTCCTTTTGGTGCAGCAGTAGGAAATCAAACCCAACTCTAAACCACAAGGTAATTGCAGCGAGGGGAAAATAATAGAAATATAAGAAAGAAATATAACTCATCCAATAACTAATATCATTATTCTCGGGTGACAAACAGATTACAACATTAGCTTTTCCCTCAAGTATTATCAAGTCCTCACAACCTCTGAACTAATTACTTATACATATCAATTACCTTTGATGCTCTTCTCCTTGTCACACAATCTGCAATCTCAGTCTTCTTCTCGCACTATTGCAATTTTCCTCTTGTGAATCCGGGGATATATGACTTTCCAGATGTTCTTCTGAATTTCTCTATCTTTTCTGCTGCAACTTGAATTTCCCTTAAGGTAGCAGGGCTCTTTAACCCATAGCTCATATTGATATTTAGTGTTAAAAGACTCTATATATGAGATGGGGATATTCTTCTTAGGGGGCTTAATGTTTGGGAGAAAACATTTGACTACATCATTGAATATTTTTTTGAACTCAGTCATTGTTTCATTCTCACTCTTTTTAATTCCATTTAATGCAATGAAGAGGTGATGATCATCTTTCCTTTCCTCCCACTTCTTGTTTAAAAAAAAAAAAATGTTTTTTTACTTCATCAAATGTTGTGAAAGTATTGACATTGTGTTCTAGGAACCAATCCATGGCATCCTCTTCCAGTGAAAGTACAAATAGCTTGATCTCTAAATCTTCTTGGTTGGAATTTTTCCTGCTACACCACTTGGCCACACAAATTTTGAAATTCCTTATATGTATCTTGGCACTTATGGCATTGTTTTTGTGGGAAGTAGGCAACTTCTCAATGGCCTTGTTGGGAAAGACACGAGGCTAATCTTGGATGTTAGAAAAATCAATAGAGTTGTACACATCATCCATTTCTATGACTACTTGGTCAATGTTAGCTTCAAACAAGATATGGATGTTAGAATGTGCTTCCTGTCCAAGTTTAGCAAGGAACCTATTGGAAAAGAGCTTGTTTAACCTCTTCCTATAAGTCCTTTAAGGTTTAAGGATGGAGTTAAGCAAGTTACTTGGATTTCTCCTAGTATAATAACCTGTAGTATTTAGATCTAATGGAGTCGCCACTTGGACATAAACCAACTTCTAAGACGAAATCAAGTAGGAATGTCATATTCTGGGTCTAAATAACTTGTCCTCGACAACGGTGCCAAAAATGTTGCCGCCTTAATCCACACTTGGGATTGTCGTGGAGAAAGTCCTTAACTTCACTTGGTGTGGCCTTAGGGGAAAATTTCGAGTTGAGGCTGTCACTAAATTCTCAACTCCTTCCTCTAGGCTTACTCTTAGCGAAGCCAAAGGGGGTGGGCTCTAAAAATGTATAAGGTTCAGCTAGCTCAAAGCTAGCAAGTCAATTTTCTAGGTGTTAATACTTCAACCATATGATGTCAATTACAATTACAGGCTCAATAAGCATATGCAACCACAGATATAGAAAAATAAGACCAGTGCCCAAATATAGATACTTGCTAAGGATACTCTAAGTAAAGATATAACTTTTCAAAAACTTGGAAAGAAAAACAAATTGCCACAAGATAGCCATTCACGCAGGAATCCTATACCAATAGATTGATAGCAATAGATAATATTGAAACAATTATTGAGTCTAGAGCCCATGGAAATAGAGTATGATGACCTAAGAATATGGATGGAAAATATGTCAACCTAAAGATTACTTGGAGGCGACTCCTTCTAGGATGAATCATCCACCTGAAATTAAACAAGAACTCTTGAGGGTTAGAATTTCATTTCATATCTGGGACAAAATGATGACGAGATCAGTAACAAGCGTGTTTCATCCTTTCCTCTTGAGAAATCCTGGATGACAGTCTATCGCTTTTCTTATATTAGGTTTTTAGTAATTATATAGTTTTAGCAAATGCTTTGCCAAAGGAAGGCCATAAGTATGTGTTCATGTGCGTGGTTCTTCACCTAGTTAGTCTATCTCATATGATCATACCCCTTTACTATAAAACAATATGGTTCATGACATAGTGGTTTTTGGAATGCTTAGCCATCACAAGTGATTTGGAACACCTAGGGACATGTTGATGGATCCAATAATGACTCAGAGATTACTTACATTATACACACACACACACACACACACACACACACACACACAGATATATATATATACACACACACACACACGTCAGGGAATAAATGTATTGAATTAAATTTTCATGTCGATTCCTTTATGGGAGAAGAAGAGGGAACATGCCATTGCTTATTATTCAAGAATTGCACAGTAGAGACGTGCCATGCATGTGATACATGAAGGAGTTTAGCTTAGGTTATTGTTGAGACAATGGTGATTAGACACATTGAAATTGATAATTACCATACTCTTAGATTCAAATATGTGACAGCTAAGAAATTCAAAAGGATTATTACTAATTTGATATAGGTTGATATTGAGTGCTAGTTTTTGGAGCCTATCATATACTTGTATGGTTTTATTTATTTTGTTGGAGCTTTATCATATAACGATATTAATGATATCATGTTAAAGGATATCTACTATGTGACGATCTCTAACCTAAAAGCTATTTTATTAATTAAACCTAAGTGGTGTAAGTGATGTAGTTGAGATTAATTCACGAGAAGAATTGATGCACCTTGACGTAGGTTCATTACACATGTGGTTTGAGCTAATGGTCACTCACTAATTGTACATTCTCTTGTGAGATATTTCATGGTGATAGATGTTAAACATATATAACTATGATCATTTTAATTTCATAAGAAATCAATTGTGTTAATATACGAGAAATAAACATATATAAGTTGTAGATATTTTGTTAACTTACTTGGGGATGGTGTTTATACCAACTAATGGTTCCCAAGTAGTCCACATTTGTTACAAAATTAATATTGATGCAATGTATTAGGCAGATCCATACACATATTATACATTTTTGAATGACGTTGTGTGCCCTAAAAGCATTGGCATCAAGAATGATAAAATACAATTGTGGGGCTTGATTGTCAAAGCATGCGACACATGATCAACCAAGACCATTTAAACACTATATATGGGAGGTAATCAAAGTTAACAAGTAAATATGATGTTTATATTAATTGCGTAAAGGGAACCATAAAGAAGATGGAATATGTTTTAAGTATGACCCTCAAATATTTCGGTATTCCTTAATGGAAAAAAATCAGGGAGAAATTGCTTGATTTAAAAATTGAGGATACTTGTCACAATGAGGATAGCAAGATTTTAATAGAGGATATTAAGGATATGCATCCCTGTCTTAATTTCCTTTCCTAATCTAAGGACTTTTGGGCGAAGTACATTATTAAGAGGGGGTGAATGTAGTGCCCCACCTTGGTTGATGGACATTGATCCTTCATACTTTATTCTTTGAGGACCTCAAGTTGAGGATCCAGACAAATGACTCTATTATTAGTGGATTTGATGGTTATGTATGTTCTTTATTGATACTGTGATGATGACATCATTGATGGATATTTATGTTCTCTATTGATATCATGATGATGATAGACTTGATGGATAGGTATGTTTCCTATGGATGTTACAATGATGATGGATAGGTATGTTTTCTATTGATGTTACAATGATGATGGCTTTGATGGATATGTTAATTTCCCATTGATGTTATGATTATGATAACCATGATGGATGTGTCCCCTATGGTAGCTACTTACATTAGTTTTGATTCAAAATGAACAACGATGTGAATGACGGTCATGTTGATGTTGCCATTATGATAATGACTAACAATGAGAAACCTTGTTACTGATTATTATTGAGTATGACAGGAAACCACCAGAGGCACTCGCATATGATGAGCTAACAACATCTGGTTTGATAGAAATTTATATTTTTTCTTTGAAATTCTATGTTCTGTTGGAAACTTGATATATATATATATATATATATATATATATATACTGATGGTATGTCAGTGGTTGTAGAAACATGTTAGTTTCTTGGCCGAATGACTCACATATGGGTGATGGGGTTGTAAAATTGGATGGAACAACATGGGAGGGGTGGAACAGTGTTCCTGATCTCACCTGCTAGCACTCCCGCCGTGACTTAGGCTGGAAAGGTCGAAATACCTTCGCCTTGAAGATCACGATATCGTGAGGGCAGGTCCCAAATTTGGTTCGCTCACGAGGATTTTCTGGGGGGCACGCATCAAGGCGGATTCCTTGATCCCCAACACCGATAGTCTCACTATAGCAGACAACATACGAGATGATAGGGGTCTCTAGCATTGCACATATAATTTCCCCTCATAACCACTGGATACTTGAAGGGCAAGTGGTGTGGCACCCTTGGAATTTCAAGAGAAATTCTTGAAGGGCACAACTGACTTGGCACCCTTGGCATCAAAAATAAATTCTTAGGCATGGCACCCTTGGAACTTCGAATGGAAGTTCTTGAAGGGCATGACCAACTTGACACCCTCGACATCATTAAAGAAACTAATAAATATAATTAATATATGAAAATCCAACTAATTCATATCAAGTGACATATGATGTTAGAACCAAAGGAATTAAATCAATAATAAAACTTAGGGTAAGGGAGGAATAGGAAGAGATAAAATATTTACCATGAAAACTCTACCCTTTCCATGTTAAAACAAAATATTAAGTACATAAGACTTAATTAGGCAAAAAGGGGAAAGAGGGACATAGAGTTAAGTAGAAATATTTATTAAAAACTTCATTAAGAGAAGAGGGTGGTGAATTAAAATAAGATTAATAAATTAAAATTTGAGAAATTTAAATAACTTCCATGTGGCAAGAGCCAAGATAAGAATATTCATCAAAAGAACAAATTGAGGTAGTTAGGGGACCAAATTTGAGAATTATCAATTAACTTCAGTAATAAACACAAATTAAGGAGTAAAAAGGGGGAATCAAGAGACAACTAGGAGAATAAATAGGAAGCCTTGTTGGGTTGAGGGAAATACTATTTTTAAATGAATAATTATGTAAATCATTTTGGAGAGTCTTGATGAGAGGGTGACACATGGGTGGGTGAATAATCAAATTTTGGGTAATAAAAAAAAAATATTCAGGCATGAACTTCCAAGTGTCACCTATGAAGCCTTCTATAAAAGAAAGGGAAATGGAAGGGAAAATGACTTTTTGTTTTACCCGATTGTTGGATGGAGGAGATTATGTAATTTTGAGTGGTTACGAGCTATAGTTGAGTTTTGTGTGATAGAGTGTTATAGAGAGGGGACTCTTGAGCCAAGAGGGGCTCACCTCTATCAGCTAGCACATTTCCTTGATTGTACAAACCCATTGCAGCTCAGGGGTCCGCGGGGAAGGAGAATACCCAAGGAGTAGACTGGGAGGTCAACCAGTGGGTCATTACATTCGGATCAAGCATGAAAACATTCAGGCTTAGAGGTAGACAACAACAAAGGAGCTCAAGCAGCGGAAAGTCAAGTTTGGTTCTTGTCTAAGGGTGAATGGTACATGTGTTAGTTATGTTGTTTTTAATTATGATGATTTCATTGTGTCTATAATCAAGTTAAATATATGTATGTGTTATGAAGTTAAATCTATGGAATTGATAAACGTGATTTAATTTTACTGAGTTTCAAACTTGTATGATTATGGTTTCACTTCCTTGTTACTGTTTTAAAAAAAATAAAAATTGTAAAGCCTAGCGCTCATCTAGTAAATTATAGTGTTGGTATCTACACATGCCAACCAAGCATGACCTAGGTTCAAGCTAGGAATATAACATGCAGACTATGCGACCTGATCGGCCACCGAGTCAATCAGTGTAAAGAACTGAAGCACCTCACAAATTTTTTTCGCATAGTATGTTCCCTCCCACAAAGACATATCTCTATCCAAGAGAAAATCATGTACAACTATTGCTGGATTTTCTCACACTTTCATCATACAATAAAATGTGATCATCTCCCGAATCTTAGAGCGGCAAGAGCGGCGTTAAGTATACACTCCCCAAGAGGGCGAGACATACCCAAGCCAAAAACTCGAAAATTGAAGAAGAGGACCTCCTCCTCTACGTTTGATCCCTTCTGAGCATCCACTTCTGGGAAGAAGAGTAGTGTTGGATCCTACACAATCTACTCAGTTAGCACAGTGGGACAGTGCACCATTTGCACCAGGCATAACCACGAACCAGAGGCATGTCTGCTAATGGAAAAATTTAGGCGCCTCTATACCAAGCACAATTTCCATCTATCGGAAATTTCCCATCCTAACGAGGGATCTAGCCTTGCGCTCATGCAAGCTCCCATCACAGAAATTCTTCCCCCACCAAACATCGACAATACGATACACCATATATGATTCATATCATCATGTATCAGAACCATAACTCGGGTTATCTTCTCATCTGCCATAGGTGTCGATTCTGCTACAAATACGAGAGTATATGTACCTACGAAAATGCAGACTGAATCCGTCTGCACTCTGTCGACTGCATCTGGTTCCACCATGTCGATGATGGAATCCTTTTCATGTCTATCAACCAACTCCATGTGGACTGAACCTCTTCTGCACAATATTGCGTAGAATCAATCCCTCTTAGGATCTCTATTCCATTCAGACGAGGAGATCCTTGAGGCCATGACGGAGCCAGATTATCCATGGGATGCAATGCATCACCGCTTGCTTTTTCTCCCACGAAAAGTGTTTCATCCTGACAAGACAAAAGAACACAAGATTTATGCAATTGAATCGAAATATTTCCTCCCATAAGGGAAAGTTGATTGGTTCAAGAACCCCATCCCGGTGCCCGATGCATACGAGGAAGGAAACATGTCAAACATCTCACCTACCGTCAAGGTGAACATATCCAAAAATACTGGAAAAGTCGAAGAAATCTTGATGGGGGCAGCATGTTCCCCAGAAGAAATAACCTCTTATACCCAATTGCTACAAGAGTATAAAGATATCTTCGCATGGGACTACTCAGAAATGCCCGAGCTTAGCCCCACTATCGTAGAGCACCATATTGACACCTGGTCTGACGTACCTCCAATATGCTAGAAATAGCGTCAACTGCACCCATCAAAGGTAGAATCAATAAAATGAGAAATCGACAAGCTTCACAAATCCGGGTGCATCTATCCCATTGCTTACACATCTTTGGTTTCCAACCCTATTCCCATCATGAAAAAACAAGGCACCATACGTGTTTGCACCAATTTTCGCGATTTGAACAAAGCATGTCCCAAGGGAAATTACCCTACCCCATTCATCGACCAAGTCATCGATGCTTGTGTGGGTCATGATGCCCTCTCCTTCATGGATGGATTCTTTGGGTACAATCAAATTCAAATCCGTCACACCGACCGGTACAAAACCACGTTCACTACCCCCTGGGGCATATTCAAATAAAAGGTAATGCCATTTGGCCTGAAAAATGCAAGAGCCACCTTCCAAAGGGCCATGAATTACATCTTTCATGACTTGGCACACCTTATCCTCACCTACTTGGACAACCTAACCGTCCGATCCAAGAAGCGCTCAAACGATCTTGAGGATCTGTGACTGGTATTCCAACGATGCCGATAATACAACCTATGCTTTAACCCCCTCAATTGTGTCTTTTGCATCACATCAGGAAGTATTTTAGGTTTTATCGTGTCCTAGCAAGGAATTCGAGTGGACCCCCTCAAGGTCCAAGCCATCAAAGAGGTACCTCCACCTCGAACCCTCAGGAAACTACAAATCTTGCAGGGGAAGGCCAATTTTCTGAGACGTTTCGTCTCGGATTTCGCCACTTGCACTCAAGGGTTCCTACACCTCCTTCACTCGGACATCCCATTCAAATGGGATGACCATGCCCAACAAGCATTTGACACGCTTAAAGACACATTGTCTTCAACACTGCTCATCATTCCCCCAGGCGATGACAAAGATTACATTCTGTATCTATTAGCATCCGAGACCACTTTGGCTAGAGTATTGATCCAGGAGGGCCTAGACGGGAAAGAGCACAAAATATACTACGTCTGAAGAACCTTATCAGGCCCAAAATTAAGATATGAACCCGAAGAAAAGACTGCCTTAGCACTGATTCATGTAGTCCAAAATATTCGCCACTACATCATCTTAAAGACCACTATGGTCATCGCAGATATTAATCCCATCAAATATTTGCTCACACGTCGCCTAATGAACTGCAAATATGCCCGCTGGATAGTCATTCTCAAAGAATATGACTTACAGTTTCGCTCCCCCAAGAAAAAATGCGCTAATCTTAATAGAGTTCATTACGGACCTCCCAAGTCATACCAAAGGATCACCAGTAAATGATTCTCGACCGGATGAACATATCTTCCTCGTAGCAATCGAAGACTCTTGGTACGGAGATATCCTCCTCTTCTTACGAACCCTAAAGTTCAGACCTCATTTCACTCGAGACAACCTTCGACACATTCGCCATTAGGCCCCCGGATACCTCCTTATGGGAGATGTCTTATATTGATGGGGCATCGACACCATTTTACGTCGATGCCTTACTCACGACCAAGCAAATCAAGCTCTTAATGACTTCCATGATGGAGCTTGCGATGGCCACCTCTCCGCGATGGCCACCGCCCAAAACGTCCCACAAGCAGGATATTTTTGGCCCACTTTTTTTCGTGACTATATCACAGCAGTCAAGAGGTGCGAGCGATGTCAGCGCTTTTCTCATAAGGCAAGAGCCCCTCCCACTCCCCTGCACCCCATCGTCTTCGCTGGTCCCTTTTGTAAATGGGGGATTGACTTCATGACTTGAAACCCTGCATCATCGTCAATCACAAGTACATCATCACGGCTATCGATTATTTCACAAAGTGGGCAAAAGCTATGCCCACATTTGACAACACCGCAGAAACTGCCGCACAATTTCTGTTTAACCATGTCATTTCCCAGCTCGACGTTCCCAAGGAGTTAGTCTTCGACCATGGGAAACACTTTGAGAATGAAGCTTTCTAGGAGCTATCTCACCATCTCGGATTCACCCATGAATTCGCTTCACCATACTACCCCCAATCCAATGGACATCTAGAAGCTGTGAATAAAGTCATCAAAACTATTTTACAGTGGATGGTTAATAACCATAAAACCAACTGGCACCACATGCTTTTCTCCGCCCTGTGGGCATACCGTACGACCATGAAAACATCCATTGGTTTCACCCCCTTCCACTTGGTATACAGAGTCGAAGACGTGATTCCCATAGAACGCGAGATCCCAAATTTACATGTTGCCATCGAACTCCTCAATGATACCCAGCCTCTAGAACAACGTTTAGTATGACTAGAGTTCATCGATGAAATCCGACGATAGTCACTGCAACACAATGAGGCCCACAATAAATGGGTAAAAGCGTCATTCGACCGCCACATCAACCCTCGTTCATTCACTGAGGGAGAGTTAGTCCTCCACTACGATGTCGCAAAAGAATCCCTAGGGCCAGGAAAGTTCGAAACTTTGTGAAAAGGACCTTACATCATAAAACATTGCCTCCTCAAGGGGGCATATATCTTTATTGAGACGGATGGAACATGCCTCAACAACCCCGTCAACGGCCTTTACCTCAAGAAATTCTACCCATAAGGGTCGAGAAGGCCCACCCCTAGAGTCAAAGTGCATAGACCAGAAACTTTAAATTTTTGACCAAAAGACTTGTACGCTCTAGTGTCACAATGGATTATCAACCCAACCATTACATTGGATTTTCCAATGGAGCATCGTGATGGTCTCAAATTTTAGCAGCAGCCACCTGGTCCATCTACCACCCTGACCAATTGCCATTATACACCAATGGTGTATGCATCGGTTCAACGACAAACAATCAAAAGAATATGACGTCGTCATCAAACTTATGTGTGATGCCCTCAATCAGGGCATACACCATATGCATATCTACCTCGATTCCCAGTTATTAGTGTCGTAGTTAAATCAAGAATTTGAGATACAAGACTCACATCTGTTTAGAAAATACTTGTGTGCAAAAATATTAAGCCGACAGTTTGATCACATTACATTCACACATGTACCAAGAAATCATAACCAAATAGTTGATCGCATAGCTAACAATATTATAAACTAGAGTGCATCTCGGATAAACCATCCTACATAAAAAACAAAAAAAACATAGAAAACATAGATGTCCATCAGCATAGCATAATCCATAAAAAAAACAGGGGGGGAAAAAATATCTCTCTCATATATACCAAAAAATATATGTATCTGAGTACAAAAAATAGAGTCTTTGACCCATAATTCAGCCCAAAAGATATAAATACACAAGTCAACAAAAATAAGGGAAGCATCCTCATAATGGGTGCTTTCCCTATGCACAATAAGACTCTAGGGCAGTGCTCCCCAAGGTGGGGCACCTGGACCCATAGCCACCCCCGGTACTAACACTGGAGCCGTCATCAGAATGGAGATTGCCACCCAACGTAAAGTCGGCCGATAGCCCCTCTCCTAGGCCATCGATGTCTCCAACCATGCATCATCAAGGTCATCCACAAAGCCTTGAGTAGGCATCCTCTGGGTAAAGCGGTCCACTCAACCTCATGCATTCTCTGCCACCCGAGCTCTGGCCTCTAGAGCAGCCACCTGCTCTATCAACTCATCAACGCAAGCCTCTGTTGCCTCAGCACAAGCCCGCTTAGTAGAAATCTCGGCAGCAGCCGAGCTGCTACCCTCCCCCGAGGGACCAGTCCCCTCGCTAGGTGCTCCACCCTGAGGCTATACCGGAGCTCCTTCCTGTCCCTCGCCTGCGCGAGGAGCACCTCAAAGCCACCAAATCAGATGATGTCCCACCAACCAACCAAGCCACGGGATGTCCGACCTTGCCAACATCTGCAAGAGTAATAAAACTATGTCAGTGTCATCGTAATACACATACAAAAGATAAATAATCAAGCAAATGTAGAATGAAACACAAAAACATACCTGCTATCCCCCAAGCATACCCAGTAGGAAGACCCATGTCTGGGTCTCCCCAGAAGTCCATCCCTGCATAAGGGAATGACAGAAACATCTGAGGATTGGCCTCAAACCAAGCCTCTGTGGTGGCGTTCCAATAACGCCCCACCCTACCTCCCCCTCCACGAGGCATCACAGCTCATGCGAGGCTCCTGTTTGGTCAATTTAGTGTTTCCTAAATTGCTGCATTTAATTGTCAATCCGGGAATCGTAAGCTGATGAAGTGCGGCGCACAATATGTGCAAGATAACCTCTTTCTTAACTTTTTGTCGTTTGTGGTCTTTCTAAGGTAAAATGAAAATTCTAAAGTGAAAAGCAAGCTTGGTTATATTTATTCAAGGAAGTGATATCCCCTATAATGATTTACCAATCTCGAAACTTTAAAAGAAAATTGAAATTACAATGACAAAAGAAAGTAAAAGTGTACTGCTGAAATGAAAAGTGCTGCTAATCTAGTGAATCAAAACAAGAAACTAGTGAACATGAAAACTAAACTATTCTTGCTGCCAACTGAACACAAAAGAAACTACGCTTATGGAAATTCAAAATTGCAATGAAATAAATCTAAATCGGATTACATCAATTCATTTTCTGACCCTTCATCATTAGACCAGCTATGACTTGCGGAAGTAATCATAAACAACTTGTGTAACTGATTATTTAATTTGCAGAAAGTAAACTAATACTAAACCATACACACATAATTCAATCCCTCACCATCAGTCCAGCTGTGGCTTTCGGAGGCAAGTGAAGATGTCATACATGATTTAATATATCTAAATTTGCAGAAAAGGAACTAATACTAAACTACACATTTCATCATGCAGCCCCTCACCATCAGTCCAGCTGTGGCTTTCGGAGGTAACTGAAGACGCTATGAGAAGCTTAATATATCTAATTTTGCAGAAAGGAAACTAATACTAAACTACACATTTCATCATGCAGCCCCTCACCATCAGTCCAGCTGTGGCTTTCGGAGGTAACCGAAGACACTATGAGCAGCTTAATATATTTAAATTTAACTACTAAATCAAATAAACAAAACTGAAATGTACAAAGCAAGACTGAAGTTAAACAAATGCTATGAAAAGGAAACTAGCAGCAGAATAATGTCAGTCTCATATCATTAGCTAAAATACTATGAAAATGCCCCGGGCTGTCTACCTAAAACCTGCACAAGAAAACTGATCAGTGATTTAATAATCATAAAAACATGAAAGACAAGAATGCAATGGAAATTAATGAACATAAATGAAGCAACTATGAAATATGAACATGTAATGGGTTATGATACAATGACTGTTTAAAGAAATGAAATGAAAAATATAAACATTAATACACAGAACCTCGGCTGAGCAGGGGCCCTCTACGCAGCTTTGGTAACGATCCTCAACACAACTTAAGTTGAAAACAGAGTTTTTCACATTAAAAAGCAGTTCATTACAGACTGGTAGTATTACGGCTCAAGGCAGCGTAATCACTACATAACAGAGTACGCACATCAACTCAACAGCTATGATCAACTAACAACTATCAACTCCCCCTACGTGCGTATGCAAACGCTCTATATAAAGCAATAAACTGTAACTGTCTCCTGAAGTTTATGATAGCAGCCAGCACGTAGACCACTAAGGCCACGGATATAGGAGTATGGCCATGTTGGAAAACGGATCTATGGAAGGTGGGCGCTTGAATTCAGCTCCAGAACTTTGCACAGATGTCAATTAACCTCCGCAAGCTTGGAAACGGCCGTATGGATGTTTATATGCCACGAAACAGAGTCCAGCCGACATAGAACTCCATATTTGACTTCCACGTGGATGGATTTGACCGCGGCTTTCTTTGACGAATTTACTTGAACCAATAGGACACAAACCATGTCCTTGTCATTCCTAGCCTGCCCATGTGGCTCGTTTCCTTCGTAGACACCTGTAACATCGATTTCCACAAAATAGCTGCGGAAAGTTGCAGCAGCTGCGGAAAGTGACAAGTTTCCGCAGCTGTATGAAAAAAATCTAAATCAAATAGAAAACACAAAAACATAATTAAAAACCATGTTAGATACCCTTTTGCACATGATATTGACAATTTTGGAGGTTTAGGTGAGTGAAAAAGATATGGAAAAGTGTATGGAAAAGAGGCAAATTCGGGACTCAACATACCCCCACTGTGAAGGTGTTGCATGTCTTCATGCAACCAAAATTTTGACACTCTTTGTTCAATTCATGTGCCTTGATACTTCAGCCAGCACATCTAACCCCCTTCTCTTCTTCTTTGGTACTGCCATCATTCTGGGTTTCTTCATGAGGCACCTGAATTTGATATTCACAAGTGCTTTGCTCAATTTTTGGCATTTCCTTTTTAGCTTCTTATTTTTCTTTTGCCAAATACCCAAATGTAACATAGTATTGTCATGGATAATCTTGTCCAGTTTGCCTTGCTCTTTGAGTGTTTCATTTTCATTTTTGATATGCCGATTCAAAAGCTCAAGCTAAAAAATCTCCTGTTTTAATGACTGAACCAAATCATCCTGCAATGTATGAGGCTGAATAGAAGAGGTACTTGGGCCTGTGGCTGCCTTCTCCAAGGATTCTATATAATCATACACCTCCTGCTGTTTGGGGTCTACTTCCGGTGTCTTTTTCATTGGGCTATCCTCAAAATGCTACAAGGGAGAATTATGTTCAAAATTTGGCTGAGGAGAACTTTCATCAATATTTTGCTGAGAATAAGATGGAGTACGCTCATTGTCTGATTGGGAGTGAAAGGAGTCAGGTTCACTAACTGACTGAAATGGACTATGGTCAGTTGGAGACTGTTGAGATGTCTCTTCACCCAAATCAATGAAATGAGGACCTTTAATTTGTGTTTTTCTCAATTTTCCCTTAAGCCTGCTGCTTCTCCTCACATGCTGTGGTATACTACCCTTTTGTTCTTGTTTTCCTGTCTCTGCCTTCTTGGATATAGATGACCGTTTTTGAAGAAAAACTAATCTTTCAGATAGTATTTGGTGATCTTCTTCTTCTTCAGAAGGAGTTTTATGGACAGCCTCAATAATTTCTTTCCCTTTTGGTATTATTGGCTTCTTAGCTTTAATTTCCTTCTTCTTCCTTTTTACCAATCTCTCTTCCCTATCAGTTTTTTTCATAGTAGTAGTAGAAGTATTTTGGATTTCATCTCTTGTTCTTTTCCTTCTACTTCTTCTTGCTGTGCTAGCTGCGGGAATTTCCTGAGTAGGAGTAATTTGGGTTTCAACATTCATTCTTTTTCTTCTACTCCTTCTAATTGAACTACCTTCAGGAATTTCCTGAGGTTCTTCAAAGAAGTTTCTAACTAGGAATTGTTCCCATGTATCTTTTCTTTCTTTTAGCTCCTTTTCAATCAAAATTTTTATAAACCCATGATGATATAAATGAGGCTCTACATCTCCTAGGTGTTTTTGCATAGTGACAGCCATTTTCTTCAAGCTATTGAATAGGAAATAAGGAAGATTGAGAGTTTGGTTTTCAAGAAAATTCATCAATAGCCTGGTATGATACATGTACATGGAGCCAAAACGGCCTTCACATGTGATAAATTTCTGAACAATGAGTAATAGAGTGGCCCATTCATCTTTTATTGCATGCACAGGGATTCCTCTTTTGAAAACAGTGATATCCATACCTTGATTTCGGAGGATTGTTCTCCATGCCTCATCACTGATACTTTTGTTTTTGAACCAACATTCTCCTTCCTGAAGAAGCTCTGTGGCTGCTGCTATTGATGCTTCATTGACTAAAAACTTGAGGTCTCCCACTTCTGCTTCCGAGCCATCAAATGATCTTGCAAACGCTTTGGTAACTTCTCTGTGGTAACCCCTGAATTTCTGAATAAAACGCAGCCATTTAGCTTTCCTCAACATCTCTTTTGCTTGTGGAAATCTCTCTATAAATTTCTGTCCTTCCGGCTCTGCCCTTAATAATTTTCCCATTTTACTTCTCTGTGCTTCACAGGCTTGCCTTTGTGAGAGTTTAAGCGGAAATGGAACGATGGAATACACAGAATCTAGCACAATACTGTGGGAATGTTATCACAAAACGGAAATGAGCACCATAAACAGAATGGAATAAGACTGTGGGTGGATATACGGGAATGAGAGTGAGCAAAAGGAACGGAATGGAATGAAACAGGGAGTGAGAATGAGTAGAGTGGGGTTTTGTAAACACGACAGAGACACGACAAAGAGGTTAACAAAGT
The DNA here is from genome assembly GCA_034641835.2 of Pinus albicaulis. Lineage (NCBI taxonomy): Eukaryota > Viridiplantae > Streptophyta > Pinopsida > Pinales > Pinaceae > Pinus > Pinus albicaulis. The sequence continues at coordinate 184,130,801 of CM076573.1, forward strand.
ATAATGCATTCGGCCGCATTTTGAATTTTGGTGGCTGTGTCATAAATATGAACACGTTTCAATCGATGATTATGAAGTTATGCGGCTTGTAAGAGTCCTTTGTCAACTCAAATACGTATCATTATCTACGGTGGGATATTTGAACATGAGTGAGAGTCGGAATTTCAATGATGAAATCGTTTGTGAATAAATGCAAGAGGATAACATAGAGATCGTGAAGGTTACGGACTGTCAATATAATCATTGCGCGTTATGGGTAGAGCTCATAGTTTAAAATTACATAAAAATGTGTTTTTCGATACTATTTGAAATAAAATTTATTCATACCTTTGGAATCCTTTCTTTTGCCCTTGGTTTTCAACTGATTGATCTTCATTAGTGTCTTGAATGTCCCATTGATCCTCTCCTGCATTTTATTTCATAATTTATGAAAATAACAACTAACTGTACATTCTTTTTGAAAACAGAGTAGTAGTAGCTGCGGAATCTGCTTCTGGCTGCGGAAACTGGAGTCAGCTGCAGAAACAGATGTCAGCTGCGGAAACTGACACAGCTATTACTTGGCTAAAATAGAAATGAACAAATGACAAATGACCAGGTGGAAATGGCCATAAAAATATTTTTATTGATGGAATGGATGAAATGAAGTGGAATGAAGTGTAATGAAGTGAAATGAAATGAAATGAAATGAAATGAAATGGAGTGGGTGGTGAGATGAAATGAAATGAAAAACAGATTTTTTTTTTTTGGAAAATATAGAGTGTCAGGTGTCCCTGATTTTCACCCCATATTTTCTGTATAAGACTGCCAATCAATGATTGGTTTTCAGGCTTATACCATTTTTTCTTTTTTCTTTTTTCTTCTTCTTTTTTTTTTTTTTCTTTTTTCTTTTTTTAACTTGAAAAACAAAAGCTAGCTTGGTAGAGAAGAAGGATTCTTCTGTACCAGCCTGATTGCAGAACTTTCTTGAAACAACTTGACAAAATCCTCTTTAGAGAGTGGCTTATGATAAACTTTCAATCTATGGCCATTCACTAAAAGAGGAGTTTGAAACTCATCAATGGTCTTGATTCTTACAGCTCCATTGTTAAAGATCTTGTCGATCTCATATGGCCCAAGCCAATGAGTCTGAAATTTCCCTTGAAAATCTTTAAACTTGGAGTCAAATAACAATGCCCAATCTCCTTCTTGAAACTTCTTCTCTTTGATATATTTGTCATGCCACTTAGTTCTTTGATATTGAACTAGATCGGTTCTTAGAATTGCTTCTTATCTGATCTCATCTAGCTCATTCAATTGCTCCATTCTATGCTTTTGAGCTTCTGATAAGTCCATTCCCAACTGAACTGCTATCTTGAAGGTCTTGACTTGGAACTCAATGGGGAACAAGACTTCTTTCCCATAAACAAGTTCATAGGGAGAATGTCCTGTTGTATTCCTCCATGTAGTTATGTAGGCCCACAAGGCTTCTGGAAGCCTATCTGCCCAATCTCTTCTATGTAGATGAACAGTTTTGGTGATGATACTTTCAAGAACTTTGTTTGTGGACTCCACTTGACCATTTGCTTGTGGATGGTAAGGAGTAGATTTTCTGTGCTTGTTTTTGTATTCTTCCATCAACTTCTCCACCAAATTTGATGTGAATTGGCTCCCCTGATCTGTTACAATTTCTCTTGGAACACCAAAGCGAGTAAAAATATCCTCATAAAGAAAATGAACAGCTGAATTTTCAGTAGCAGATACTAATGCTTTAGCTTCTACCCATTTAGTAACATAATCAGTGCAAACCAATATATACTTCTTTTGCTTCGATGGTGGATTAATCGGTCCGATGAAATCTAAAGCCCATTTTTCAAAGGGTTCAATGAGTACCTGTGTTTGCAATGGCATTTCATTTGAAAGGGTAGGTTTCCCTACTCTTTGGCAGTTATCACACCTTTTGACATATTGTTTTGCATCTTTGAAGAGGGAAGGCCAATAATATCCCAAGGAAAGGATTTTATAGGCCGTCCTTTTGTCCGCAAAGTGTCCGCCGCATGGTTCATCATGACATGCCTTAAGAATATCAGGCGTTTCATCTTCCCTGACACATCTTCTGATCACAAGATCTGGCCCTATTTTAAACAATTCGTTAGAAATCCATGAATATCTTGAACTCTCCTGAATAATTTTTCGTTTTTCTCTTGGAAATAAATGTGAAGGTAGTTTCCCTGTAACCAAATAGTTAGCAATATCTGCATACCAAGGGGTCTTAATAGTTACTGCAAACAAATATTCATCGGGAAACTTATCTTCTACAGGAGAATCTTCTTTAGTATTTTGAATTCTAGACAAGAAATCAGCTACTGTATTCTGTTTTCCTGGTCTATCTAACACAGTAATATTGAATTCTTGCAAAAGTAAAAGCCATCTTGTCACTCTGCCATTAGTAACAGGTTTGTTCATTAAATATCTAATTGCGGAATGGTCAGTATGAATAAAAGTTTCATAGCCTGTTATGTAATGTCTAAACTTATTAATTGCATGAACAACAGCTAAGAACTCTTTTTCAGTCACAGTATAGTTCAACTCCGTGGGAGTCAAATTTTTACTAGTGTAATAAATGGCATAAGGAATTAAATCTTTTTGACCCAACACAGCTCCAAGAGCTGTATCTGAAGCATCTGTAGAAATATGGAAAGGAAGTTTCCAATTTGGTCCTCTCAAGATAGGTGCTTGAGATATTCTTGTTTTCAAAGTTTCAAAAGCGGATTGACAATCAGGATCCCATTTAAATTCACAGTCTTTTGTAAGCAACTTGAAGAGTGGAGATGCTATTTTAGTGAAGTTTTCTATAAATCTTCTATAGTAACCAGTAAATCCTAGAAAACTTCTAGCATCTCTTTGACAATTTGGAATAGGCAACTTGGAGATGACTTCAACTTTTGATCTATCAACCTTAATTCCATCTCCTGAAATATGATGTCCTAAAACAATCCCTTCAGTAAACATCATAAAGAATTTTTCATGGCTTAATGAAAGGTTTGTTTCTTTACATCTTATGAGAACTTTTTCCAAATTTTCTAATGCCTCTTCAAATGAATTACCATAAACTGTAAAATCATCCATATAAACCTCTACACAATCATGAATTAGATCAGAAAAAATTCCTAGTCTTGCTCTTTGGAATGTTGCTGGTGCATTACATAACCCAAAAGGAAGCACTCGGTAGGCAAAAGTTCCCCATGGACAAGTAAATGTGGTCTTATCTTGATCTTCGGGTGCTACCTGAATTTGATTATAGCCACTAAAACCATCCAAAAATGAAAAGTACTTTTTACCTGCTAATGTGTCTAATACCTGATCGATAAAAGGCAAAGGAAAGTGATCCTTCAAATTTGCTTTGTTCAATTCCCTGTAATCAATGCATACCCTCCATTTACCATTCTTTTTAGGTACTATAACCAAAGGAGAAACCCATCGACTATCTGAAATTGGATAAATGAAGTTTACATTGAGAAGTTTTTGGAGCTCTTCTTTCACTATCTCCCTAAGATTTGGATTCATCCTTCTTTGAGGTTGTCTAATTGGTCTACTGTTTTCCTCAATATAGATATGATGGATGCAAGTCTTAGGATCGATACCTTTCATGTCAGTATACTCCCATGCAAATGCAGTAGAATGTTTTTGCAAGATTCTGGTTAGTTCTTCTTGTTGTGACTTCTCCAAATGTTTGTTGATATTCAATGTCTTTTCTGGAAAAATCTCAAAAGCAGAATTACCAAACTCTTCCATAGAGTAGAGAGACATTTGTCTTGATGATAAATATTCTATGTCAGATTCCAACTGAAATTGTGTGGGGTCATATTCTGAAGTTATCTCAAAATTTTCTAATGTGTTGAGAATTTGACTATCCTCACTAATTTCAGAAATGGTAAAGACAGGTTGTATAGTGTTCTCATCATCGACCCATTCATTGTCTCCTATTTCTGTAATTGCTCTTGCGGGAGGATACAAATTGAATTTCTTTGTCGAATTACCATTAGAAATGTACATGTCTCCGGATCTACAACTAATAAAAGCATCAGCTGTGGCCAGCCAAGGTCTTCCTAAGATAATTGGATGTCCTCCTAGATTACTTTTGGGAGTCAAAATCATAAAGTCTACTGAATATTCCCAAGAATCTAAGGAGACTGAAATATCTTCTAATACACCATCTGGTTTAATAACCGATCGATCTGCAAGTTGCAATAAAGTAGGTGTAAAAAGAAGGTTAGGAAGTTTAAACTGTTCCATAGTCTGTCTACTCATAATGTTGATAGCAGCCCCTAAGTCAATCAATGTGTTTGGAATTTCTATCCCATTTATATGTGTCTTGACAATTGGACTTCCAGGATCTACATACTTCTGCATGGCAATTTTTCCCATCATAATGTCTGCAATCTTTCCTACCAGGTGGATTCTTCTTGTGTCCTTTAGCTTTCTTTCTGGTCTTTTGAAACTCAACTCCTTTATGGTTTTTGCTAGAATAGGAATTTCTCGAATGGCTTGTAGCAATGGAATCTTGATACAAACATTCTTCAATTCATCTAGAAAGTCATAGTTAGGCAACAAGATTTGTTTTTCCACCCCTTATCAATTTGTAGTCTTTCCGGAAAAGGAGGTGTAGATGAAGATACAGGTTGCTCAACTATAGGAGTTGAGGATGTTAGCTTTTCTTTTTCTTTTTGAATTTTTGAATTTTGAAGAGATTCTTCCTCAGAACCCTTATTGACTTGAAGAGAGTCTTCTTCAGAGGTATCTTGCTCTTGAATGTCTATATAAGGTTTTTCTAAAACTCTACCAGATCTGAGTTGTACATCGTTGAGAGGAACAATCATATAGGTAGGAAATTGTTGTCCTTCTACCATATAAGTAGTTTGAGGATTCTTATTGTTAGGATTTGGCAATGGCTGAGCTGGAAGTTGATTTGTCTTCTGTTGGTATGGAAGCATGAGTTGAAGATTTGTATTTTGTTGAGAAGGTTGTTGTTGTGGAAATGGCAATGAAAGTTGTTGTGGATTTTGGCTTGGAAATTGTAGAGCTTGTTGATTTTGAAAAGATGGAGGATATTGATAAAATTGAGCAAATCTCCCATAAGGATTTTGCATCCCTTGTACCCATGGCTGATATGAATTTTGATGTTGGGGCCAAGATTGTTGCCAAAGAGTCCAATTTGGTGGGGTTTGAAGATTCATAGGGTTATTAAACCCTTGAGATTGTTGTCCCTGCCAAGGTCTCCTTGCGACAAAACAGAGAGATTCTACTAAATTTGGATCTTCTTGAAAAACAGCTTTGAGTCCAGGGATTGAAGGACAATCCTTGATCTCATGATTTTCTGAGCAAATCATACATGTTTCTACAACTTTTTCATCCAAGGGACATTCCCTTAAATCATGTTTCTTTCTACATTTCGGACAAAAGATGGCTAAAGCATCTGTTTCTGCTTTCTGCTTGTTTTGGATTTTAAGGGTGTCTAGTTGTTCACTAAGACCCCCTAAGATATCAGTTTTAATCTCATCAAGCATATTACCAATCTCTGCCCTACTTACTGATCCAGTTGCAGATTTGTTAGCCCTAATAAGAGAAGAATCCCTAGGCCCTTTTCCAGTTTTAGATCTTCCCCTTGAGAATTGGATACATAGTTCTATTATATCATGAAATGGGAGTTGAGAAATGTCTCCTTTCCCCATCATGTTTAAAATGTCTATCCATTCATCTCTAATGGCTTTTAATAGGAGGGCTTTCAAGGTTTCATTATCTAAGTTGCTCATATTTGCTCTTTTCAAGTTGTATTGAAATCTTTCAATTAGGTCTTCCAAATTTTCATCTTCTTTTTGCATCATTTTGAATACCTCATCCTTGTGATTGGTGGGCATACAATAGTCCAAGTATCTATCCATAAATGTTTGTTTCATATCATTCCAAGTCCTGATAGATTGAGTGGCTAATCCCATGAACCATTTCAAAGCAGATCCCTTCAATGTTGAAGGAAACAGTTTGAGTTTTTGAGAATCTTCCATATAGTCATAAGTTCGGCACACTACTTCAAACTCAAACAGAAATGTTTCAGGATCCTCACTTTCTAATCCATAAAAGTTAGGAAGAACAGATGGTGAGATTATTTTCATTGTTGCATGAGTTTCCTCATCAACTATAGGGAATCCAAGAAAATTGTCCCTATTTCTACCGTTATTTCCTTCACCATTGTTATCTTCATTATCTCCTCCTCCTCTACCTCCACCTCTATTTATTACTTCCTCTGCCATGATAGTTTCTTTAGAGTCATTATAGTCCTCTAGTTCTTCTACCAAGGAAGGATGAGAGAAAGTTTCTTTGTTTTCTAAGTGGGTTTTAGTAGGTGGTATAGGAGAATCCTCTAATTCAGTTGTTCTTTGACTTCCAAAAATCTTAAGGCTAGGGGTAGATGGTGGTGAATCTGGTCTATGCCTTGAAGAAGATGGAGTTGTGAAAATCGAACTCTTAGCTTTAGCTATAAACCTTCCCCTAGAATCTCTTGCTCTATGCATGTCATTTTTTATTCTTTTTTTAAAAAAGTTGGGCTAATAATTCTCTTTCTGATCTTCCAGATCACACTAGGTGCAAGAAGAGAGCATACTTAAGAAATTACTAAACCAATAACTCTCTTTTCTGATCCTCCAGATCACACTAGGTGCAAGAGGAGAGCATACTTCAAGAAGTTATCAAGTTTTTCCTTCTTTTATGATTTTATGTTTTTTTTTTTAAGAAATTGGCTACCTAGTTACACTTCCCCGGCAACGGCGCCAAAATGTTTGGTCAATTTAGTGTGTCCTAAATTGCTGCATTTAATTGTCCCCAACAGGAATGTTAAATGGTGATGAAGTCACGGTCCACAACCTTGCAAGGCCTTTCACTGTAGCTTTTTGTCGTTTTGTGGTCTTTCTAAGGTAAAATGGAAATTCTAAAGTGAAAAACAAGCTTGGTTATATTTATTCAAGAAAGGAAGTGATATCCCCTATAATGATTTACCAATCTAAAAACTTTAAGCAATTGAAATTACAATGACAAAAGTAAAAGTGTACTGCTGAAATGAAAAGTGCTGCTAATCTAATGAATCAAAACAAGAAACTAGTGAACATGAAAACTAAACTATTCTTGCTGCCAACTGATCACAAAAGAAACTACGCTTATGGAAATTCAAAATTGCAATGAAATAAATCTAAATCAGATTACATCAATTCATTTTCTGACCCTTCATCATTAGACCAGCTATGACTTGCGGAAGTAATCATAAACAACTTGTGTAACTGATTATTTAATTTGAAGAAAATAAACTAATACTAAACCATACACACATAATTCAATCCCTCGCCATCAGTCCAGTTGTGGCTTTCGGAGGCAACTGAAGATGTCATACATGATTTAATATATCTAAATTTGCGGAAAAGGAACTAATACTAAACTACACATTTCATCATGCAGCCCCTCACCATCAGTCCAGCTGTGGCTTTCGGAGGTAACTGAAGACGCTATGAGCAGCTTAATATATCTAATTTTGCAGAAAGGAAACTAATACTAAACTACACATTTTATCATGCAGCCCCTCACCATCAGTCCAGCTGTGGCTTTCGGAGGTAACCGAAGACACTATGAGTAGCTTAATATATTTAAATTTAACTATTGAATCAGATAAACAAAACTGAAATGTACAAAGCAAGACTGAAGTTAAACAAATGCTATGAAAAGGAAACTAGCAGCAGAATAATGTCAGTCTCATATCATTAGCTAAAATACTATGAAAATGCCCCGGGCTGTCTACCTAAAACCTGCACAAGAAAACTGATCAGTGATTTAATAATCATAAAAACATGAAAGACAAGAATGCAATGGAAATTAATGAACAGAAATGAAGCAACTATGAAATATGAACATGTAATGGGTTATGATACAATGACTATTTAAAGAAATGAAATGAAAAATATAAACATTAATACACAGAACCTCGGCTGAGCAGGGGCCCTCTACGCAGCTTTGGTAACGATCCTCAACACAAATTAAGTTGAAAACAGAGTTTTTCACATTAAAAAGCAGTTCATTACAGACTGGTAGTATTACGGCTCAAGGCAGCGTAATCACTACATAACAGAGTACGCACATCAACTCAACAGCTATGATAAACTAACAACTATCAACTAACTCCACGTGCGTATGCAAACGCTCTATATAAAGCAATAAACTGTAACTGTCTCCTGAAGTTTATGATAGCAGCCAGCACGTAGACCACTAAGGCCACGGATATAGGAGTATGGCCATGTTGGAAAACGGATCTATGGAAGGTGGGCGCTTGAATTCAACTCCAGAACTTTGCACAGATGTCAATTAACCTCCGCAAGCTTAGAAACGGCAGTATGGATGTTTATATGCCACGAAACAGAGTCCAGCCGACATAGAACTCCATAGTTGACTTCCACGTGGATGGCTTTGACCGCGGCTTTCTTTGACGAGTTTACTTGAACCAATAGGACACGAACCATGTCCTTGTCATTCCTAGCCTGCCCATGTGGCTCGTTTCCTTCGTAGACACCTGTAACATCGATTTCCACAAAATAGCTGCGGAAAGTTGCAGCAGCTGCGGAAAGTGACAAGTTTCCGCAGCTGTATGAAAAAAATCTAAATCAAATAGAAAACACACAAACATAATTAAAAACCATGTTAGATACCCTTTTGCACATGATATTGACAATTTTGGAGGTTTAGGTGAGTGAAAAAGATATGGAAAAGTGTATGGAAAAGAGGCAAATTCGGGACTCAACAGCTCCTGAGGCCCCCCACCAGGCACAGCCACCGTAGGTCTCAACAACACCACCTGCTCATACATGATGCTACATAGAATGATTGCATATGTTAACAACTTTGATCCATAGCAGACCTTCGAAAGCTGAGCCAGCGTCCCGTCATAGCAAGCAAAATCGAAAAAATGTCCAGCCCTCAGCTAGCGCAAAACACCTATCCATGGCCCGACGCCTGATGGGGCATAGAAAACCCTGCCAGTCGTACAATAGAAGCTAGAGCACACCGCTCATCCAGGTAAGTCATAGAAGCAATCATTATGCATCCCTTCGTAAGGGGCGCCCCACCACAATGGCCTACTGAAAAATGCTTAAGATACACTCTCCCAGGGGGAAGTGGATAAGGAAGTGCCTCTCCCTAAGGCAAAAACCTGGTCACAAAGTAGATATCCATCTCGGGATGGATAGTAAGGTCGCACCCCCACAATTCCATGACCTTGCGTTGCCTGTTCCAGCATCGGATTAGGTAACACAAAAGATGATCCTGTGATCGTAAGACGTCATTCTCCATAAATTTGAGAAGAAACTAGCGTGACAACTGCTAGTGCGCATGAGCATCAGCAACCAAAGCGGCCCAAAGATCAGGCCAATCCCTCTCCCTCCACAAAATCCTGTCACAAAAAAGACACACATCAGTCACACTAAAAGAAGTTAAAAACTGAAAAAAAATTCCAAAAAATTTTCAAAAAATTAGCTTCGGCCCTCTGTACGCCTGATCCTCAGATAGGCGCAAGGAGAGCGCATCTATTTTTCTCACAGACAAGGCAAGGGTGCACCCAAAGCTAGTACAGGCACGATAAGTTTGCACAAAACCCTTATTTTTGCGTGCCTGTGCCTTGATCGCCTGCGCTGTCAAGGCAAAAGCTAGCCTAGGATCCGTATAAGCCCATCCTATATGGACCTTGGGATTGACACAATGAAAAAATTAAAAATGCAGGACGTCATGGGGCCTACCTGGCTAAACAATCGCTAGTCCCAGGTACTCAGGCTGATCGCAATGGCAAGAATAGCTCCATAGAAGCCTCTGACCTCTCAAAACCTCAAATGATCAAATGACACAAATGAACTGAATTGAGCCATATTCGCCTATATGTCGCCATTTTCGGAAAATTTGGAGGACCATAAGGAGAGCTCAGTAGGCCCAATTACAAGACTGAAAGCAACACTGTGATAAACACTCCATAATGCCCAAGGGCGGTGCCACACATTTGCACCTCTTAAAAAATAAATTTTCAGTGTCGACAGGTATGCCCTCTCTCATCTTCTTTTTTAGCATGTCTTTCAATAATATTTGAATAAAGAAGATGCTTTCACTTGGGGTATTTTTTGCAAGTATTTTGAAAACCATCCATCGCTCCATCCACTAAAAGTTCCAGAGAAGGTATCATTCTACCCTCAACATGATAGAGTCCCAGAAAAACTCTGCATATCGTGACATTATTTGTCCATAAGAAATTACCCATAGGTTCCAAGCACCAGACCATGTTTATCATCACCCCAACTTGCACATGATAAACATCCTCGTTGGTCGGTAGAGCCTCCCCTCCATGGTGCTTGTCACCCAAAGTAGACCATATATCACAAAATTCATGATGCCATGACCACACCACTTTAGTCCGGGAAGCACCTCATGCCCATTTAACTCACCATGCATCAAGTCAAGTTTTACCATATTAAAATAAAACCCCTTTCTTGGACTACCAGGTTTTGCAAGCAGATCGAAAGTGCACTACCGCGCCTCGCATTTGGCCTGCCATACCTCCATCAGCATATCCAATATGTGACATTTTCCATCTGCTTCATCAACCCCACACGTGAGACCAACCAATGGGTCCCCCACCCTCAGCAAACCACCTTCCTCACATCAATGGTGAGTGAACACTTTCATGTTTTGGGGCACCCGTCTCTGTGTTTTGTACAAACCAAACCCTATTATTTTATTCTTTTGGAAAGTGTACAATGAACACAAACAGTGCAATATATCCCCCATTTTTCCATCCATTTTTTCTCCCACGGTAGTAGTCCCTGGTCACCCTTGGTCAAAGTATCACACTCTTCACTCATAAGCCACCATGAGATTCATAACCAATAAATACCCAACCTGGACGTCCTACTGACTCTAGGGATTTCCCCATCAGAAATAGTTATGATTACCACCAAGCTGCTTTTTATACTTCGACCTTAGGCCACTGAATCCCCATCATCAGTTTTTAGTCACCCCTCGCCATCATGCCTATGTTAAACCTATCACATCCAGGATCCCAATTCCTTGCATCAGTGACTCTCTCATTTGGTTGAGGCTTCCTTTTTGTTGACATCAACACCTATTTTCCAAAAAGGAAGCGGTACCTTGGATCACCCCTCACCACAAAAGGGACATCCTCGGGTGGCATTGTGAGAGACATCATTACCCAAAAATGTCATCGATCCTCCTGACATTCGACTACAACACAAGATTTCATTTCAAGATGGTATCCTAGCTTACAACCATTGCACTTTGATCAAATTCGTCGAAGACCCATGCATTTATAAGAATCTCTTTCAGCAATGCTTACATGGGAAGGTCCCAGTCATACAACCATGCGTATGATGCGCATTTATATTCCATACCAAGTTTACGCATATGGGTACCACATTCCACCTATTTTCAAAGAAAAAATGCCCCTGAGGGTGTCAACAATCGTTGTCATAACCCAACATATCACTACCATACTAGTGACATAGACAAAATTTATATATGTCAAATAGATTTGTTTAGCTAGCCAAAGCATCACGATCATGGGACATGCTCACCTCGTAAAAAAAAATGTACTTATCATATTATACCATTACTTGTAGGGTTCCCACAAGACATGGTCGCTCTTCAACCTAGTGTAAGGTGTTTCCAACTCCGTGTTACACGCAGGTCTGTCTGTCTCTCTCCGCACAATACACATAAAAGAAACTATAATGTATTTTGGCTATACATTTCTTCCTAGACCTCACAGATTAGGGGAAACTGTTATCACTAGAAAATCAGACAGGTAAAGATGACATTATTAAATCTCAGGCAGAAGGATTTATAGGGCTGAGGCACATTAGAGAATATGAAGAATTCAAAAAATCTTTAAGGTCCAGAAGAAAAATAAAATTTCACACTGAACAAACTAGAAAAATGTGCCTTTGCGCGCATATTTCTTTGATAGGCATGCCTTTGCGTGACTTTCTGTTGGCTCGAGGGGTCCTGACCCAGGTTCGGTGTGCAAGGTTTGCCAACAAACCCCTATACTACTGGCCCTTTCGGCAGTGACCTGCTTGCGCAAGTCAAAGTCTCACCTGAAGTAGTATGGGTGGGTGCTGGAACCAAGTTTCCGCACCCTGAGAAAGGATGGGTAAAGCAAGCAGAGCTGCGCTAGGTCCTGTAATCCCCGATTACCTTGTTTTGCGCAGGGTTAATTAGGTCTCTGTTCACATCCACGTGCGCTAGATATATAGTTATATGATTTTATGACAATAATACAACAATATATAAACAAAACAGAATAGATCCAAATCCAGAAACACACTTACGCAGATCTTCACAGCTTAAAGACAGAAAATACAAAATACAACAATTACCAATAATTCGCACCAGATTACTCACAGTTTCAGTTCTCTATCAATCCTTCTTATTCATTCATTCATCAATTCTTCCTTACAATTCCCTTCCCAACCTGCGCACACAGCAGTAGGGTCCGCACACAACTGGACTTGGATCTCCGCTGTAGTGCCACACTCTAGTTGATTGGCAGTAATATGACATTAAAATTATTTAGCCGTAAGGCTCACACTTTACTCTTTGAGGACCTCAGGTTGAGGATCCGAACACTAGACTCTATTATTAGTGGATTCGATGGTTATGCATGTTCTTTATTGATACTGTGATGATGATATCATTAATGGTTATGTACATTCTCTGTTGATATGATTGTAGCATTAATGGATATGCATGTTCTCTATTGATATCATGATGATGATAAACTCGATGGATAGGTATGTTTTGTATTGAAGTTATGATGATGATGGCTTTGATGGATATGTTAATTTCCCATTGATGTTATGATTATGATAACCATGATGGATGTGTCCCCTATGTTAGCTACTTACATTAGTTATGATTCAAAATGAACAATGATGTGAATTACTAGGTCATGTTGATGTTGCTATTATGATAATGACTAACATTGAGAAACTTTGTTACTGATGATTATTGAGTATGACAGGAAACCACCAGAGGCACTCACATAGGATGAGTTGACAACATCTGGTTTGATAGAAATTAATATTTTGTCTTTGAAATTCTAAGTTTAGTTTGAAACTTGCTATATATATATATATATACTCCGATGATATGTCAGTGGTTGCAGGAACATATTAGTTGCTTGGCCGAAAGACTCACATATGGGTGATGGGGTTGTACAATTGGATGGAACTGCATGGGAGGGGTGGGATAGTGTCCCTGATCTCACCTACTAGCACTCCCACCATGACTTAGGCTAGAAAGGTTGAAACACCTTTGCCTTGAACATCACAATGCCATGGGGGCAGGTCCCAAATTTGGGTCATTCACGAGGATTTTCTGGGGGGTGCGCATCAAGGCTGATTCCTTGATCCCCAACACCATTAGTATCACTATAGCAGGTGACATGTGAGATGATAGTGGTCTATGTTGTTTCACCTATAATTTCCCCTCGTAGCCACTGGATGCTTGAAGGGGAAGTGGCGTGGCACCCTTGGAACTTCAAGAGAAATTCTTGAAGGGCACGACTGACTTGGCACCCTTGGCATCACAAATAAAATGTTAGGCATGGCACCCTTGGAACTTTGAATGGAAGTTCTTGAAGGGCATGACCAAATTGACACTCTCGACATCAGTAAAAAGAAGCTAATAAATATAATCAAGATATGAAAATCCTACTAATTCATATCAAGTGGTAAATGATGTTATAACCAAGAAAATTAAATCAAGAATAAAAATTAGTATAAGGGAAGAATAGGAAGAAATAAATATTTTACCCTGATAACTCTACCTTCCCATGTTGAAACAAAATATTAAGTGGAAAATGTACATAAGTAACTTAATTAGTCAAAAGGGGGAAAGAGGGACATAGAGTTAAGTATAAATATTAAATATAAAATAGTAAAAAAACTTCATTAAGAGAAGAGGGTGGTGAATTAAAATAAGATTAATAAATTAAAATTGGAGAAATTTAGAGAACCTCCATGTGGTAAGAGCCAACATAAGAATATCCATCTGAGAGGAAAATTGAGTTAAATTAGGAGGTAGTTAGGGGACCAAATATGAGACTTATCGGTTAACTTCAGTAATAAACACAAATTAAGGAGTAGGAAAGGGGGGATCAAGAGACAACTAGGAGAAGAAATAGGAAGCCTAGTTAGGGTGAGGAAAATACTATTTTAAATTAATATTTAACTACATGATTTTGGAGAGTCTTGGTGAGAGGGTGACACATGGGTGGGTGAATAATCAAATTTTGGATTAATAAAAAAATAATTAATTATGCATGAAATGCCAAGTGTCACCTATGAATCCTCCTATAAAAGTATGGACAAGCCATGGGGAAAAGGGCTTTTTGCTTACCCTATTGTTGGATGGAGGTGATTATGTCGTTGTGAGTGGTTACGAGCTATAGTTGAGTTTGGTGAGGTAGAGGACTTTAGAGAGGGGACTCTTGAGCCAAGGTGTGCTCACCTCTATCAGCTAGCACATTTCCTTCATTGTACAACCCCATTGCAGCTCGAGGGTCCATGGGAAGGAAAGTACCCAAGGAGTAGGCTGGGAGGTCAACCGGTGGGTCATTATACTCGGATTAAGCACGACAACATTCACGCTTGGAGGTAGACGGTCCAACAAGGGAGCGCAAGTAGCGGAAAGTCAAGATTGAATTTCATCTCCTGTTGAACAGTACATATGTTATTTATAATGTTTTCTTTATATGACTGCCTTGTGCCTATAATTACCATGTAAAATATGTGTATGTGCAATGAAGTAAATTCATGGACATTGATATAAGTGATTAATATTTCTGAGTTTCCAATGTTGTATGCTTATGCTTTTATTCCTAGTTTACTGTATTTAAAAGAAAAGAAAAGTAAAGCATAGTGTTCGTCCCTACACTAAGCATAGGGTTGGTCCCTACATCCGCGCACATAGCTAGCAGGAGTCCATCCCCAAAACCCAAATAGATAGCTTAAACCACAATTCACATCAATAGCTCATCATATCCTACCTTACAATACAAAAATGGTCCTCTATTTATAACAATCTAGCCTAAAATTTCCTATGGTCCGCAAACCGTGGCTTTCAGACCCCTGGTTTACCCTTTTACCCAATACAACACTTTCGGGGCTTTGACCCACCCCAAAACCCCTCCGCTAGATTAAATCTAATAAAAAATATCCAAAATGGACCAGTTTCGCAGCTTGTTAGGAGACCCTATTCCAACAGTCCCCCAACACAATCTTGTGACTCATCTCGAGTCACTGTAGCTGCCATATAGTCATTGAACCTGATAAGGCATGAGTCCACTACCATTGAAAAAGCCTGGTACAATGTCTCTGCAT
Source organism: Pinus albicaulis (assembly GCA_034641835.2). NCBI lineage: Eukaryota > Viridiplantae > Streptophyta > Pinopsida > Pinales > Pinaceae > Pinus > Pinus albicaulis. The sequence continues at coordinate 184,146,253 of CM076573.1, forward strand.
AGGGTAGCTAGCTGGATTATTCCGCCATTCGTGATTTCCTTAACTGTGCAGGGACTAAGCCAGTGCTGTCGGAATTTGCCTGGATGTTTCGCAAATTGGCTATCATATAAAAGGACAAGGTCACCTGCGATGAATGTCTTTTGGCAAATATGTCGATCATGCTATGCTTTTTCATGAGCCTTCTGAACCTGTTGATGAAAATTAGAAATAAACCGATCTTCCTCCAGAGCCACAAGTTGCGCAAGACGCTCCTCTATGATATCGGGGTCCGCCATATTGGTAAATGCTATGATGCATAGGCTAGGAAAAATGTATTCAATGGGCATAATGGACTCTTTGCCATATACCATCTGGAAGGGGGTTTTTCCTGTTAGCTTCTTGCAGGTCGTTCGGTAGGCCCACAAAACAGAGGGAATGCGAACATCCTAGTCACTACGATCGGCATTGCAAACCTTAGTTAATGCCTGTTCCAAAATTTTGTTAAAAGCTTCAACCGCCCCATTTGCCTGAGGGTGGTATGGTGTACTCTTTGCATGGTGGATCCGAAATTCCTCATTCAAGGCTTGAATTGTTTGGTTGACAAAGTGTGTACCTGTGTCACTCATTAGATCTTTGGGCAACCAAACCTGGTTAGAATCTATTCAAAGATGAAGTGCGCAGCAATATCCGCAGTACAATCCTTCACTGCTTGGGCCTCAGCCCATCGAGTGATGTAGTCAGTGGTGGTGATAATGTAGCATGCACCTGTTTTCTTTCCTGGTGGATTGACGGGTCCTATAAAATCAATGGCCCATTTGTCAAAAGCCTGTAAAGCCACTTGAGGCTGTAAAGGCATCTCATCTCAGTGTGAAGGTCATCCTGTGTGCTGGCAGGTATCGCAGGACCTACAATAGGTGTAAGAATCTTGATGCAAAGTAGGCCACCATAACCCAGCCCGAAAAATATTTTGTGCCGTTGCGCATCCTACATAGTGGCCTCCTGCAACACCTTTGTGTGCTTCTGCTAACACGACAGGCTGTTCATGTTCTAGGACATATCTGCATAGTATTTCATCTGCGCCTAGCTTGTATAACTGACCGACGATGATAGTAAATTCCGCTGCTCGAGTAACCAATTCCTTCTTCTGCTGCACCGAATACCCCACCGGGGCCACGCCTGTAGTGAGGAACTCAATGATATCAGCAAAGTGTGCGTTAACCACCTTAATGGTAAACAGCTGCGCATCTGGCAAGCCTTCGTCTAGACTAGTAGGTTCTTCCCCTATTTCAATGCGAGACAGATGATCCGGGCCTGCATTCAATCTTCGGGGCTTGATGATGATCTCAAAATAATATTACTGAAATAGCAACAGCCAGCGGCAAATATTCCCCCCCAACACAGGCTTGTTGACCGGGTATTTCAAAGTCGAATGATCAGTGAAAATTTTAAAGTGTCCACCCAGTAGATAGTGCCGATATTTCTATAGCACGTAGACCATAGCCAATCCTTCATGCTCAGTGGTGTAGTAGTTCCGTTCTACGCCTGAGAGTTTTCGACTCGCAAAGGAAACCGGGTGATCGATATCTCCTTCTTTAGGCTGAGTGAGAACAACTCCCAAGGCGATTCCTGACACATCCACATGTACATGAAATTCCTTTGACCAATCAGGAAATATTAGTATGGGGGCAGAGATCATCTTCTCTTTAAGCAGTTCAAAGCTCTTCTGAAATTCATCATCCCAAAAGAAAGAAACATCTTTTTTTAGTAGCTTTTCCATAGGTGCTGTAATCATGGCGTACCCCTGAATGAATTTCCTATAATAGCCAGTGTGTCCAAGAATAGAACGCAACTGTTTCTCCGTTGTGGGGACTGCCAGGTTTATAATTACAGCTACCTTTGCAGGATCAACCATCAATCCCTGTCGACAGACTATGTGTTCGAGCAGGATTTCAAATGGCACACAGAAGATGCACTTCTTAATATTCAAGGAAATCTGGTGCTTCTGGCACGCATCCAACATTAGTCGCAGGTTAGAGACATGTTCCTTTACTAAGCCAAAAACCATCCAGTCATCGAACTAAACCTTCAGGAAATTATGAATAAACTCCTTGAATACAGTGACTACGGCCCTTGAAAAAATAGAAGGTGCATTTTTGAGACCAAAGGGCATGACCATATACTGGAAGGACCCCCATTCAGTCACGAAAGTAGTCTTACTGCGATCTTCAGGTGCAATTCAGATTTGATGGTACCCTGAGAACTCATCGGTGAAGGAATAGGTCTCCTGTCCGCCCACACTATCAAGGATTTCATCGGAGAAGGGTGTAGGAAAGGGGTCATGGACGCAGGCATCATTTAACTTGCGCAGATCCATGCAAATGTGTATTTCCCCCTTGGTCTTATTTTCCTGGATGACCATTGGACTTACCCAATCCGACTGCTCAACTGGTTCAATGATACCTGCAGAAATCATTTTATTCAGCTCTTCTTTAACCTTTTGCTTGTATTTAGGATTCAGTCGGTAAGGCCGCTGCTTGACGGGGCGCGACTCAGGTTTCAGAGTGATGTGCATAATTCCGAGGTCCCCGGTGATGCCCTTGAGCTCAGAGGACTTTGTCGGAAATAGGTCCTGATATTCCCTAAGTAATTCTGTGATTTTTCCTACAGTCCCTTCATCCCAATAGTCCCCAATATTAGCCAGCTTAGGGTGTTCCTCTGTCCCAATATTAACGTCACGTAGCTTAAGAGGTTACGTTACATCAATATTCTACAGCAATGGCCCCACGACAGTGCGTTCTCCTTCAGATTCCTGGACGGAAATGTTTCGAGGATTATCTTCTTCCTCATCAATCGCCAAGCTCCGACAATTGGCTATGTCTTGCATCTGCGCTTTCCATGTCAGGACCATTGGGGTGGCGTGGTGGGAAGAATTCTTAAAGACAAACGCATCAATGTACTGCAAAGCTTTGTCGAGCGTCTTTGTCCCCCCAATCAATCTGAATGTTCTAACGAAGTCCTCCTTTAGCACTTCCCAGTGGCGGGTGCATTGGTGAAATTCCGCATCTAAGTACCAAGCGGCCGGGATAGGACCCAAGGCATGAATAAATAGATGGACCCATTCTTCTGTAGTTTGGTCGGACCATTTGGTCATCCAGACACATAGATGTGCACGGGGGTCCCTGGGTCCGAGGAACATCCTGGTGCGTATGTCAGATGGAGGGGCGAACCATAGAAGCATCCTTTCACGACACGTTTCCCAATCCAGGAATGCTTTCTTGTGGGTGTCCCACCAACGCGCAGGTGTCCAGCGCATAGCCAGATTAAGGGCCTAGAGCCTTCGTACTACTGGCACCCTAGCTTCTAGTGTTCTTATGAATTCCTAGACACTACTAGCCTCATGAAAGTGGGGTAGATCTCTTACCTCAGAAGAAATGCAGTAGAGGGTTCTTGCGACCTGGGGGCAGCGCAGCGCCGAAACCTCGTGTAACCAGTTTTTCCAATTTTCCAGTTCCTCATCAGCATTAGAACAACATTCACTATCTCTCCAGAATATCCCATCTATTGTGGTTTTGATCCTGTCTTCATCATGCATAGTCAATATGTAAATGTGGTCTAGTTCCTCCCGTTCGTAGGCTGGTTCTATATACCATGCGCTTTCTGCTGGATCTAATGGTACTATTACGCGTGTACTGTTGTTTTCAAACACCATGCTGCACTTTTTGAGATTGATGACACCCCTCATGTCTATAGCCCAATCCAACCTGAGTATAGCTAGGTACGGATCCATATCTTCCATGATTTCGGTGACCTCAAAGTCAGCTAGGACTTTTACTCCCGCAATATCTACCATGACTCTTGGCAACCATCCTAGCAAGATGATATTTTGTTGATTCGCCATGCGCAGCTGGATAGTGGAACATTCCAACTTAGGTTCGCCCATTCGTTGCCATGTCTACTTTAGTAGTACGTTGGAATTTGACTCTAAATCGAGAATAACTTGGTCCATCTCGTAGTCGCCAATCTGAGCAGTTAACCACATTTCTCGTCTGGTGCGTTCCTTGTAGCTATATAGTCGGTGGACACCTCTGGTCTTGGGAATTGTGTTGGGCCGGGCTGTGTAGATATGCAGTAATACTTGAAGAGTTTCTACAGCCGACTGGTTACGTAGTAGTTTCAAGCATGTTTTTAGAAAGGGTTCAACTTCTTCCTCTCTCTCGAGGTGCGTCGGAAGCTGCGCAGGGCCTGCCTGCGGTGTTTGTTTTGTGAGGTGCACTTCTCCCCTTGCTCCCTGGGTGACCATCCCGCTGCGTAGCTCAGTTTTAACCCTTTGCACATTCTGCGTAGGGGTGGGCTATTTTTCCTGCATTTTCGCTATCAGTATCGGGCAGTCTTCAATCTCGTGGTCCAGCTGCCGGCAATATTTGCAGGATTGCTTGGTGGGATTTGTGCTGTACCTTGCAAAGTGCCCTATCTCTCTACAGTTATAGCAGATCAGCTGCCCCCGAACCCGTCCTACGCTTCCTCCCCGACCTCCCCTACCCCTTGCCGGGGAGCCACCAAAAGTCGCAGGGGATCTCAACGACGCGAGATCTGATTGTACCTTATAGAGGTTTCCCCGATCTACCAATAATTCATATGTACGACAATTCTGCTCATCGTTCCCTACCGATCGACAAAACCTGCACCATTTTTTATTTAGATCACCCATACTTAGCCGGGGGCAATGGGCCGTATCATGTAGTCCCAGTACTCGGTAGTCATCGCACTAGAGTGCATATCCGCTGGATCCGAGGCGCAGCGGACTAGGTCCCCCTGTTTGTAGGTAATACACCAATAGGGGACACTGGTCCTTGGTATGGCCAGACACTCGACATCGTATGCACCAGAGGTCTGTGCTAACTCATTTTTCCAGTTCCATCCGCAAGCTCTGTATTTCCATGTGCATGGCTCCAAGCTGCTCTTGAATCTGCTGTACTCCCCCCAACGTGTCGTCCTCGGGCGCGGCTTCGAGCTTCATGGCAACGTCCAAGGATTTTTCCTGTGACTCGAAGGTTTGTTGGCCCATTGGTATACGTAAGTGAGGTAGCAACATGGCGATGAACCATTCCGTGTGCTGTCTATCATCATACTTGAACCCTCCTTCCCTGATTACTTTCTTGAATCACTGATTGGCCTCCCATACCGACTCAGATGTACCTTACTTGAAGTCTTTTACTTCTGCTACCAACTGAGAGTATGGATTTTGCTTTTGGAATTGTTTTTTTAGGGCATCCTTAATATTTTGAAGGGATACGTTTTCGTTTTGAGATATGTACCGCATATACCAATCCAGCGCTCTGTCTTCAAAGGCCAAGGACAACTATGCTCTCTTCACAGTATCGCTCACCACCCCCTGTGCCGTCCATACCGAGTCGGCCACGAACCAAAAATGATCCATGTATTCATTGGCTGCACCTTTAAAGGTAGGTAATTTCAAGTGTATTGCCATGTCTCCTTCTAGCAAGGCTCCAGTTGAGGGCTTGCTCTCTCTCGAGCCTGATGAACCTTGTGTTGTTTCTCTCCTCGATGGGCTACGGACAGAGTGATTCTTTTCTGGATCGGTTTGATAATATTTATCGCTCCGTGTTGTACTCTCCTCTAGAGTAGCGCTCATTCACTTCCGCATCAGATATTCAATATTTTCATGTCAGTACCAGATCACTTCCTCATAATTTTTTCTGTCCTAGCAACGGAACCATTTTTTGGCTCGAGGGGTCCTAACCCAGGTTCGGTGTGCAAGGTTTGCCAACAAACCCCTATACTACTGGCCCTTTCGGCAGTGACCTGCTTGTGCAGGTCAAAGTCTCACCCGAAGTAGTATGGGTGGGTGCTGGAACCAAGTTTCCGCACCCTGAGAAAGGATGGGTAAAGCAAGCAGAGCTACGCTAGGTCCTGTACTTCCTGATTACCTTATTCTGCGCAGGATTAATTAGGTCTCCGTTCGCATCCACATGCGCTAGATCTATAGTTATATGCTTTTATGACAATAACACAACAATATATAAACAGAATAGAATAGATCCAGATCCAGAAACACACTTATGCAGATCTTCGCAGCTTAAAGATAGAAAATACACAATACAACAACTACCAATAATTTGCACCAGATTACTCACAGATTTAGTTCTCTATCAATCCTTATTATTCATTCATTCATCAATTCTTCCTTACAATTCCCTTCCCAACCTGCGCACACAGTAGCAGGGTCCGCACACAGCTGGACTTGGATCTCCGCGCAGATAGCTAGCAGGAGTCTGTTCCCCAAAACCCAAATAGATAGCTTAAACCAAAATTCGCATCAATAGCTCATCATATCCTACCTTACAATACAAAAATGGTCCTCTATTTATAAAAATCTAGCCTAAACTTTCCTATGGTCCGCAAACCGTGGTTTTTGGACCCCTAGTTTACCCTTTTACCCAATACAACACTTTCGGGGCTTTGACCCACCCCAAAACCCCTCTGCTAGATTAAATCTAATAAAAAATATCCAAAATGGTCCATTTTCGCAGCTTGTTAGGAGACCCTATTCCAACACTTTCCCTCAAAAATCTGCGCGGACCTAAGAGTGGTGGAAGTCACTTTCTGGGACCATAAGGCACACTCCAGGAAATTGATCTCACACTTGAGGCCGCCTAAGGACAGCCGCCCAAGCCTCCTTAGGACCTCAAGGGAGAACATAATGGAATAATGTGGCACACAATGGAATCATCCTCCTCCCTTGGGTTTGTTGTGAAACCAGCTCCAAAAATAGAAGAAAAGAGATATCAGTGCCTTAGAAATAAGCCACTTTGAGGGGGAAACCTCCAATACATTACATTAATGAACAATTCTTGGATGATAAAAATTACAAAACCTCCTTTCTATATATAGGAGTCCATGGGGCCATAATGTAATCCTAGTGGGGCCACAATGTAATCCTAGCTGCCCTAACAATAATTATTTAAGGGCACAATAATAACAATATGGGGGTTATAGGGGTACAATAATAACAATAAAGGGGTTACACTAACAACAATAAGGGACTATACTAGTAATATAGGGACCTAACATGCCCCTCTCCTTCAAAAAAGTGTTGTCCTCAACGCTTGAGTAGCTGTGGGTGCTTCTGTATAAAATTCTCATCCTCCCATGTAGAATCTTCAGTGGGTAAGTTCTTCCACTTGATGAGATACTCTGAAATTGATCGATTCCGTAGCTGTCGAGTTCTTGTTTCCATGACCGCTTCAGGTTCCAATATGATTTTCCTTCCTCATCAAGTTCTGGCAATATTGTTTGAACTGGAAGATTTTCACCTATAACCTTCTTTAAGCATGAAACATGGAAAACTGGATGCACTCGCGAAGAAGCAGGAAGCTCCAATTTGTATGCCATAGTACCAATATTTTGCAACACATTGTAAGGACCATAGTACTTTGGCGATAATTTATTATCCTTCTTAGCTTGCTTGAGGGAAATTTGTTTATATGGTTGTAGCCGTAAAAATACCCAGTCTCCTACATCAAAACTTCTATCGCTGCGATGTTGATCTGCCTGTTGTTTCATTCGATTTTGTGCCAAATTCAGGTTATCCTTTAAGAGTTGGAGAACTTCTTGTTGATGCTTGATGTGATATTCCACTACTTGAACCTTCAAATTTTCTCTTAAAGATGATGTGATGGATGGTGGATGATATCCATAAAGTGCCATAAATGGGGTCATTTCTGTTGCAGTATGGAAGGAAGTGTTATACCACCATTCAGCGAGAGGTAACCACTTGACCCATTGTGTTTTTTTATTAGATACAAAACAATGAAGATATCCTTCAAAACATTTATTTACTATCTCAGTTTGACCATCAGATTGAGGATGATCAGATGAGCTATGAGCTAATTGAGTACCCAAACAAGAAAAGAGCTCCGTCCAAAAATTTCCAGTAAAAATGGGATCTCTGTCGCTCACAATAACCCTTGGGTTTCCATGTAGCTTTTGAATTGTGTCCATAAATGTAGTAGCAACTGTACTTTCTTTAAATGGATGAGATAATGCACAAAAGTGCGCATACTTGGTAAGTCTATCAACTACCACCATGATGACACTCTTTCCTTCAGACTTAGGTAAACCTGTGATAAAATCCATTGAAATCTCCTCCCAACGTTGACTTGGAATGGATAAAGGTTGTAGAAGTCCCGGGGTCTTAATTGTCTCCACTTTATTCTACTGGCAAACCAAACATTCCGCCACAAACTTTTGAATATCGGATTTAAGGCCATCCCAAAAAAAATCTTTCTTCACCCTGTGGTAAGTTTTTAAAAATCCTGAGTGTCCTCCTAAAGGAGAAGTGTGCAATTCCAGAAGAATCTTTTTGTTTTAGTTGGGAATTCTTACAAAGATATAAGCGATCTTTGTACCATAAGGAATCATTTTTCCAACTAAATGTATCAGATGTACTAGGATCTTGCTGCAAATTTTGAATGAGTGTCCATACATCTTTGTCCTTTTTCCATTCATCTCTTGCTTCGGTTATCCAATCTGGTTGGATAATAGAAATGGCACAAAGCAATGCTTCCACCTCTTCATTCTTTCTTGAGAGTGCATCTGCAACAACATTAAGCTTCCTTTTTTTGTAGATTATTTCAAAGTCATAACCCAACATCTTTGTGACCCATTTTTGCTGCTCTTCTGAAGATAGTCTTTGTTCCAAAAAAGTGTTTAAGACTATCATGATCAGTTTTTACCTTGAAGTGTCTTCCCATTAGGTAAGTTCGCCATTTCTTTAGTGCATGCAGTATTGCTAACATTTCCTTCTCATAAATAGGTTTCTGTAAATACTCTACTTTGATTGGATGACTTTCAAAAGCAATGGGTCTTCCTTCCTTCATTAAAATAGCACCAATTCCATTTCCTGAGGCATCACATTCCACAATAAAGGTTTTTGTGAAGTCTAGCATAGCTAAGACTGGTGCTAGGAACATTGCCTCTTTAAGATGTTCAAAGGCCTTGGTTGCTTCAGGAGTCCATGAAAATGCATCTTTCTTCAATAATGTTGTTAGAGGTGCTGCTATTCTCCCATAATTCTTAACAAACTTGCGATAATACCCTGTTAACCCAAGAAATCCTCGCAACTGCTTTATGGTTGTGGGGACTTTCCATTCCTTAATGGCTTTAATTTTGTTAGGGTCTGCCTTAACACCCTCGTGAGATACAATATGACCCAGATATTCCACCTCTTGTACTCCAAAGAAACATTTGGATGTTTTTGCATATAATTGTTTCTCCTAAAATAGTTTGAGCACCCTGTCAACATGTTCAACATGATCCTTCCAAGACCTGCTATAGATTAGTATATCATCAAAAAATACTAGCACAAATTTTCTAAGGAAGGGTTTGAAAATGGAATTCATCAACCCTTGAAATGTAGAAAGTGCATTGGTAAGGCCAAAAGGCATGACCAAAAATTCATAATGACCCTCATGAGTTCGAAATGTTGTTTTTGGAATATCTTCGGTCTTCATTCTAATTTGATGATATCCTGAACGAAGATCCAACTTGGTAAAATAAATTGCTCCATGTAATTCATCCAATAATTCATCAATCACAGGAATGGGAAATTTATCTTTAATGGTGAGCTTATTGAGCTCCCTATAATTTGGACACATGCGCCATGATCCATCCTTCTTGTGTACCAATACTACAGGAGCAGAGAAAGAACTTTGACTAGGTTGAATTATACCCGCCTCTAACATTTCTGCAATCATACGTTCAATTTAGCTCTTTTGGACATAAGGATATCTATAAGGCCTGATGTTTGGAGGAACACTTCCTGGAATCAAATGAATAGCATGATCATGATCACGAATAGGTGGGAGTCCTTTGGGAGTTTCAAACACCTTGGAATGATTGTCCAAGACTTGTTGGAGATTTGTAGAAATAGATGATTTTGATGTTGGAACTTCTAGTGAGCATAATTGTGCAATTACGCCTCGCTGTTCTTTCTTTAGAAGCTTTGTCATGACATTAGAGCTTATTATCCTTCCTGGCTTCCCCGCAATACCCCATAATTCAACTTCCTTTCCTTCTGAAAAAAATTTCAAGAAAAGTTCTTGAAAATTAAAAGCTACCGTCCCGAAAGATTGTAACCATTGTACTCCTAGTACAACATCAGCACCTCCCATAGGAATGGAAAGCATTGGACTATTCAATACATATTCCCCCATGGTTAGCTTGATATTATGGCATTTTCCAGAGCAATTTATAGTTCCTCCATTTGCAACCATCACTTGACATTCTGGTGTTGGGTATAGGAAACAATTCAATTCTTTGGCTACCTTACAATGAATAAAATTATGGGTGCTACCTGAATCAATCAACACTATTACCTTTTTCTTCTTGATATGTCCTTCTATCTTGAGAGTTTGAGGAGTGCTAATTCTTGCCAATGCATTACACGATATGGTTGGACTCATTTCTTCCTCTTATACAGCTGGTTCCTGGTGTATATCCTCTTCTTGTTCATTTTCTTCTTCCTCTTCACAATCTATGTAAAATAATTTCTTCTCAGCACACTTATGACCTTTAGTGTATTTTCTATCACAAATGTAGCAAAGCTCTTTTGCTCTTTTTTCTTTCAATTGTTGTGGTGTCAACCTTGTAGGTTGTGGGAATCTAGGCGTAGCAACACTTCCTTCTTTATAGAAGTGAGTGGTAGGCTTCCTTGTCGCCATAATTTTACATTCAATTTTTCTTGCCAACCTGAATGCCTTCTCCAATGAATCAGGTTCCAAAATGCGAACTTCATGTTGGATGTTATCCTTTAAAGTACCTATGAAGAGATTAATCTTGTGTTCCTCTGGAATATCAGTTACCCTTATATTCAATTTTTGGAAGTCCTCAATGTGCTCCCCCACTAAACCCTTTTGTTTGAGATTTATCAAATGGCTAAAGAAGGTGTTGCTCTTTGTATCCTCATAATGTGCTATCATTTCCTCCGTAAAAATTGACCAAGTGACAATTTTTTTACGGGAGCAAAGCCATCGATACCATACAAATGTATTTTGTTCTAAATGCAAAGTTGCAATGCGTACCTTTTGTGTGTTTTGCACATTATGGAGATCGAAATATTGCTCCATCTGTAGTATCCATGTTACAGGATCCTTTCCATCAAACTTCCTCATATCCATTTTTGGAATATGGTGGTTCTTCCCGCCAACATTAGAGTTTATGAAATCACGATTAACATTTATTTTGTTCTCATCATGAGTTTCCTCTGCTATCTTTTCACCATTAGGAAACATTTCTTGTATCAACTTTGTCAAACCTTCCATGTCTGCTTTTAGATCATTCTTCATGTTTTCCATGTTGTCTTTCATTTTTTCATCGATCTTAGCTTCCATGTCATCCATCTTAGATTCCATGCCATCTATCTTAGATTCCACGCCTTTCTTCAAACCATCCATATTTTCTTCCACGCCTTTCTTCAAAACATCCATTTCATTTTTTGTTGCTCTTTGCAAGAGTGAAATTTGGTGCACTTGCTCTTGTAATTTTGATAGATCATGTTGCAATTCTTCATCTTCATGAGTCATAGTAGAGTCTTCTGAAGGCTTAATGGGTGTTGAATTATTTTTACGGGCAATTTTTTTTTACCCCAATACTGATATATATTCTACAATATTCCCTGGGAATCAATTCAAATTGATTCTTCAAACAAGACTTACACAATTCGTAAAAAAAAAATACACACCTTTTTCTTGCTTTTGAGGAGCTCGATATTGAAATTGGATTATATTTGTGATTGTGGATCTTCAATATCTGAAATTGGGCACTGAGGTATCCTTCTGAATTATCTTTTGAATGCCACAGGTATGACTTGATTTGGATTCTCCAAGGCAAAGTTATGTCCAATCTCCCACAATGACCTAATTATGGACTCGTTCAGTAGAGCGAACTTGTACGACTTGCCACGTGTCATTGTTTCGTCTTTTAGCTCTGAAATTTATAGAAAAGAAGCTAAAGTCCGTGTACTTGCGACCAATTTTTACGGCACTCCAATCCGATGCTTAGAGAGAGAGTTATGAATATTTTCCCACGATCACCTCTTTGAGATGAAATTCAGGAGCTTGAAAAAGCACTACCTTCCACAGACCATATCTCCGAAAATATAGCTCTGAAAATTTTCGATGAGTTTCCTTAGGATTTCAGCTTTGTGCCCTAAAAATTTTAGATTCTGAACCTTCATAGAAAAAAATTTATAGTGCAAATTCCACGATGACCTGTTTAGATTAAATTGAGGAGCCTGCAAAAAGACCTAACTTCCACAGATCATATCTCCCAAAATATTGCGAACCAAGCTCTGAAAGTTTTTGACAATGTTCCTCAAGATTTCGGCTTCACACCCTAAAAATTTTAGCTTCTGAAACTTCGTAGAAAAAAAGTTATAGCGAAATTTCCACGATGACCTTTTTGGAGCAGCGAAACCCTAGAATCCAAAGCTCTGATACCAAATGTTGTGAAACCAGCTCCAAAATAGAAGAAAAGAGATATCAATGCCTTATAAATAAGCCACTTCGAGGGGGAAACCTCCAATACATTGCATTAATGAAAAATTCTTGGATGATACAAATTACAAAACCTCCTTTCTATATATAGGAGTCCATGGGGCCATAATGTAATCCTAGTGGGGCCACAATGTAATCCTAGCCGCCCTAATAATAATAATTTAAGGGCACAATAATAACAATATGGGGGTTATAGGGGTATAATAATAACAATAAGGGGGTTACACTAAAAACAATAAGGGACTATAATAGTAATATATGGACCTAACAGGGTCACTATCCATCAATGTACCAAGAGAGGGAAGGAGAGTTTGAAATCTTCTATAAAAGGCCGCTAAAAGATTAACAAAGGGAGAACACATTGTTATGCTTGCCAAAATTGCGCCAAGAAATCTAGCAGTGTGTGATCCGGAGCAGAGATAAAGGGGAATCAATTGTTCGCCATCCAACAACTCCAATCCTTCAGAGTAGAGAGAGAGACTTTGCGCCAAGGTAGCTCGAAGGTAAAGACATCCTTGCATCGGTCGGGTCTTAGAACTCCCTAGTTCTAAGGGCCCCTTGGAAAGTGGGTAAACATTTCATCCTTTATTCCTGCTAGCACTCAATAAGAGGGGACGTAAGTGCCACCGTTTGGATTATTGAAGTTGTTTGACTCTATTTAGAGCTTTTATGTTATGTGTTTTAGTTTAGTTTTTATTTTCTCTCTATATATGCATGCTATTTCCTTATCTAGTATGTTTTATGTTTTGGCATGTTCACTAACTTGCTGACTCCCTTGATTATCTGCCTATGACCAGGAACTTAAGGGGAAACAACCACTCCTCTTAAGCAGATGTGGTTTGGTACACTCGTGCACCAAATCCACCAACATAGGAGGGAAAAACATTAAAGTGGGTATCACTTGTGGTTAATTAATGGCTATGGAAATTGAAATTTGCATTGGAAAGAGGCAAAAGGAAATAAATGGAAATTAATTCAAAGAATAAAGGAAAATAGGAGAAAAGGAAGATGAAGGGACAATAATATGCATGCAAGGAAAATTAAAGAGAAAATAGAGGAAAATGAAAGAAAAGAGGAAAAGGAAAGGAAGAGACACCAAGAATCAATGATAAAAGGGCACCTGAGAAAAAATTGATAGCTTTTGATAAACTTGGGACAACTTTGTTTTGGCTGAGGAAGAAATTGAACTCCAAGGGAGAGGACAAGCAAGGGATCAATCAAGCAAAGGAAAGCAAGAGCACACAAGAGGAAGTTTGGACAACAACAAGTAAGGGCCGAAAATAGATATAGATTTGAAGGTAACAGGTTGCATGCGTAATTCCATTGCTAAGATTTGAATGCATGGTACATGCATTTAGTTGTTTGGTTGCTTTGTTTTCATTGGCATGGGATTTTCCTAGATTTATAGCGGTTTTTAGCCTTACCTTGCCATTTCCTAGATCCATGGTGTTGTGGGTTCCTTGTGTTGGTTTACGCTTTGATGGCTGGTAGACTTCGGATCCTAGTGAGGTGGTCTCGAGAAAATTCCCAAGGTCAAGCGTGGAGATGGGCTTTCTCCTGGAACTCTTGACAGATGGGTGGATGTTGGAAATATGATGCAATGTGTTGTCCTTGATGGCAACCTACTTGATGAAGTTGTCCTTGATGGAAACCTACTTGATGAGTTGCCTCTTGATTGCAACCTATTTGGTAAAGATGTAGAATTGATATTTCTACAGGTCAGTTCAGATGTGCCAGAGAAAGGAATTCCAGAAAGTGCCAGAAAAATGAAATAGGAAATATGTCACAATGTATACGCAGGTTTGATCAAGGAAACCCGCGTATGGAAGCAATGTATACGCCACTTTTATGAAGGCAACCTGCGTATACATTTAGGAAAAGTACATATGCAGTTTTTATGACACGAAGTCGCGTATACACGTGGATAAAAACAATCTAAGTCACGTATGACTTTTGCACTCTAAAAATATGATACCAAGGGGCATTACCATGGTATTAGCCCAAAGTATTGTGTGCAGTATTGTCTATTTGATTTCGTCCAAGAATACCATCAGCGGTTCTATGGTTTTTGACTCATGTTATTGGTAAAGGCTAAATCTATATAAGGAGAAGAAGATCATAGTGCCAGGTGTGCATGAGTAAGGGTTGTTAATGAATAATTTTCTCTGAGGTATATCTGCATGAGATGAACTCTGTTTTAATTGATAGATTTGAATCTATGATGCACCCATGGATATAATGATGGTTCAGGTTCTCTAGATCTGAAATGATTATACTCTTATGAGATCCATTGAAGAAATGATTGGATCTATGACCTGGTGCAAGTTTGCTGAAGACAAATGAAGAAATCTGGGTAAGTTCTATGGATCTGGTTCATTCTGAAAAGTTTACATTTATAGATATATATGCTATTTTGTCTCAGTAAAAGCGCGTATATATGCGGGTTTGCTTCAGAATAAGCGCATATGGAAGTTTAGGGTTTTCCGAAGCTTACTGCAGATGTTTTTCTATGATTCCTGCTATTTGTCTGCTGTCTGTCAATGAAGTATTTTTGAAGATCTGGTTTGTTTTAATACTGTATATGCTGGTAAGTTGGTTATGTACAAATCTGATCAATGATAATAAACATGGTTGATGGTGACTAACTGATGAAGGGTTCTGCATTTCTAAAGATATCTGACTGAAATCTTCAGATTTGGATCTGAGACTGATTACATTCTGAAAACAGAATTGACAAAGGTATACGCAGGTTGGTATGAAGGAAAGTGCGTATATATGCGGTTTCAGTGAAGTGAAGTAGCGTATGCATTTTGAGTTGATGAATGTTCAGGGTTGAAGCTCCCTTCCATGTGTGGCTAGTAAACGAGATTAAGGGGTTGTAGCTCCCTTCCAGCAGCAACTAAAAAATGAGAGAAGGTTGCAACCTTCTGCAGGTAGATGCCTGCGTACTGATACGAGTCTACATCAGTACAATATTGTAAACATTTTTTCATATAATAAATATTGAAGACAGAGACGACAACAGTGGTGGTTTTCTCTCGAATTGGGTTTCCACCTTAAATATTGGTGTTCATGTGTGTTTCATTTGTGTGATGATTTATACTGCTGTTACTGCACATATTTACTGATTAACTAACAGATGCATGACTGATAAACTGAGTTAAAGACTGTTCCTGAATTTTTTTTTCTAATCTTTAACATTATATTAGTATACGCTAGTTTCTTTCAGTATTTGCATGTGTATACGCGAGTTGGTTTCAAAAAAGCTGCATATGGAATTATGTAAAATAAAAAGTGAAAATATGTTCAGCAAGCTCTAAATACTGATTCACCCCCCCCCCCCTTAGTATTTTTCCAACAATTGGTATCAGAGCGGGTCCTTCTGAAGAAGCTTAGATACTAGAAGGTAGATCAGCCAAGATGAGCAATCAAGATGGGAAAGCATATATCAAGCTTCCTCTCTTCAACGGAAACAATTTAATCTTCTGGAAGACAAGGACAAGATCCTATCTTCAGTCTCTTGGAGCAGATGTATGGGAAGGAGGTTATCAATATCTAGCCTCAGTTCAAATAGATACAATGGCAAGAAAGAATTATGAAACTAATATAAAGGTGGTCAATGCATTATTGGAGAGTCTGATTGAATAAGAATTTGTCAAAGTCATGCAGTTGAATACAACAAAGGAGATATGGGACAAAATCATTCTAAGCTATGAAGGTGATACAAAGGTAAAAAGTGCTAAACTCCAAACTCTCAGAATTCAATATGAAAATCTCAGGATGCATAATGAGGAGAGCATTGCCATTTTCTTTTTACGTCTGGATAATATTGTAAATCGTATGAGAAATTTGGGTGAAACCATAACTGACACTACTCTGGTAGAAAAGGTTTTAAGATCTCTAACTCCCAAATTTGAATCAAAAGTGTCTGCTATTGAAGAGAAACAGGATCTACAAACTCTTACTATTGTTCAACTTCATGGTATTTTGACTGCTTTTGAAATGAGAAAAGGAGGTATATGTGAAGTCAAAGAAGCTGTCTTTAGAGCTGCTGCAAAAGGAAAAGAAGTAGAAGAAAAGGAAGAATCAGGGTATGTTTCAAAAGAAGATGAGATAAATTTTGTAAAGAAGCTACAAATCGGCACTGGAAGATTCAGAGGTAAGCTTCCTTTTAAATTTTTTGCTTGTGGAAGAGTTGGTCATTATGCTGCTAAGTGTCCTCATAAAGAAAAACATGAAAAATGAAAGGAAGTGGCAAAAGTAAATAAGAATCAGGTTTATCAATAGAAAAAATTATTATACTCATGAAGATAGTGATGGGCTATCAAATAGTGAAGAAGGAGAATCTAATCAAGATGTTAGACTACTCATGGCTTTTGAAAAAGATTCTAGTGAGGCTAAAGATACCTTTATGGATGCACTAGAAGAAAATGATTTTCTTGAAGAAATTAAGCAGCTCAAAATATGTTTGGAAGAAAACAAAATTGCCATAGATAGTCTGAAGAATCAACTTATAGAAAAGGAGAAGCACAATGAGAAACTAGAATGTGAAATAGTAAGTCTAAGAAAGGAAATTCAGAAAGAGAAAAATTTAAATATTAGATTTGCTAAAGGAACTGAAACCTTAGATGAAATTATCAAGGTTTAACGCTCTCCTCTTGTAAAGACAGGTCTTGGATATGTCAGAGAATTCTCTCAGTCTTCATCACCAAACTATCTAAATGCAACTACATCCAGCCTACAACATTCTTTCACTCAGCAAGGGAACAAAGAAACTTTATAGGTAAAGCATGACCACCTTAATACAAAAAGCAATATTATCTTTCAGAGAAATACCAATCAACAAGTAAACACAAATAGAATATTCCATGATCACATAAATTTCTTCTTTAATGGACAATGTTTCTCATGTCATAATTTTGGTCATAAAGTTGTTCAATGTGTTACATACAAAACCATCATGACCAGAGAAGCAAGAAAGCAAAGAAATGAGACCAGAATAATGAAGAATACATATAACAACTTTTCTCCTCTTCAAAATGAAATTGAATGTGCTTATTGCAATAACTTTGGTCATGAAGAATCTGAATGCAGGAGCAAACTTCAGCCAAAAAAGCATATACCTTCAAGTTCCAAGGTATGGAGAAAGAAGGACTTACAGGTTGAGAACTGTGGCATAGCTTTATTTGTAGAAGGAGAAGAAAATCAATGGTACATTGATAGCGGATGCTCAAAACACATGACATGTGACAGAAATAAACTTCTTGCATACAATGCTCTAGAAAGAGAAAAGAATGTTACTTTTGGAAATGATACTCCTGCTGTCATTAAGGGAAAAGGTTTTGTTTTTCTAAAGGAAAAGGTGAAAGCTAACAATGTTATGTATGTGGATGGATTAAAACATAACTTGTTAAGTGTAAGTCAAATGTGTGATCAAGGAACTGAAGTTGTCTTTAGCTCAAAAGAATGTTTGGTATGTGAACTTGACACAGGAAAAACAATAATAAAAGGAACCAGAACACCAAGCAATTTGTATGTATTGAAAAGTTGTAAAGAACAATGTTACTTGGGTAAATCTTTAGAAAATTGGTTATGGCACAAAATATTGGGGCATTTGAGCTTCTCTCAAATCAGCAAATCTAGCATACTCAAAGTTGTTCGTGATCTTCCCAACATTACTCTGACTGAAAGTACCATATGCAAATCTTTCCAATTCGGTAAGCAAACCAAAGTGAAATTCAATGCCAAAGAAGGATAAGCAAGTAATCCTCTTGAACTCATTCATACTGACCTATGTCATCCTATGAGGAAAAAGTCACCCCGTGGAGAACAATACTATATTCTGTTTATTGATGATTTCTCTAGAATGTGTTGGATTGGGTTGCTAAAACACAATGATGAAGCATTTGAAAAATTTCAGATCTTCGAAGCCCTGGTTGAGAATGAATTAGATCTAAAAATCAAATTTCTTAGATCTAACCAAGGAGGTGCATATATATCAGATGAATTCTTTGATTTTTGTGAACAACATAGCATAAAAAGACAGTTTTCTGTAGCTAGTACCCCACAACAAAATGGTGTAGTAGAAAGAATGAATAGAACAGTTCAACAAATGGCTCGAGATATGCTTGATGATTCTGGAACACCTGACACATTTTGGGGAGAAGCAGCACATACTACCATAAATATTCTTAACAAGGCTCATGTTCGAGTGAACAGTGATAAAACTCCTTATGAGCTTTGGTATGGTAATCTTCCAACTGTAAAGAATTTTAGAGTTTTTGGAAGCAAATGTTTTATCAAGAAAAATTATGAAAACCTTGGTAAGTTTGAACCTAGAGCAGATGAAGGAATATTTCCTGGTTACTCTTCTAGAAGTAAAGCATATAAATGTTACAATAAAAGACTTCAGAAGATTTTTGAATGCATTGATGTTGTAATTGATGAGTCTCTCTCAACTCCAAAAGGGGAAATACTAACAACAAATGAAGATGATGGTGATGTATATCTTCCTGCATCAAATAGCAACAATATAGAAGATGAACCCAATGAAGCAACAGAAGAAGATCTATCTGAAAAGGCTCCATCCAGGTATGTTCAAAAGAATCATCCAGAATCTCGAATTTTAGGAGAAAAGGGATTAGGTGTCCAAACAAGAAGAACTCTTATAGGATCTCCCAACTATCTGGCATTTCTATCCACTATTGAACCACATAATGTCAATCAAGCTAGAAAATATAAATGTTGGATTCAAGCCATGAATGAAGAACTTGATCAGATTGAAAAGAATCATACTTGGGAATTGGTTCCAAGATCTCATGATAAAAATGTTATTGGAACAAAATGGATATTCAAAAACAAGTTAAATGAAAATGGAGATGTTATTAGAAACAAAGCTAGACTTGTTTGTAAAGGGTATGCTCAACAAGAAGGTATAGACTTTGAAGAAACATTTGCTCCTGTAGCTAGACTTGAAGCCATAAGAATGTTTCTTGCCTTTTCAAGCTTTCAACAATTTAAATTTTATCAAATGGATGTTAAATCTACTTTCCTCAATGGTGATCTAGAAGAAGAAGTTTATATAGAACGACCAGAAGGATTCATTTTGGGAAATGATGAAAAACTTGTTTGCAAACTTAAAAAGGCTTTATATGGTCTAAAACAAGCTCCAAGGGCATGGTACTATCATCTTGACAAATATCTTCATCAACAAGGATTTTCAAAGGGATCTGCTGATAGCAACTTATACACAAAAACTGAAAATGATAAACTATTGATCGTAGTAGTATATGTTGATGACATCATTTTTGGAAGTAATGAAGAGTCCCTGAGTCAGAAATTTTCTTATGTTATCCAGCAAGAATTTGAAATGTCTTTACTTGGGGAACTAACATTTTTCTTTGGCTTACAAGTGCAACAAGCAACAGATGGCATATTTTTATCTCAAGTAAAATATCTTAAGAAAATTCTGAAGGAGTATGGGATGGAAGACTGCAAACCTATAAGTATGACAATGGTATCTGGGTGTAACCTCAGTTCTCATGATGATTCTCCCACAGTAAATCAACCAGAATACAGATCCATGATTGGAATTCTGCTTTATCTAACCGGGACAAGACCTGACATTATGCATGCAGTTGGGATTGTTGAACGATTCCAAGCTAATCCAAAAGAGTCACACTTTCAAGCCGTAAAAAGAATATTCAAATATCTACAAGGGACTCAAGACTTTGGTCTATGCAAGTATCCAAAGAATGCTCATCTCACTCTTCATGCTTACACAGATGCGGATTGGGCTGGAAATGTTGATGATCGAAAAATCACTAGTGGTGGTGCATTCTATATGGGGCCCCGATTGGTATCTTGGTTCAGCAAGAAATAAAGCTCTATTGCCTTATCTATAGCAGAAGCATAATATGTGGCTGCAACGTCATGTTGCACACAACTACTTTGGATGATGCAAACTTTACAAGACATTCAAATCAAATGTTCACCTCCCATCTCCATTTTGTGTGATAATACAAGTGCCATTAGCATTTCAAAGAATATTGTTATGCATTCCAAGACCAAGCACATTCCTATCAATTGTCACTTCCTACGTGAACAAGTGATTGAACAAAAGGTTAAGTTAGAGTATGTTCCTTCCAAAGAACAAGTTGCTAATATATTTACAAAATATCTTCCTAGGGAAGCATTCGAATATCTTCGACAAAAGCTGGAGTTGTCTCTGCCTCTCAGATCAGATCTGTTTGATTTCAGAAGATTAAATTCGGTACGTGGGTTTCATATAGACAAATCTAGTATATACGCGAGTTTCTAAACATAAAACTGCGTATGGGTTTTGCTGACAGAAATTCTCTAGGTCAGCATTTTAGAATAGTTGTGGTGCTGCCGGGTAATATTTTTTTTTGTTCTAGCATTCATCTTTCTGTATCACCCTCTGATATTTTTCTCCTTGATGAAGATGCTTTGATCATTTGCTGTTGAAGGTGTTTAGGATGCACAAGCTAAGGGGGAGCACTTGTCTTGAGGAAAAGGATGCATGCTGATTGGTTGCTGTGTTATGATCTCATGTTTGAGATTCTTTGGTTTTGGTTATAAAAATTCATATCTGTAATTTGATGAAAAGGTCATGTTGAGACCTATGATGTAACATTGTTATATTCAGTCATGAAAGGACTTGTTCAAATTTGTAAACCCACTTGGTTAGGTAGTTGAGTCAAATTTGTAATTCCAGTTGGTTGGATCATTAATCTATGTATGAGTCCTTGGTGATAGGAAAGGTCATACTAGGTTAAGTTATAGAGTCATGTATTTCATTGAAAAATATGTCTGAAGATTCAACATGAACTCAGGGGAAGCCTGGTAATTTCAGTACACATCAGATCTACAGAGCTCTTCTTTCTACAAGGGAAACGAAACCTTGTTTTGGTATTGATCTGCCCTTTTCCCTTGATGTTAAAGGGGGAGAGCATATTGGTGTTTGAATAATGGTTATGATTAACATACATATCTGTTTTGGTGAGAAAACACCATCATGGTTGCCATCAAGTCCAAAGGGGGAGATTGTTGGCAATATGATTCAATGTGTTGTCCTTGATGGCAACCTACTTGATGAAGTTGTCCTTGATGGAAACCTACTTGATGAGTTGCCTCTTGATTGCAACCTATTTGGTAAAGATGTAAAATTGATATTTCTACAGGTCAGTTTAGATGTGCTAGAGAAAGGAATTCCAGAAAGTGCCAGAAAAATGAAATAGGAAAGATGTCACAATGTATACACAGGTTTGATGAAGGAAACCCGCATATGGATGAAATGTGTACGCCACTTTTATGAAGGCAACCCGCGTATACATTCAGGATAAGTATATACGCAGTTTTTATGATGCGAATTTGCATATACACGTAGATAAGAATGATCTAAGTCGTGTATGCCTTTTGCGCTCTAAAAATATGATACCAAGGGGCATTACCATGGTATTAGCCCACAATATTGAGTGTTGTAGTGTCTATTTGATTCTGTCCAAGAATACCATCAGCAGTTCTGTGGTTTTTTACTCATGGTATTGGTAAAGGCTAAATCTATATAAGGAGAACAAGATCATAGTGCAAGGTGTGCATGAGTAAGGGTTGTTAATGAATAATTTTCTCTGAGGTATATCTGCATGGGATGAACTCTGTTTTAATTGATAGATCTGAATCTATGATGCACCCATGGATATAATGATGGTTCAGGTTCTCTAGATCTGAAACGACTATGCTCTTATGAGATCCATTAAAGAAATGATTGGATCTATGACCTGGTGCAAGTTTGTTGAAGACAAATGAAGAAATCTGGGTAAGTTCTATGGATCTGGTTCATTCTGCAAAGTTTACATTTACAGATATATACGCTAGTTTGTCTCTGTAAAAGCACGTATATACACGAGTTTGCTTTAGAAAAAGTGCATATGGAAGTTTAGGGTTTTTTGAAGCTTACTGTAGATGTTTTTCCGTGATTCCTGCTATTTGTCTACTGTCTATCAATGAAGTCTTTTTGAAGATTTGGGTTGTTTGAATACTGTATATGCTGGTAAGTTGATTATGTACAAATATGATCAAATAAACATGGTTGATGGTGACTAACTGATGAAGGGTTCTGCATTTCTAAAGATATTTGACTGAAATCTTCAGATTTAGATCTGAGACTGATTATATTCTGAAAAACAGAATTCACAGAGGTATACGCAGGTTGGTATGAAGGAAAGTGCATATATATGCGGGTTCAGTGAAGCGAAGTAGTGTATGCATTTTGAGTTGATGAATGTTCAGGGTTGAGTTTGTATCTGCATATTTATTCTGAAGTGTGGGTTATTTCTAAATTCTAGTTACAGTGGTCTCACTGTTCTGATTGAAGTATTGGGTAAAATTTATGATTGTTGATTATGAAGAGTAGTGTTGATACTGTTTGATCCAGTATGAAAATTAATGAAACGTGGTCTGTAGTGGTTCTGAGGGTTGAAGCCTTCAGTATGGAAGTAGAATATTCCTGCCAGTAGAAGCTGGTGTTCTGTTCAGGGGGTTGAAGCTCCCTTCCAGGAGTGGCTGGTAAATGATATTAGGGGGTTGTAGCTCCCTTCCAGTAGCAACTGAAAAGCGAGAGAAGGTTGCAACCTTCTGCAGGTAGATGCCTGCGTATTGATATGAGTTTGCATCAATACAATATTGTAAACAATTTTTCATATAATAAATATTGAAGAAAGAGACGACAACAATGGTGGTTTTCTCCCGAATTGGGTTTCCACTTTAAATATTGATGTTCATGTGTGTTTCATTTGTGTGATGATTTATATTGCTGTTACTTTACATATTTACTGATTAACTAATAGATGCATGACTGATAAACTGAGTTAAAGACTGTTCCTGAATCTTTTTTTCTAATATTTAATATTATATCAATATACGCTAGTTTCTTTCAGTATTTGCGCGTGTATACGCGAGTTGGTTTCACAAAAGATGCATATGGAATTCTGTAAAATAAAAAGTGAAAATATGTTCAACAAGCTCTAAATACTAATTCACCTCCCCCCCAGTATTTTTCCAACAGTGGAGATAGGAAAATTCCTCTAGGTATGGTGAATAATGTTGGAGGCATCTAATATTGTTTGGTGATAGTGATTTCTAGACCAGTTTAGGTGAAATCATTGTGGTTGAGGGTTAAGGTGGTTTAGCCTCTGGAAGCCCTGGTTGGTTCTGTTTTGATTTATCCCATGAGATCCCACATTCATGCTTGGAATATGGCACAAGGTAGATTGGATGAAGATAGATTTGGTTCATCCCAATCTATGGTTGGGTGGTACGTGGAAGTCCCTGAGTTGTTTGGAATTTTCATATGTGAATATGAGTTATTTTCTTATTGTAATCAATGATCACATGTATTAATTAGTGTGTTTATTTTATGACTGGTTTGTCATGAATTCATTTTGGTTAAGTGTTGGTTATAAGCATGGTTAAATTATGTGCTCTTGTTATGGATCTTGCTTATGATTTGATAAGTTCATGAATGGTTATATGAATGCATGGGCTAACAAGTGTTGTTTCAGATAGGTTGAGAGGGTAGTGGGCCTTCTTGATGATTCTATGATGAAATTAATGAGACAATGAACATATATGCAGTCATGACCTATAGCTACTATGTTTACTGTGTGTTTGACGGAAGTTTTCTCATGCGATAACAAATTTGAGAAAGATATTGTATTTAGTACTTATCATACATGATTATTATCATCTTATATTGATTTTTGGAGAGTTCTGCGTTGTTTTGGGTAGCTGGTCTGTAGCTAACCCTGAAAATCTGGATCTAGGTTTCGAGTTGCACCCTTTGAACCGAAAAATTTCGACTGCAACCACATAGAGGAAGGAAAGTGCTTACGACTGGAGCCTTCCAACAACATGCATAGCTTGGCATGCATGTGACTGGGATGTAAGGTCTAAGAAAAAGAAAGTTCCAACCTAGGGAAATCTCATCAACAAATGTTGTCCAGTATTTGGGTGATGTAGTGTCCTAGGGTGGTGGTAGGATGTTTCTGGTTAGTAGACCACACTTCCATAAATAGAACTTGGATGTTGGGTCATGTCATAGTAACTCTAAACTCATGTTTACCTAGAGAGCTTGTGAAAGTGGGTAAATGTGAGATGGGGTGGTTACAATATGCATTGTCCATAGATCACAAGTTTTATTGTTGGTGCAAATGATTATTTTGTAAAAGGAACGAAATGAAAGGAAAAAAGAAAATTGAACACACACACGCACACATAAATATAGAAAAAAGAATAATAAAAAAACTTGACTTCTATTAATTAATAAATAACATAATATTTTAGAACACAACCTCGCTAGATTGTAGTAGCTTAACTCTGGAAAGAGAGGGATGTCTTGGACACGATACCCCTCGATTGAAGATTTTGAGGAAGACTCTGCAGATCGAGGAGCGGAATGCGCAACACAGAGCTATGTTAGAGTCTTAGGGGATTTGGGGTGGGTCAAAGCCCCTTATTTTGTAAACGGATGGGATAATTTTGTATACCTTGATCTCCACCCATGGTATTGTAAAAGAGAAGGCTATATAAGGAGTCTAGGATAGTCTTGAATCATATCATATCAGATCATATCATAGCTCATAACTGATGATAGAATGCACTTAGATGTAACATTATTTTGAGTTTGTATTCTATTGTTTGTGGGAAAAGGTAGGCTCATGTTGCTGAGTGCGCAGAGACCTTAGAAAGTCTGCAACTGAGTGCATAGACCCCTACTGCTGAGTGCGTAGGGCAGAAATGGTTGTATTAAGAAGATCTGAGTAATAATAGAAGACTTTGAAGACATATATTGTTCTGTGTTTATGCGTTTTCTTTAGTTGTATTTTGATTTCATATGTGTTGAGTTAAGGATTTTTATACATAATTGAATCGTGAAGTCCTGTTTATGGTTATTTATACTTTTTATTGCTTATTAAAATAAAATCACGTAGTCTCTAAGATAGTTCAATAGAAGTGTTGAACATTGACTGTATAATTAGCCTAGTTGTTCTACGAATCGCTGTTAATTGTTGAAAGGAAGATGATCCCTAAAGCCACACTCAATTGTCCCTCTGGATGTAGAAACCTCGTTCTAGCATCCCCTTATATTGCCTCGAGTGAGACTTCGGTCTGCGCACAGATCGCTGCCGAAAGGGACGGTAATAGTCGGTTTTGTTTGTTCGTGCAACCATATCTAAACTTGGGTCTAGGCCCCATCAAGCCAAAAAATGGTTCTGTTGCTGGGACCGGGATTTGACTAAGGGATATGTGGATGTGGCTTCCGATTAAGAACGAAATTCAAGATTGCGTATACTTGAAAGAGCATGAATTTGCAGCGAAGGAAAAAATAAATTCGCACATATCTACTGAACAATGGTTACAGAAGTATATATTCACAGATTGGCACAAGATATTTTTCTCATCATTTGAAAGTGAGCTATACAAGTGGTTATCAAGACTAGCTGAGAAAATGACCCATTTCAACAATAGGCCTGCTGCGTGGACTCCAAAATTTATCAAGCAACTAAAGGGAACTGATAACGCGATCATAAGGGATGTTGTTTATTGGATCGATAGTATCATTGGAGGATATATTACTGAGTTCATGATTGATACATATGTATCCTATAGGGAAGTAGAGCACAAATTTTTCAAAGGACCGTGAGGTAAATACTTAAACTCATTGAAGCTTTGGATTAAGATGCTATTGTGTGAAAAGGGTGTGCTGCGAATGCAATCTGATTGATGTTCAGAGCAAAGAAAACCCGAACTACGTGATGTGGTAAGAGATTTAGGGTAGATCCTAATAATTACCATTTGAGTTTGAGTATAGTCCATTGTTTGGGTCTAAAAGCGAAGAAGGAGAAAGAAACCCTGCTACCCCTAGAAGTGCGTCGATAAAATTTGAAGATCATCAGGGCGCTTTTGGAATCTCCCAATCTTCCACTCCCATAACAACCCATCCCTATACTGTTCCTCCACCTCCACCTCCACCTCCCTCGTTTACCATGGCTCACTCACCCAAGATCCCTGTTTTCAAGGAACGGATGATCCCGAGCAATTCTGGTTTGTTGCAGAAGCAATATGGATATCACAAAACATCACTGATGAGAATATGAAGAAGGCGTAGTTGGTCACAACATTGTAGGATAGAGTATTGTCCTGGTATATGAAGTACTCCTCGATGAACCAAATTCCACTTTGGCCCAGACAAAGGCTACGATGAATGCTGAATTTAACAAGTTGAAGGCGCGGTCCCAATGTATTACAGAGATAAAAGAGATCAATAGATTAGTCATTGAAACTATGTGGGAAGTAGATCAAATGTTTAAGATAGTGCTAAATCAAGTAAGCTTCGAGATCCCTGATGAGAAGCATAAGGAATGATGTATTGTTGTGTTGTTACCCCATCTTAGATTTTCATTGTGGAAACAAAAGATCTTAACCCAAGCAGAAGCATTGGAGATTGCAATGAAACTAGAAGCTTCGCTGGTAGCAGATACCAACATAGGGGTTCAACATATCCAAACCCAGTTGGCGAGCTTACATATGGAACTCCAAGACCTGAAGAAGGGAAAAGAGGTTCGGTCTGACATGCACTCAAAAGTATGGTACATAAAGTGCAAAGCGGAGGGCCACCATAAAGATCAATGTCCTGTTTATCGAGATTACTTGGGCACTTGGATGCCAAGTCCGTTGAGGTCTGGGACAAGTAATGGATCAAATGTGGGAACAAATATCTGGTGTAGCTTATGCAAAGTTTCATGCCAACACTCCACAAACTATTGTCATCTACTCCAAAAGTACATTCGGCCGCTGAAACAATTATTCTATAATTTCTGTAGTTCGGTGGGACATGATGACAAGCACTGTCGAAGGTATGATCTAATGATGTAGAGTCCTAGAGCATACCGAATGCAATTCAAAGGTTGCGAAGATATAGGTTCACCAATAGTGTGCAAAAGTTTCCAAGGTCGAGGGTGTGGCCGTGTAGGGGGCGCTGGAAGAGGTCACAGATAGATCATATGTTATAATTACGGCCAGCCTCGACATTCACCAGGGATTGTCAGAATCCCACTGCTGTATCTTGTAATTATTTTTGCGCATTTGATCATGAAATAGAATATTTTCCTACATTATTGTCTAAAATGCAGGAAAAGCGAAATCAACATCCTGTCCAGAACATACAAATAATGAAATCTGAACCACACAAAGAAGATCTAAGTGTCAACATAGTGATATGAAGCGGTATAAATACTGGAGAAGACAAATCGGAAGGAAAGAAGCATATGGAGGATACATGGGTCCGAAAAGTTGGAGCAAAGAATAATGGGTTCAATGTAAAATGAGAAAGAGAAACCTTCATGGAAGCGAAGAAGAATTTTATGAGCCTTGGAGCTTCGACATCAACAACGTAGAGACAACTAATTCTACTGAAGAATAAACCCAAGGAGATTACTAAATCAAAGGAAGTTGATCCATCCATTCTAAAGTTGTTTTTACAGACATATATGAATTTTCTAAGGGATCAGAAAGTTGTGGAAGGACTGCAGGAGCTGATTGATAACTGCACTGGTAAATAAGTCCAACAACCTGAACAACACGTAGTGCATAAGGTATAAAAACATAATAAAAGAACTGACAAGGATATGCAGTTAATTGTGAAGATAAGAGATTATGAAATGGACCAAGTAATCCTTGATCTTGGATCAAATGCCAATTTCTTGCCAAAACAGACATGGGAACGGATGGGGAGACCAAAGCTACAATGGTCACCGATTTAGCTAAGAATGGAAAATAAACAGAATATTATTCCTATGGGTTGATTGCATGGCAGTAGCATAAATATTGGTGGTGCAAGTGTATTGTCAGACTTTGAAGTCATTGAAATTGTTGATGATAGAAATCCATATCCTGATTTTCTTGGATTATATTGGGATTATGACATGGATGCCATAATCAACTTGAAAAACAGACAGATGGTGTTTGAGAAGAATGGTACAAGGGTTATTGTGCCTTTGGATCCATCTGAAGGCACACGATATTCAGAACATGTCCAAAATGCATATGGTGATATTGACAATATCTATAAGATCACTGCGCAGGACAAAGACCGGATCAATCCTACCACTGATGGAAGGATAAGTTGGGAGTGTGACAGTTCTTATGTTTCAGACTCCGACGAAGAATTAGAGCACTCACATAACTGATTGCATGAATTTTCCACTAAGCAGTGCAACCGAGTTACCAAATCGCTTTGCTGCGTCACATTGGAGGTACGTGACTTGATATTCTATGATGGAATTGGAGACGTTGATTTATTTCTAGATGAATTTGAAAAAAAGGTGCTTGAAGAGAAACATATGAAGCTTTGGACTTCGCTTTGATGTCCACCTCGACCAAATGGTGGGGCGCGAACAGAGAAGGCTTAGAAGGATGGAAGGAATATTGTAGATTGATGAGGCTAAGGTTTGGTCATGTAAACACTCGGATCACGGAGAAGTACAATGGTCGGGATGATCCTCACATGTATTTGTGTCATGGGAATATGACTTGGGGCGAGGAACCTCACCCTGAATGGTTGCATATATTATTTCATTCCTTGGATACGATACCTTAGCAGTGGTATCTTGAAACAAAGCTGCGCCATGGCACCACAAATTGGTATGAGATGACGAAAGGTTTCTTATTGACTTATAATTTCACAGATGGTTGGGATTGTACTAACGATGCTCTTCAGGAATTCAGAGCAGGAGTATTCCGAGTTACCACTGAGCCAACGATTTCAGTACAACTTGATTGGGTTGCGCAGTTGGAACAAGCACGAGAATGTTACAACTTGACTATGTGATGCAGGAGCATCCAGCTCAATATTATCATTGTATTCTAGTAGAAATAGGGGGTCTTGTATTTCAAGGAAGTTGGTTTCTTAAGTATTGGATTTATAAAATTATTTAATGTTTTGAGTGATTTTAATGAGAGCAGGAATTAATTGAATATTGTAAGGCTTTATTGTAAATGTTCTCGAATGTAGGAGAACATGAGAGAGTTAGGATAGTTGAGAGATTGAGGGATTGAGAATTGATTGTAAATCTTAATTTAGGAATCAGTTCATGAATCTAGGGATTAGAGAGGAGTTTTAGGAACAAGAAGGAGATTTTAGGATTTTTTTGAGGGATTTAGGGATCTAAACTAGAAAGTGGTTTTAGAACCCATTGTATAAATGTAAGCCTAAAAAGGCATGAACGGGGGTTGGAGAGGTGGAAGAGAAAAATAGATAGCAGGTTAGAGTGAGGTTTTGGTGTGGAGTGTGAGCTTAGAGTGGTGGTGGACTGTGTTTGTGTGCAACAGTAGTTATTTTCCTGTGTAAATTGGCGAATGCCGAGACTCTGTCCGGTTCTATATTATGAATAAATTTAATGTTATATCCATTGATGTGAGACAGTTCCATAAGATTTGATGCGTTTTGGATTGCTTGAAAGAGTTGTGGTCTGTGTTTTTATTTAAATTGTAAGATTCTATGTTAAGACAAACCCGAATAGTTAAGTCTGCAAGCATCAAAGTGATTAACACAGTGAAATTGCGCAATAAAACCTTTATCAGAACTTTGGAGCGGATTTAATATATATATGGGTTGATTTATAGCCATCGGGTCGATAAAAAAATTATCACATCGGACTGGAAAAGCGTTCACATATCGCTATACAATTGCAATGGGAGCAGAATCGAAGTGTATTAAAATTTATTATTAATGAGATCAGGTCCGAGAAATTTCATAACGCTACAGGAAGCGGCATCATCCAATTCTTGCGAATGGCGAACTCCGATTTACATCGCATCGGAACGGTGGATATTCCGATAGTTAAGTGACATCCAAATCCCAGCGAATTGATATCGCATCGGCGTAGTTGTTAAACAATGAAAATCATAGCACAGTGTCGATTGCCGATGGTGAATTGATTCGAGTCACATCGCTTCGGGATTGTAGAAATGTCGATGGTTGGAAGGACATATTAAGATTTCCGACTTGCGAATGGAGGTGAGCATCGGATCGACCAGATCGTGGAGCGGAGATATACATATATTATTTTGGTTGATAAGGCGTTCAAAACTGCTTTGGACATATAAAAGAGTTTTTGTGATTTATAAAAGGTTGGTTCCGATAGGAACAAGGTGTGAGGGAAAAGTTTAAAAAGGTCCATTCAAATCCATTGCTACTGCTACGAACCGATGTCATCATGGAACGTGTGAGTATTCACACAGTTTGGCAGGTTTAAAATGCAAGGCGCACATATATTTTCAACCCTGAGTTCGAACAGTGGCATTAATTTTCCAGTTTGAACCTTTAAAACATAGTTTATATTGGTATTTGGGTTTTTTTTCACGGTTTGAATTCATATATGGGTGTTGGTCAAATATGCTATGGCATTTGATCAAGGCGTGTAGATTATTGGGTTTGTAGTTTGAATCATATGCTTGAAGGGCTTCCGCGTGTAAAAGTGTTTGTGAAATTGCCGAGATAGGAAATTTTAGAGTAAAAGTTTGGAGATGCAGTTTTACATGCACAACTCAATAGATATTCTGGGTTTGGCGGGTTATGCTCGCCATCATTTTGGTATCAGAGCAGAATTATAAATGAACCATTTGGTATAAGGCATAAGAAAGCAATTCTGTATGAAATTTTCTTGAAAGAATTCAAAACCGAGAGATGTGCATGCAGGCAAGGGAGATCAGATGCTAATCTGACAGTCAAGCAACCAAAGTATAGCTGGGAGAATGAAAAAGAACAATTAAGTTCTTAGAGGCAGGTAAAGCAGAGATTGCAAAGACAGAAAGAATCCACAACGATGTTTGGAGAATGGAGATTCACTTGAATGTGAAGAATGAATGGAGAATTGTGCAGGTATTGTGTTTGTTTAATTTTGATTTGAGTTTCATTGACAAGAAATAGATTGAGGATTGATGGTTGCAACAATGAAGTATCTTAGCAAAGGAGATCAAACCTTAAGGGATAGTAATGAAAGAAGATGTTAATGATTTCTAAGTGGAAGAAACTCAGCGAAGAAGGAATTGTTGCTGATAGCTAAAGCTTTGCCCAGATAAAGCTGGAAGATTGGAAGAAAGGATCAGATTCTAAAATCTGATTGACAGTAGTGAATATCGAGAAATTGTGCAGTGGAAGCATAAAATTTGCTGAAACAGATTTGCAGGAATGGTGAGATTCTGAAGGAAATTGAAGGTATGCAGTTTTGTCTAATGATTAGCAGATATGAAATGAATGAAATTTTATAGTAAGATTACAGTAGTTAAACTGTAAGAGGGATGTTTGTAAGTTTTGAAAGTGACAGAGTTTGAAGACACAACTGAAAGCTAGTGGGAAGGACAGTCCATTCAAAAGTGCACGTGAATGGAAGGACAATATCAGACTAAGATCTTGAAGGTAAGATGATATGGTTTTATTTGGATTTGAAGATTAAAAGATTGTAGTCTTTGCATTGAAGCAGAAGTATTATTGCAACTCCCAAAAGGAAACTCCATAGAAGATGTGGTTAGAATTGCTAATAGATAAAGGAAGCTGGTGAAAGTTCTAAGTGAAAACATAGATGTGACAGAACCTTGAGGAATTCCAATAGAGATAGGATAAGGAGGACAGTTGCGTTCTTAGAAGATGCAGATGAGTTGAAGCCCAGAAAGAGCAAAGAGAAGTGCTCAAAGGAGGTTCTAGAGATAGAGAACCAATTGCTTGCCAAAAGACTGAGTGAGGAGATCTTGGTGAGGTAAGTGGCGGCAGGACAGGACTTGCTGTTGTAGAGGCTTTAGTGCAACTCATAGTAAAGTGAGTAAGGAACTCATAGAGATGGAGAGGATGATAACTAGTGACAGTCGTAACAGAGGTTCTGAAAGAGACCACAGCAGAGGACAAAAGGAGAAGGATGCCAAGGCAAATGGCATGCAGAGATAGTTAAGCAAAGAGGAATATGAGCAGGAGAAGGATGAGATAATGGTTCAGCTTGAGGTGTTAATGGAGATGTTACAAAGAAATGAAGTAGACCAGAAGCATGGTTATGTCATGAGAAAGAAGGTGAAGTGGCAGAGGATACAAGAGAAGAGGAATCTTCAGGTGAATATGCAGTTGATGAAGGAACTAAGGGGACTTGAACATGTTATAGATGCCAAACAGAGGATAGAGAAGCTCGAAAGAGTTGAGCTACAGCAAAAGGAAGATGCTGAAGAAGATGTTGAAGTTTCGATATGTGAACCAGAAAGTGGATCATTAATTTTTGAAAATGATGAAGAGCTAGAGGAGTTGAATCATATGAATGATTCGAAGCAGCCGAAAGACTTGATGACTGAAGCATCAAATAAGACTGTAAGGTCTTGTGATTTTAAAACTAATGATTTGTGTATGATTGCAGGTTTGGAAG
The DNA here is from genome assembly GCA_034641835.2 of Pinus albicaulis. NCBI lineage: Eukaryota > Viridiplantae > Streptophyta > Pinopsida > Pinales > Pinaceae > Pinus > Pinus albicaulis. Next base: position 184,179,290 of record CM076573.1, read on the forward strand.
AAGATAGACAGTATTTTAAAACTGTCAAAGATGTGAAAGAGTACCTTCCAGAAGATGAAAGTTTTGAAGAAAAATATGATAAAGAGGCTGGGAAAGAATCAGTTCACTACAATGGACAAATGCTGGAAGACATCATTGAAATAGATGATGAGAAGGGGATACTAGCTGACAGTCTCAAGAGTTCTTTGAGTTTGGATCAGCATACTGATATGCTGACAGAAGAAGAGAAATAAACGCAACATACTGAAGTGTTGCTAAAGGGAAAAGAGTTACAAAGGCCTTATATTTTTTATTGTAATGATTGTATTATAATTGAAGATGTTGTGGCAGACACTGGAACATATTTGGCACAGGTGGATAGCCAAATGGAAGAAGAAGAGGAAGAACATCTACTGAGGGATGTTAAGGAAGATTTAGCAGAGGAAGAAGGACCATGTGATAATGAGACAATAACAAATGAGGAAATAGAAGATTATGTAAAATTTCCAAAGTTCACTCCAAGTAAAATCATTGAGTTATATAGAGAATCATACTTTCAAAGGAGGAAGTCGGAAGAGCAGAGGATGAATGTCCAGGATAGATTGCTGAAGAAGGATGACAAATTAGTTGTCATAAATAATAATCAAGAAGAAGTTGACAGAGGCAGAAAACAGAGGCAAGAAATTTTTCTAAAAAACAATGTAGCAGTAGCAGAAAAAGTGCAAAACAGAAGTAAGGGTGGAAAGGAAGCGATCAAAACAAGTGAAGAACAAGCAAGAATGAGAGTTCAGCAATCAAGAGATAGAAACAATCAGCAGACAGAGGATATACTGGACAAAGAAATTGAGTTGATGATGAAAATGTCTCAGAGAAAGACAGTAGCAGACCTTGAGGGCAGGGCAAGTGGAGCATTACAGCATAAAATATGGAAACCTGGAGAACAACAGCAGATAACAACAGCAATAGAGCAATTGAAAAGCAAGGAAAGATTACAAAATTAAGTTTGGGATCCAGGAGGAAACAATTCTCTAGACTTATGACCAGGTGGTCATAAATTTTCTTACATGGGGAGTCTGATGTAGGAGCATCCAGCTCAATATTATCATTGTATTCTAGTAGAAATATGGGGTCTTGTATTTCAAGGAAGTTGGTTTCTTAAGTATTGGATTTATAAAATTATTTAATGTTTTGAGTGATTTTAATGAGAGCAGGAATTAATTGAATATTGTAAGGCTATATTGTAAATGTTCTCGAATGTAGGAGAACATGAGAGAGTTAGGATAGTTGAGAGATTGAGGGATTGAGAATTGATTGTAAATCTTAATTTAGGAATCAGTTCATGAATCTAGGGACTAGAGAGGAGTTTTAGGAACAAGAAGGAGATTTTAGGATTTTGTTGAGGGATTTAGTGATCTAAACCAGAAAGTGGTTTTAGAACCCATTGTATAAATGTAAGCCTAAAAAGGCATGAACGAGGGTTGGAGAGGTGGAAGAGAAAAATAGATAGCAGGTTAGAGTGAGGTTTTGGTGTGGAGCGTGAGCTCAGAATGGTGGTGGACTGTGTTTGTGTGCAACAATAGTTATTTTCCTATGTAAATTGGCGAATGCCGAGACTTTGTCTGGTTCTATATTATGAATAAATTTAATGTTATATCCATTGATGTGAGACAGGTCCATAAGATTTGATGCGTTTGGGATTGCTTGAAAGAGTTGTGGTCTGTGTTTTTATTTAAATTGTAAGATTCTATGTTAAGACAAACCCAAATAGTTAAGTCTGCGAGCATCAAAGTGATGAACACAGTGAAATTGCGCAATAAAACCTTTATCAGAACTTTGGAGCGGATTTAATATATATATGGGTTGATTTATAGCCATCGGGTCGATAAAAAAAGTTATCACATCGGACTGGAAAAGCGTTCACATATCGCTATACAATTGCAATGGGAGCGGACTCGAAGTGTATTAAAATTTATTATTAATGAGATCGGGTCTGAGAAATTTCATAACGCTACAGGAAGCGGCATCATCCAATTCTTGCAAATGGCGAACTCCGATTTACATTGCATCGGAATGGTGGATATGCCGATAGTTAAGTGACATCCAAATCCCAGCGAATTGATATCGCAAATTGATATCGCATCGGCATAATTGTTGAACAATAAAAATCATAGCACAGTGTCGATTGCCGATGGTGAATTGATTTGAGTCACATCGCATCGGGATTGTAGAACTGTCGAGGGTTGGAAGGACATATTAATATTGCCGACTTGCGAATGGAGGTGAGCATCAGATTGACCAGATCGTGGAGCGGAGATATACATATATTATTTTGGTTGATAAGGCGTTCAAAACTGCTTTGGACATATAAAAGAGTTTTTGTGATTTATAAAAGGTTGGTTCCGATAGGAACAAGGTGTGAGGGAAAAGTTTAAAAAGGTCCATTCAAATCCATTGCTACTGCTGCGAACCGATGTCATCATGGAACGTGTGAGTCTTCACACAGTTTGGCAGGTTTAAAAGGCAAGGCACACATATATTTGCAACCCTGAGTTCGAACAGTGGCATTAATTTGCCAGTTTGAACCTTTAAAACATAGTTTATATTGGCATTTGGGTTTTTTTTCACGGTTTGAATTCATATATGGGTGTTGGTAAAATATGCTATGGCATTTGATCAAGGCGTGTAGATTGTTGGGTTTGTAGTTTGAACCATATGCTTGAAGGGCTTCCGCGTGTAAAAGTGTTTGTGAAATTGCCGGGATAGGAAATTTTAGAGTAAAAGTTTGGAGATGCATTTTTATATGCACATCTCAATAGAGATTCTGGGTTTTGCGGGTTATGCTCGCCATCACTATGGAAGAAGGTGAAAAGGATCCACGCAATGTAAATATTCCTGAATCTGAAGGACAACGCGAGGTTGTAGGCTTTGAAGTAGAGATGCCAGACATAGCACAACCTGTAACATCTCAACAAGTCAACATAGGCTCAGAAGCAGAGCCCAATTTTGCGAATATTGGAGACTATTGGGATGATGACACAATGAGCAAGGTCATTGAATTATTGCATGAGTACCAGGATCTGTTCTTGACAAATGGTTCTCTGAGCTGAAAGGCATTATAAGAGATTTGGGAGTTATGCACATCACTTTTAAGCTTGATGTGAAGCTGGCCAAGCAATTCCCATATTGGCTAAACCCAAAATATAAAGAGAAAGTAAGGGAAGAATTGGACGAGATGATCACCTTTGGAACAGATGATCCCAAGCAGTTCTGGTTTGTTGCAGAAGCAATATGGATATCACAGAACATCACTGATGAGAATATGAAGAAGGCATAGTTGGTCACAACATTGTAGGATAGAGTATTGTCCTGGTATATGAAGTACTCCTCGATGAACCAAATTCCACTTTGGCCCAGACAAAGGCTACGATGAATGCTGAATTTAACAAGTTGAAGGCGCAGTCCCAATGTATTATAGAGATAAAAGAGATCAAGAAATTAGTCATTTAAACTATGTGGGAAGTAGATCAAATGTTTAAGACACTGCTAAGTCAAGTCAGCTTCGAGATCCCTGATGAGAAGCATAAGGAATGATGTATTGTTGTGTTGTCACCCCATCTTAGATTTTCGTTGTGGAAACAAAAGATCTTAACCCAAGCAGAAGCATTGGAGATTGCAATGAAACTAGAAGCTTCGCCGGTAGCAGATACCAACATAGGGGTTCAACATATCCAAATCCAGTTGGCGAGCTTACATATGGAACTCCAAGACCTGAAGAAGGAAAAAGAGGTTCAGTCTGACATGCACTCAAAAGTATGGTACATAAAGTGCAAAGCGGAGGGCCACCATAAAGATCAGTGTCCTGTTTATCGAGATTACTTGGGCACTCAAATGCGAAGTCCGTTGAGGTCTGGGCCAAGTAATGGATCAAATGTGGGAACAAATATCTGGTGTAGCTTATGCAAAGTTTCATGCCAACACTCCACAAACTATTGTCATCTACTCCAAAAGTACATTCGGCCGTTGAAACAATTATTATAAAATTTCTATAGTTCGGTGGGACATGATGACAAGCACTGTCGAAGGTATGATCTAATGATGTAGAGTCCTAGAGCATACCGAATGCAAGTCGAAGGTTGCGAAGATATAGGTTCACCAATAATGTGCAAAAGTTTCCAAGGTCGAGGGTGTGGCCGCCCAGGGGGCACTGGAAGAGGTCGCAGATAGATAATATGTTATAATTACGGTCAACCTAGACATTCACCAGGGATTGTCAAAATCCCACTACTGTATCTTGTAAGTATTTTTGCGCATTTGATCATGAAATAGAATATTTTCCTACATTATTGTCTAAAATGCAGGAAAAGCGCAATCAACATCCTGTCCAGAACATACAAATAATGAAATCTAAACCGCACAAAGAAGATCTAAGTGTCAACATAGTGATATGAAGAGGTATAAATACTGGATAAGACAAAGCGGAAGGAAAGAAGCATATGGAGGATACATGGGTTCGAAAAGCTGGAGTAGAGAATAATGGGTTCGATGTAAAATGAGAAAGAGAAACCTTCATGAAAGCGAAGAAGAATTTTATGAGCCTTGGAGCTTCGACATCAACAACGTAGAGACAACTGATTCTGCTGAAGAATAAACCCAAGGAGATTACTAAATCAAAGGAAGTTGATCCATCCATTCTAAAGTTGTTTTTACAAACATATATGAATTTTCTAAGGGATTAGAAAGTTGTGGAAGGACTGCAGGAGTTGATTGACAACTGCACTGGTTAAGAAGTCCAACAACCTGAACAACACGTAGTGGATAAGGTATACAAACATAATAAAAGAACTGACAAGGATATGCAGTTAATTGTGAAGATAAGAGATTATGAAATGGACCAAATAATCCTTGATCTTGGATCAAATGCCAATTTTTTCCAAAATGGACATGGGAACGGATGGGGAGACCAAAGCTGCAATGGTCACCGATTTAGATAAGAATGGAAATCAACATAATATTATTCCTATGGGTTTATTGCATGGCATTAGCATAGATATTGGTGGTGCAAGTGTATTTTCAGACTTTGAAGTCATTGAAATGGCTGATGATAGAAATCCGTATCCTGATTTGCTTGGATTATATTGGGTATATGACATGGATGCCATAATCAACTTGAAAAACAGACAGACAGTGTTTGAGAAGAATGGTACAAGGGTTGTTGTGCCTTTGGATCCATCTGAAGGCACACGATATTCAGAACATGTCCAAAATGCATATGGTGATATCGACAATATCTATAAGATCACTGCGCAGGACAAAGACTGGATCAATCCTACCACTGATGGAAGGATAAGTTGGGAGTGTGACAGTTCTTGTGTTTCAGACACTTACGAAGAATTATAGCACTCACATAACCGATTGCATGAAGTTTCCACTAAGAAGTGCAACCGAGTTACCAAATTGCTTCGCTGCGTCACATCGGAGGTACGTGACTTGCCATTCTATGATGAAATTGGAGACATTGATTTATTTCTGGATGAATTTGAAAGAAAGGTGCTTGACGAGAAACATATGAAGCTTTGGACTTCACTTTGAGGTCCACCCCGGCTAGATGGTGGGGCACGAACAAAGAAGGCTTAAAAGGATGGAAGGAGTATTATAGATTGATGAGGCTAAGGTTTGGTCATGTAAACACTTGGATCACAGAGAAGTACAATGGTAGGGATGATCCTCACATGTAGTTGTGTCATGGGAATATGAATAGGGGCAAGGAACCTCAACCTGTATGGTTGCATATATTATTTCATTCCTTGGATACGATACCTTAGCAGTGGTATCTTGAAACAGAGCTGCGCCATGGCACCACAAATTGGTATGAGATGACGGAAGGTTTCTTATTGACTTATAATTTCACAGATGGTTGGGATTGTACTAACGATGCTCTTCAGGAATTCAGAGTAGGAGTATTCCGAGTTACCACTGAGCCAACAATTTCAGTACAACCTGATTGGGCTACGTAGTTGGAACAAGCACGAGAATGTTACAACTTGACTGTGGAAGAAGGCGACAAGGATCCACGCTACGTAAATATTCCTGAATATGAAGGAAAATGCGAGGTTGTAGGTCCTGAAGTAGAGATTCCAGACATAGCACAACCTGTAACATCTCAACAAGTCAACATAGGTTGAGAAACAGAGCCCAATTTCGCGAAGATTGGAGACTATTGGGATGATGACACAGTGAGAAAGGTCACTCAATTATTGCATGAGTACCAGGATCTGTTCTCGAAAAATGGTTCTCTGAGCTGAAAGGCATTATTGGAGATTTGGGAATTATGCACATCACTTTTAAGCTTGATGTGAATCTGGCCAAGCAATGCCCATATTGGCTAAACCCAAAATATAAAGAGAAAGTAAGGGAAGAATTGGACAAGATGATCACCGTTGGCATTATTGAACCAACAGAGGAGTCCAAGTGGGTTAGCCCTATGGTGGTCTAGGAGAAAAATAACAAGGGAGAGATAAGGATTTGTGTTGAACTAAGAAAAATGAATGATGCATGTGTCCATGATACATTTCTGATACCGTTCACTGATGAAGTTTTGGAGAATGTAGGAGGGCAAGAAGCCTACTCCTTTACATATGGGTTCTTAGGATACCATAAGACCAGGATCACAGCGGGAGATCGAAGCAAGATAACTTTCACTACTGAATGTGGATCCTTTCAGTACACAGTCATGCCGTTCGTACTAATGAACACTTCAACAATATTTTCCAGAGTCGTAGTCGCTTCATTTAAAGAATATATCCACAAATTTCTGGAGGTGTATTTCGATGACTAGACAATCTTCGGACTGTTGAAGAAGCATGTTTCTAGCATGCACTTGATGTTGGATACCTGTAGGAAGTATCAAACCTCCTTGAACCTAAAGAAGTTTATTTTCTGCATTTCATATGGTATATTATTGCGGCACATTGTTTTTAAGGAGGGATTGATGATAGATCCTACGAATATCGTTGTGATTATAAACTTGGAGCTATCAATGAATGTGAAGTAGCTACGCATGACGCTCGACCATATGAGTAATTATAGAAAGTTCATAAAGGCCTACGTGCAGATCACTGCGCCAATGGAAAAACTCTTGAAGAAGGATGTCAAGTTCTGTTGGGAAGATGAATGTCAGAAAAGCCTCGATGTGCTGAAGAAAAATATGGTCACTACACTAATTCTAGTTTTTCCAGATTGGAAGGAGTTCCATGTACATGTCGATATGTCCTACATAGCTTTGGGAGGTGTCTTAATGCAACTAGGAGAATATGATCTAGATCACCCTGTTGATTTCACAAGCCGGAAGTTGTCTAAAGCAAAACAAAATTACTCCACCACATAGTGTGAAGGGTTAGAAATGGTATATGAACTGCAGAAATTTTGACATTATTTATTTGGCACATACTTCAAAATGTTCACTGATTATTCTACATTGAAATACTTGGTGAACAAGCCTGTGTTGGGGGTGAATATTTGCAGGTGGCTATTGGTATTTCAAGAGTATGATTTCAAAGTGATAATCAAGCTAGGACGTTTGAATGTCGGGCCTGATCATTTGTCCAGGATTGAGATAGGTGAGGAGCCAATGAATATTGAAGAAGGATTACCTGATGCATAGTTGTTCACGATTGGGGCTACAGATGAGAATTTAATAGATATCATTTAGTTTTTAACTATGGGAGTTGCACCAATGGAGTATAATACGCAACAGAAGAAAAATCTGGTAGTAAAGGCAATAGATTTTACTCTGATTTCATGACACTTATACAAGATGGGGGATAATGAGATTATGTGAAGATATTTTCCTAAACACGAACGCCAAGGTATTTTGGTTGAGGCACATGGCAGAGTTGGTGGATGTCACCATGCATGATAGGCCACTGTGCAAAAGATCCTGCGTGCTAGACTTTGGTGGCCTACTGTGCATAATATTCGAAGGAATATTGTAGCGCTTGTGACGTGTGCCAGAGGACTGGAAAGGCATCATGAAGGGATGAAATGGTGCTACATCCTCAAGTCACTTTGCAAGCATTCGAAAAATGGGAAATCGATTTTGTGGGACCGATTGATCCCCCTGTGAAGAAAACATGTGCACAATACATTATTACTGAGACAAATTACCTCACTAGATGGGTTGAAGCACAACCAATGCAAAATTGTAGTGCAAACACGACTGCAAAGTTTATTTTTGAACATATTTTGTCTAGGTTTGGTTGCCTAAAGATCTTTATGAATGACAAAGGTACACATTTCCTAAACAACACTATTGAAACATTGACCACGTAGTTCAGAATTCATCACGAGAAGAGTACACCATATCACCCACAGGAAAATGGGATGGTTGAGGCATTTAACAAAATTTTGGAGAACACTTTGACTAAGGTGTTACACATCATTTTGTCACTGTCCCTGAAATCCCCAACTCACACATTGTAGGGTCATTTCTATGACCAAAAAATAGTGTCATGCTTTGCAAATACCATCCTTGCATCCCTTTTGATGAAAGCAACATTCTTCTTGTTGACATTTTCCTAAGCAGAGTTGTGAAAATCCCTATTTTTTCCTTGGCACGAGTAGCCCGTTACATCCTCGTGCCGACCTGGAAATTTAACATTGAGCCCGTGCCACTTGGCACTCTGTGCTAGTTAGACACCCGCGCCAAGCTATTTATGGAATGTTTTTTAAAAATAGAGGTGGAGGTTCCATTCCAACCACCTCGGGGATGAGTCATTGGGAGTGGTTGAACTGAAACAACCACAAACTCCTTCCTTTAGTTGGTAGTTTCCACCTCCCTTGGAACTCTCCTAAAGGATAGGACTCCCTCCCACCTTTGTAGGGATCCCAACCTCCTCTCTTCCCTCTATATAAGGAACTATATCCTTTGGTAGAAGCTAGCTGAACACATTATAGAAAAATATCTGAACAGCTGAATAGACGAACCAGAGAATTATACTATAGCTCAGTTGCTAGAGGAGATAGAGTAAGAAATATTGTGTTGAGAGAGCTCGAGTCGATGACTTCTAAGAGAGCCTGAGTCCGAATTCCCTAACCGACAGTTGAGACGCGTTTCGTCTAAACCCCGCTGGAGGAGATCACGACGTCAAAGCATCGGTTGTACTCTTCCTTCTATTCATTAATATACATGACTACTGTTTGATTCCACTATTGTGTTATGATGTTTATTTGATACGATATGTTTAGCCCTCTTTGACTAGCTAATAGCTGTGAGTGAAACTACGCTGCCATATGTTGTTCTTGTTCTTTGTCTTATGTGTAGGTATCTGGGCATGACAGCAAACGGATCGTGACTTGCCAAGGTAGGAGCGAGAGATCACTACTCTTTTTGCAACTTCGATAGCATTGTATTCAAGGTAGGTCAATATACCATGTATTTTATTCATTTATTAACTAGGAAACAAAAATTTTGCGTGTCCTTTTGTTACTAGACCCACCCTAGGGCTAGAGGGATCGTCTCTGTCCGCAGAGAGGATTTAACTTCATAACAAATTGGTGACTCCACTGGGGATCAGTGCGAGTTTGTCGTGTCATCCTATTGGGTCAGTTTCAATTCTTGGTTTAGTTATCTATGTTTTTTCTGGTTTGTTTGCTGAGTTTCCATTCTCTGTTCAGCTCCAGAGAGTCAAGGTTGACCTCTGCTCATTAGGTTAGGGGTTTTCCTATTTTTCCCATAAGTTTCCATCTTGGCATGTTTTTTGTCAGGACAGTCGCGCCGATTGGCGCATGTTGCTCTTTTAGCACTCGTGACAACCTATATTTGGCGCGGATTGCAGCCTTACAGTCGCGCCAATCCCTGTAGGTTTTGGTTTGACTCCCCTAATGCATTTTTTGATCATTTGTTCTTGCCTTTGGATTATTTTTGAGTGTGTTTAAGCCTTTGGAGACAGTGTAGACTATTGTAGACTTGTTTCCCTCAATCATTTTTCCATTGTCTTGTCGGTGTCAGTTAAGACCTTAGGGTTTCTAGGTGTTCTTGCACACCGAGCCTTCTGTTCAGGAACGAGTCTCTTTAATTGTTGTCAGTCTCGTTTTGGGTTTTTAGACTGAGTTTTATTGATCCTTTGTTTTGCTGATTGAATGGTATTTTAGTTTTTCGATTAGTCCTTCTTCTTCAAGACTTTGAGCTTTGATTGCTTTGCTTGTTTGGGTCGTTTTGAGAACTCTCTTTCTCGTTTGAAAGTTTACTCCATTAGCTTGCATGTTTTTGTGTCTGTTTCGTTTTGGTTGAGTCATTCAATTTCGAAATCTTATATTTGCAAAACTCAAACTAGTGTTTATTTTGTTTTCCATTGATTTAGTACAATGTGTGCTTCATTTCATTGAAAAAAAAAAAAAACTTTTCTCTCTTTTGTTGCATTGAAAATGAAACATTCCTTTACATAAACTAGCATTTGTCAATCTAGGAAGGACTTTCGTTTTCGCTTGATTGCATTAAGGGCATTAGAAGTTTCTTCGCATGTTCTCTTTGTTTTCTTGTTTGAAATATTTCTATCCTTCTTCTAGCTAGCATTCATAGAATTGAAATGATATTCATTTGAATATAGCTTGCATTTAGAAAGTTGAGCTCCACATTCGATAGGGCCTGAAATTGAAACATAATTCAAGATTAACTTCAAAATTTACTCAATGAACCTAAGGCAACATTGGAACCTAACGAAACATTTCTAGTGGTCTAGGCTAGAGACGTGTTCTGGTGTCTTAAAACCTAGTAGTTGTCGCTCGCCTTTTGGCTTCAGACAACGCTAGTATAGACTTGTGCTCCCCGTACCGTCGCGTATATAAAGGGAGACCCCTCTAGGTTGCAATCCTTTATCCATAGGAAGCCGAGTCTGCCGCCTTGTAACCGTGATACACCAAACACAACATTCGGGGAGACTACCTACACATACGTCAAGTCCTTGGTCATTTCTGTTTCATTTGATCACCAAGGTGTATATGGCAGTTCACGGAAACCTGGTACATCCTCTTGCTTAGAATTCCTGAGAAGTCATTTCGATATTTTCGTGGCTCTTTAAATAAGAGAAGAGATCATCGAGCACTTGTCCTTTCACACTCGTTTCAAATTGAAAGTGACTAGAGTCATCTTTTGTCTGTTTCTCGACTCTTAAAACATGAAACAATGAATTTTGGTTTCAGTGTTATAAAATTAATCACCTACGATTACACGCCCAGTAAATTTTGTTACTTGGTCTGACTGATTTCCTTGGTTCTTGATTTTGGTACTTTCGATTGGTTATCTCATTTCCTTCCTGTTCTAATTTATAGTCAAAGTGGCAAAACATCCAGTTTCGTAATCTTCACTGCCTCCTAGTGGTGGCTCTTTTTCAGATGCTTCTTTTGAAACTCCTCAATCCATTAGATCTGTCGAGTTCTCGCAGCCCATTCTACTGTCTATCCAGCCCCTTGCTACTCGATCTCTTCTTGACGAGCTAGTTGAGTTCAATTGGCCTCCTTCAAGTGCTTGGTCTAGTTTTTGGGAAGAAGGGGAATTTCCTCCTCTTACGTCTGGATCGCCTTTTGTTGCTGCTGCGGTATCTCCTAGTCCTCGTAGTATTTTTGCAGCTATTACGGAAGACTCAGATGTGGATTCCTCTAGTCCTAGTGGTAGTGACGAAATGCTTGTATCCATAGGAGAATATCAACTCTTTCCTAAAGGTCTTTCTCATGCCTCTGTCCAATCTTCTTCACCTTCGGTGTCACTTCCAGCTTACTATAGGTCTCTGAGTCAGATTATGTCTGGTGTTGCGTCCATTTCACAATCCAGCACAGTAACTCCTCCTCGAAGTTCGGTCCAATCTTCGTCAGTATCGTTACCTTCGACATCAGATCCGTCATTTACTGTTACATCTGTTCCAGTCCAACCTACAGTTTGTGTGGCTTCTAGTTTAGTTTCCACTACCCCTGTGATTCCTGGCGGTTTCACTTTTGAAGAATATCTGTTAGTTGTTCAACAACAGAATTCTCAGGGTTCTCAGCAGTCTCAGGCTCCTAGAGATCCTCTTTTTCATTACTATGATGCTGTTGGTAATCCTATATATGTATAGGCGCAGCATTATGATGAGCATGGGAATCCATTTTATATGCCTCCTATAGATCCTTATCAAGTCGTCTATGATCCTTATTAGTCTGCTACTCATTTGGGACCTACTTTGCCTGTGCAACCCTCTGGCTTACAAGGACAACCCTCTCAGGGACAACCTTAAGCTCAACAGGGCCCTGCTTTTGGTCCACAGGGACAACCATACGGTCCACAAGGCCAACTTTTACAAGGACAACCTTTGGTCCAACATGGAAAACGCTCTGGTCTCTTGGGTCAACCTCTGGTTCAACTAGGATCATCTTTTGGTCCTGGGGGGAAAGTTTATCAACCACAAGGACAATCCTATGGTCCTTCTCCAGGTCAACCTAGTCATCAGGGACATCCTGGACCGTCTCAACCATTAGGCCAACCTTTACCAAAAAGTCAACCTGGTGGCCCTCAACAATCGGTTCAACCAGCTCAGCAACCATTGCAACCTGCCCATCAGCAAATTCCTTCATTTCCGCAACTGGTTTTACCTGTTTATCCTACTCAGCATCCTGCCCAACCTGCTCCGCAAGGTCAACCTATGTAACCGCAGGGTGCTTATTACCCTCAAGTTTCGTATCAACCGATATATAATGCACCCCAAATTCTGTACCCTCAAAATCAACTAGTATATAGTGCACCTCAGATTCTGTACCCTCACAATCAACCTATGTATCAACAACCTCAAAGTCATACCTACATTCCGTAAAAAAATCCTTATGCTACTCAAAAAGGACCTTAGTGGTCTGCTTCAACTCAATATCCTAGTCCTCAATCCCAGTATCAACCGAATTATCCTATTTTTAATCCCTATGATCCGAATTCTTCAGGACAGAATATATGGGGAAAAAATCCCATTCGAACTAGGTGGAATGTACATACAGGTCCTTATCAAAGACCTCCAATGACTTTCAATACTCAGTTACACTTTCTTGCTATGTTGGAATTACCCGATGTGTCGAAGTTGACAAATGATCCTATTCTTCATAATCCATATTTGCCTCCGGTTTCAACCAAGATTCCTGGTGATTGTCCTAAATTTGAGGGTAAACCTGGTGAAGACCCCCAAACACATGTGATAAATTACCGTTTGTGGTGTTCTTCTAATTCTTGGGTTGAAAATTCTATTCGTTTCTGTATTTTCCAGCGAACTCTTACTGGTGTCGCTGCAAAGTTGTACATTGAGCTATCTTGTGGAGTTTTCCAAGATTTCAATTCTTTGGCCATGAAATTCCTTACACATTTTCAGTTACTGATCCGTTTTGAGACTGGGACGCATCTCCTCACTTCATTGAAACAGGACTGAGCTACTCATATCTCAGATCATATTCATGAGTGGCCGCATCATCGTCGCATGATCAAATTTGAGATACCTGATCAGATTCTGACTCATTGGTTCACTACCTCCTTTGTCAATCAGATTGCCAAAGATATTTCTATGGGGGCATGTGTAACAAAGGAACAAGCAATTGCTTACGCCCAGTATCTTGATCTCATGTATTCTCAGTCTGGCACATTATACGATACCTTGCCTGATACTCCTCGACCTAGAACCTCTAAACTGCCAATGACTCCATCCGTTGATGGTATTATTGGTTCTGTATCACAGACTTCTCAGAAGTCTCCTTCATCTAACTCTGGGAAGCAGAAGTCTACTTATTCCAATAATGTAGCTTCTCAGTCAAATTCGAATTCTGGCATACCTGCAAAAGTGAATGTTGTTCAGACCGTGTTCAGACCAATCCTACAGATAACACTTCCAAAGGTAAGAAGAAGGGTAAAGGTAAGGCCAAAACCGATAACCCTAAACAGGATTCTCCAAAACCTCGTTCTGCTGATAGTTCTCAACGTAAATCGAAGTATCCTTTTTTGATTTGTGATGATGAGCACTTCACCAAGGACTGTCCTCGATGGTCTGAAGTGAGTCGATTTCTCAAAGGCACCCAAGGAGCTCCATCCGTTCTTAAATAACCCTTCCCTTAGCAGACTTAGCTGGTAGAGCACCCTCAGTCCTCTGCTCCATCTGGTTCACAAGTGTTCATGATGAATGGTTCTACACCCATTTCTATTGCTACTCGATCAAAAAATTATTCTGGTTCACGTCAGGTAGCGAGGAAAGAGATCGCTAATGGTCCTCCTCCCCCTCCTATTTCTGGTCCTCTTGAGATTGAATGGCCCAACACTAAATCCGTTGTGTGACCACCTTCCAAAGGTGTGCTCCGTAAATCTTTGTATAATCCCAACGCCCGTGCTGCTCAGCGTTACAATATTGTTGAAGATTTGGCTTAGGCGCCATCCGCAATATCTGCGTTAGAAGTACTTCAGAGTTGTCCTTTGCAACGGAAAGCTTTGCTATCTGCAATAGGTGGAATTGATCCTGCCGATACTAGTTTGCTCGCTTTCGATTTAGAGAATTTCGTCCCATGAATCCCACACCAAATTGCGCTCATCATTCAAGTTGGTATTAATGGTTTGAATATTCACCGGGCTGTCGTGGACAAGGGTGCATCTACCTGTGTTATGTCATCTACTTGTTGGAAAGCCATTGGTTCTCCAGCTCTTACTGCATCACCCAATGCCCTTGAAGCATTTGATGGAAGAGAATCTAAACCTCTTGGTGTTCTCACTAGTTTACCGATCACGTTAGAAGGGAAGACAGTCAATGTCGAGGTCGAAGTCGTTGATGAAAAACTCAATTATAATCTTCTCCTCGGATGCAGTTGGACTCACGCCATGTTGTGCGTTCTGTCCACTCTCTTTCATGTTTTGAAGTTTCCACACGAAGGAAATATTATTACTGTTGATCAATTGTCTTTTTTCACTTCTTCTTCTGAGAACAAGGTTTCGTACGTGGACAAGATTCCTACTCCTTACTAGAGTGTAGTGCCAGGCCTTTTCAAGGATCCTGTCCTCATGGGTGTTTTTCCTCTTCCACCACCAAATACTGTTAAGGTCAACATGATTTCTCAAACCGATGACCCCTGGGTTATCCCTTCTCCTGAAAAAATTGATTTGTTCAACGATTCGATGCCTTTCAGTTCGATTGAAATTGATTATTGTGAACTCATTGTTGCATCAGATTTTGATCCTGTTTCTTCTCTTTCAAGAGTAACTCTTGACATCTATTCTCAATCCCCTTGGCTTGGTGATTTTGATTCACTGGATCCTTTGAAAGAAGTGTTTCCTTCCGATGAGGCTATCATGGAAATCCTATCTCTCGACAATCTGCCGTGGGATGATGGTCATCATCGTTCCTCGTTTCTACCAAGTCTCGGGGCCATGTCTACCTGTCTTGAGCATTTTTCCTCTTAGGTT
This sequence comes from Pinus albicaulis, assembly GCA_034641835.2. Lineage (NCBI taxonomy): Eukaryota > Viridiplantae > Streptophyta > Pinopsida > Pinales > Pinaceae > Pinus > Pinus albicaulis. The sequence goes on from CM076573.1 coordinate 184,194,711, forward strand.
CCTTCTCCTCCCTTTCAAACACCTGTTCAGGTCCATGAGGTTTTTTCGTAAGGTAACTTGAGTAACATCACTTAGACGATGCCTATCGACATTTCCATTAAATCGGGAATCGTCGAGAACATCCATATTGGGGTTACTTGTTCTTCGGATGAGGTGCAATTCTATGCTATCCTCTTCTGTGAATTCTGTGATGTCTTTGCATGGTCCTACAAAGAAATGCTTGGTATTGATCCTAGCATCGTGGTACATGAGATTCCTACTTATCCTGGTTCGAAACCTGTTTGTCAGCGTCTTTTTCTGGTGCATCCTAGGAACGCTGTTGCCATTAAGGCTGAAGTGGAAAAGCTTCTCAAAGCCGGTTTCATTTATCCGATTCCATTGAAAGAATGGGTCTCTAATATTGTTCCTGTAGATAAGAAATAGGGCACTATTCGTGTCTATGTTGACTATTGTGATATCAATAGAGCTTGTCCTAAGGATAATTTTCCTACTCCTTTCATCGATCAAATCATTGACGATTGTGCCGGGAGCAAGATTTTTTCCCTTATGGACGATTTTTTGGGTTATAATCAGATCAATATTCTCCTGAATGATCAACAAAAGATTTCTTTCATCTGTCCTTGGGGTACCTTTGCCTATAAGAAGCTTCCCTTTGGTTTGAAGAATGTCTGGGCCACATTTCAGCGCGCGATGTCTTATGCCTTTCATGATATTCGTCACATCGTTCAAACTTATCTGGATGGCCTTTCGACACATTCAGCTAAGCA